>JAZKJV010010122.1:90000-281124 GCA_037367405.1 Ottelia alismoides | reverse complement strand
TCAATATTACAAGTACCTAACATTTTAAAAAAACATGCCTTGACACAGTTTATGCATATTGAAATCAAGGTAATTATATATTCACTTTTATTATTTTGCCTAAAAGTTTGAAAAATATACAATAAAAATAATTTTTAGTTAAGATAATAGAATTCATTTTCAAAATTCTAATATTAAAAGAAATATATTGTCCTCCCGAACCAAACATGAATCTTTCGATTTCGTACGATTTTTCCGATCTCAATCGAGCAGGTTATTATTCAGATTTGTTAATTTTGATGTATACATCGACTGTGATGAATACACCGGACTTTCAAAGGTATGATGTTTCCAATATTACAAAAAATGATATTCTAATCCAATTAATAGTTTAATTTCTACTAAAGACTGACCAAATTCATCTTTGAATTTACATAAAAGCAACTTTTAACTTAATACCCCTGCGAAGCGCGGGAAGCATCCTAGTTATTACTAATAGTGGGTTTTCCACAGTCTCTCCCTTCTACTGACACGTGTCACTCCCTTATCTTTTCCTTTCCCTCCCTCACTGTCCTCCTTTCCCTCTCCCTCTGTTACTCTCTCTCCTCTCTCCATCCAAACACGTCCACTTCTCTCTTTCTCTTTTCACTCTCTCTCCCCGTATTCTCCCCCCCCCCCCCCCCCTCACTCATGCCTCTTTTATTTCTCTCTTCCCACTCACTATATATATATATATATATATATATATATTCTCACCCTCCCTTTCTCCCCTTCATCAATTCACCTTTTATATCTAAAAAATACCTCTTTCTAAATTTAAAAATATATCAATATTAACTAAATAAAGGTCAAAGTATATATTATTCATATCTTTTGTAAAAATTAAAATATATATTAAAAAAATGTTTTAAAATTACTATTTTACTTTTAAATCTACTATTTTGGGAAAAAAATAAATACAATTTTTTAAAATTATTGTTGATATCAATGAAATAATATTTAAGTAGTATATTTTTATATCAAATTAATTCTTCAGAATAAACTAATTTTGAATATTCTATTGTATGAATATTATTCTTTATAACATCTTATTAACTCCTGATTAATATATTATAATGAGTTCTGAATTATCTATAATATATAATTAGTTTATTTTATAACATTCGATATTTAAGTATTAAATATTTAAAAGTTAATAAATAGTTTAAATTTATGGATTTTTTTCGTAAATACATGAGTTCAAATAGATTTGTTCCAACTAATTATTCCAAGTCTTTCATTATTTCTTCTTTTATGTTATATAACTTCTTTATTTCCTTAAATTTTATCTATTGTTTTAAGATTTTATTTATTTCAAGTCGTCATTTTGTTTAACTTATCATTTTGTTTTGCTATTTTTAGAAATAACAAACCAATTTTTTTTCAAAATAAAAAATTACTAAAATATTAAAAATTTATTAAGGCATAAAAATAATTTTCTTTCATATTTTTTGAGTATTTTGATAGTTATAATAAAAACTATTAGATGTTACATTCATATACTTTTGAGTATTAAAACTTTTTTTTCAAAATTAGAACTTAATAAACAAATAAAACATAAAAAATAGAATAAAAACTAAATAAAAAAATTATTAGATGTAAAATGGATAAAAATATATAAAATATAAATAATTTATACGTACAGTTAAATTAAATAACAAAAAAATAAAACACATAAAATAAAATAAAAATTCAAAAAAACTTTTTAAAAGAATTAAAATTTCATAGATTTTAAATAAATAAATTTACACAGTGGGATGTATATAATCTTTTATCTGAATATATATGTGTGTAATACATGATCGTAATATATATATATATTACAAATCTAAATATAAGATAAAAATAAAAATAAAAATTTCACTAATATGTATGATATATGTAAGAGAAATTATGGAAAATACAACAAAGTTTGTTTTTAAAAAAAACATAAGATATTATAAATCTAATAAAAATGACTAACACTAATAAAAAATAGATACGCTTCCTCTACCACCCCCCCCCCCCTTTTCAATTTAAACTTTTATTCTTTTATTTACCCTTATTTTATTTAGATGTTTACTATTTATTGTATATAACATTATCTTTAAGCCAAGAAAATAAATCATGCTATTTGGAAAGCATATCTTACAAATCATTAGAATTTCTTCGCAATATGTTCATACTTCACATATTATGATCCCAATATGTTCTTATACATTATCTTGAAAAAATACTCACACCGAAGAGGAGGTATGCACCCTAGTAGAATTTAAAACCAGGAAATACAACTCTAAGAACATTATTGCACGTTATTTGGTGTATGGATTGATATAAAGTGCTTAGGGTAATTAATTAGGCATGTGTCTGGTCCAGCCCATTAACGAAGCCCACATGGAGTCAGAAATGTTCGTGTTTGGATTAAATCTGTGACATAATTTTTCCTCTAGTCTCAATGTCTTCAGATGTATAGGTGTAATTACATAAATTATACAAACTTTTACAGGGGCATCTACCGAGAATTTTCCTTTGAATCAACACATACAAGTCTCCCTCTAATTATGGTATCAACATCACCAACAAATGATTAGCATTCTCTTAATCTCTCCAGCAATAGACACTAGACACATAGAACACGTAATTAAGATATCATTTCACACCACTAATGATAACTAATCTTAATTTATAGAGCAATCTAAAAAACGGTAATCAATCTTAGTGTCTTTCACTGATACTTCTGTTCATAGACCACAGCCTGCTCAGCATCCTCTTCGGCTTCTCCGGTATCGCGCACATCGCCTTGAATCTCGACGACGAGCTTCTCGTCAATCCGTTCTTCCGAAGATCATCATCGCCATCATCGTCATCGTTGTCGTGATCCTCCGCGAGCTTCATCCGAAGCGTCGCAAGGCTGGGATTTCCACATCTCATGCTGGATACGCTCCACTCTTCGTCGACCCTCCCGTTCTCTAGCCCGAGCGAGGGGATCGTGTCCGCGAGGAGGACCTTTATGCTGGGAGGGAGCTCGGCTACTTGGTTACCTGATGCGACCGCACGTGCGTGCTCGAAGAAGAGGGCTTGGACTCCTACTCGTAGAGGCAACCTCTCGTTCTGGGCCGCATGTGTGCACGCTTCCGAAGAGAGTCTCTTGCAGTCGATGATCCGGCATAACCGCTTTCGCCCGCTCTTGTCGAGGTCCGGGTGAGCCTGGACATCGATGATACCGAATCAAGTTTAGATATAATACAACTGAATATGATGGATATTACTGTTACACTAAATCCACTTAAATGGTCTGATGGTAGGACAGTGAATCTACGGTATAATATCGTGATTCAAGAAACCCATATTAGAAGTATGTATGAACAGAAAACAGTTCAACCATCAGACATTTGAGCATGGATCGTCTGCTGGCCAGCAGACTCTGCTGCAGTGTCCGGAGCCGCTCGATCAAGATCGAACGGTTCGCATGAATTCACATCTTTTTGTGGGCCCGACCGTGTGAATTCATGTGAACCGCTCGATCTTGATCGAGCGGCTCCAACACTACAGCAGAGTCTGCTAGCCAGCAGACAATCCGCTCCCCAGACCATTTAAGTAGATTATGTAGTGCTCATGCTTCGGGGATTGATCATCTGCTGTTACAGCAAAGGATCCGCTCACCTGCTCTTACCTTGAGATAGAGATCGACGGCTCTGTAGAGCTCGTCGTGCTCCTTCCTCGCCCACTCTGGTACCATAGCTGCAATCTCCACCACCTCATCCACCTCCATAGTCTCCACCTTCAACTTCAGCCACCCGTCGACGACCCTCCCACCTTCACCACCTTCTCCTCCGCCTCCTCGTCATCGTAATTCCTCCTCATGAACTCCCTCACCACCTCGACTACCGTCGCCACATCCCCCACCACCTCCCGCACCTCCGCTCGCTCTATCTCCTCCGCCGCCCTCCTCACCATCTCCCCCCTCTCCTCCAACCCCACCACCCTCGCCGCCTCCAACATCCTCATCAAGAATCGGAATCGTAGCGAGCCTTTCTCCTCCGGGAGAAGGCTGGCCACCTCTCTCAGCAGCTCCACCTCAGGCGGTCTCCCCCGGAGATGGAGCTGCAGGGCCTCGCCCACCAGCTCCCCAGGTACTCTCCTCGTTGCCTTCACCGCAGCTATGATTGACGTGAATTGCCACGTCTCGAGCTCCGCCACATCCGCCGCCCACCCTCGGGATGGCTCGTCGGCGATCATCCCGACCAGGGCGGTGATGCATTGGCGGCAGACTTTACAGAGCACGGATTCTGATGAAAAAAACACAAATTTTATTATACCGGCAAAAAGAAAAAAATACACGAATTTTCTTCGAATTATGTGGAAGAACGGGGAAACCTGCAGTGTTGTCCGGCTCCGCCGGTGCAGCCGAGCAGGCGGGTAGCTGGCGGAGCACCGTGAGCGCGTCCTTCCAACGGCGGAGGAGGCAGGATGAGAGGAAAGACTCCAGCTTTCCGAGCAGGTTTCCGTGCTCCTGCTCCTCGGTCATGCCGAGGCACGCTGCGGCAGAGATCGCCGTGACAATGTTCGCGGCGGAGACCGTGACGGTCACGCCGTAGCAGAACTTGGCGCAGAGCTCGAAGGCGGCAACGCCGCCGGGGAATCCCGGGAGCTCTATCTGCTCCGGAGCAGAGGACGACTTGCTCCTCAGCTTCTTGAGGTGTGAGCATTTGGAGAGCAGCGGAAACTGCAGGAAATGGAAAAAAAGATCGGATTTTTACGATGAAACGATCAAGAATCCGAGTTGGGTTTGCTTCGAAGCTCGAGATTTTGATCCGATCATACCTTGTGGAGGAGGAACCTGGTGGTGTCCACCACTATGGCGATGTCGATGGGTATATCCGAAGAGACGGACCTGCAAGAACAGGGACAGCAAAACACACAAGATTATGGCGTGGATCTTTAATCGACGGGGAGATTTAATTTTGTGATGTTTGAGGTTACCTTGTGGAGTCGTCGACGGAGATGAAGGTGTCGGATTTGGCTCCGAGCTTCATGAACTTCATATCTCTCTCTCTCTCTCTCTCTCTCTCTCTCTGATTTGGAAAGGAGAACTGTGGTTTATAGGTTGTGAGTCTTGTGACGACTAGTCCAACCAGAGCACCGCTGCTTATATTAAACTAGAGTTTTAGTTTGGTAGTTGTGATTTTTTTAATCTTTTTAACTTTTGAGAATGGTAATCAATACTGCTTATTTATGGGAAGGATGCATGATCAACAAGACTGGCAAATCATCCATACGTCTGCATCAGATCTGCTACCGTGAGTTGCAGATTTGGGTATTTGTATCTGCAATTTCTTCCTATTTTTCTGATCATATTTGATGTGCTTAATAAAGAAAAAATGGTTTGTTTTTATAAGTTAGGTGTGCGTTTAAGTGCTCTCTTCTCAAGAACATGTGCATGAATTATAAAGAGTAAAAAAAGTTGCGATTCTGTTTCTTAGTTACGAGGTGCTTTGGATGCTCCAAAATCAGCTTTCGATGCTTGGGAAGTCATGATTTCGTGGTGATTTATGCATGTCAGTGTCCTTGAAATTTATATATTTCCCTTGATTGCTATTTCCTAGGCATGGAACTATGTAAATGGAAATATTCCAAGGTTTACAACTACAAAGAAATCACATCAGGAGACAAGCTAGCAACATGTTGAATTGCGAAATCGATCTTTCTAAACACTACATCCATAAATATATGAACGATAGTATTAATGCTCAGGACTTGTTTGCATTATAAACTTAATAGAGTTTTTTACACTTATGCCCATCGATGATTCTTCAATTACAGCTATATCCCTACTTTTTTGCGATAATACTTATGCTCATGTATTCTTACATAATTCATCTTTATGATATTACACTTACCCCTTTACATTACATCGACGGAAGAGCAATACTGTGAATTTTGTAAGAATACAAGGGCACATGTGTTATTACAAAACAGGTAGGGGTATAAACGTAATTATAGAATCTAGGAGAGGCACTAAGTGTAAAAAATATAACTTAATATTTAAGTCTTGAATCTTTTTGTTATGTTGAGCTTCTATATGGATATAGATTGTGGACAACATCTATGTATAGGAGTGGGCCTCAGGATTTTGCCTATGCCTTTACCTTTCCTATCCTCTTTTGCTTGTTGTTCCCCTTTTAAATTTCAAGGTAAGTAAGAGCTTATCTTGCTTAGCCATCAACTAAGAGAGAGAGAGAGAGAGAGAGGGTAGGTGTGCTTATAATGACCTAGAAAAGGACCTTTTGGTATCTTTTAGTTCTAGATAAGAAAGCACTAGATTCTAAGAGAAATCTTGGAATCGAGGGCACTATAATTGTGACTTGTGAACTAGTTGGGATTTTGATTGGGGAAACATCCAAAGGACCACTACTTCCCAACTTGCAAAGCCATAAATGAGGTGTCAATTGTGGATCTTGTTTTTGTGTATAATCTAAAGGGTTGAAGACAAGAAATAACCCTAGAATATCCTATACAAATCCCCTTCTAACATTCCCAAAAGTCTCAAAGGGATTCTCACCCTTTTTCATAGCTCTTGTCCCACTCTTGTTGTTGATTGCTCATCACTAGATCCATCCCCTTTGCTTTTCTTTTCCTTATTCAAAAAGTTATAATTAATCCTTATTTTCTCATTTGTTATTAGCTTTTTATGTTATTCTTATCTGATTTGTTTAGATCAATCAATTGAATACTGCAAGAAAATAAATGAATCGAACCTAAATATCTATACCCCTGCGAATCTTATAATCGCATACATACCCTTAGGTCATGTTCAGTTGAGGGTTTACCCCTCCTTGGGGTGGGTTTACCCCCCAACCCCCCCCCCCCCCCCCCCATTTTCTCTTTCTTGTGGGGCTCACTATCTATTCTTTATTTAAATATTAAATAAATTACTTTTCTTTCATCTATACCATCAAAAAATAATATATTATACCATCATATCATCTAAAATTTATGAACTACTCAACTTCTACTCACTTTTCCAAACTTCAATACAATCACATCACAATAACTACTCACTTTTTCAAACTTCAATACAATCGTATCACAACAAACCTACCCCAATTTAACCTCCTATCCAAACACCAAAACACAAAAACAGGTTGCCCTCCACTAATTTAACATATCCTAACCCGTGTACCAAACGCACTCTTGGAACCAAACAATATGTCATGAGACTATAGTTTTAAGAGGCCTAGGTGTAATCTCAGGTTTTACAAGGGTGTTTATGTAAAAAATCCCAGACATGAAGATGACTAGGAAGGCATTAGTTGGCTTATATTGGGTCTCATTGTCAATGCCACCCAGCAAGGGGACAATATCAGACATTGGTCCCTCCTCCAAAGTGTATGAATGTGACCTCCCAATAACCCCCACCTATTCATATACACACCTTCTAATATTAAGTAATTATTATTTAAGCCTCAAGACATTCTTAAAGCATATAATCATGATTAACTCGATAAGATTTTAATTACGAGATTAATAATTATTTCCGTATACCCGTATTCAATTTCATACACGTGTAAATTTTATTATTAGTTGTGAAAATACCCATGGAAATATATATATAGGGGGCAGGGAGCCTGCACCCTAGGGTGTAGGAAACTTCCTGCACCCACCCCATTTTTCGACTATTTTTTATTTTTTTTTAAATAAAAGTGAGGGGGATTTACTTAATATGTTAAGGGGAATATGTGTTTCAAGTTTCATGCAAAACAAACATTCCTAACATGTTCATCTAGACAGGGTCGATTTCAGCAATTCTGAGACCGTTAAAATTTGGTAGTCTTGATGGAGATGATAGAAGTCTTGAATTAAGTTGAATTTGGAATGACAACATGGTGATACATGGTGATCTAAATCTCCCAAGGTTTCATTTCAAACAAATCAAAAAATAATGAAAAATTAGGTCGGGTGTAGGGAGTTACCTGCACCCGCCGAGGTAGGCTCCTTTTTCCCATATATATATATATATATAGGGAAAAAGGAGCCTACACCAAGGGGTGTAGGTAACTACTTACATCCAGCTCACTTTTTTATAGATTTTTTATTTTTTTAAGATGAAATCGTGGGAGAATTAGATCACTATATATCACCATAGTGTCATTCAAAATTCAACTTGATTCAAGACTCCTATCATCTTCATCAAGACTATCAATTTTTAACGACCTCAGAACTGCTGAAATTTATCCCTTCTAGATGAACGTGTTAGGAATGTTTGTTTTGCATGAAACTTGAAACACATATTCCCCTCAATATATTAAGAAAATCTCCCTAAGATTTCCTTCAACAAAACTCAAAAATTATGAGAAAAAAAAGGTCGGGTGTAGGTAGTTACCTACACCCATGGGTGAGACTCCCAGCTCCCATATATATATATATATATATATATATATATATATGTGGAAAAAATGGGACTACCTGGTCCCCATTTTCTCCGCATATTTTTTTGAAAAATTTCACCATTATATTCATCTATATATCCTCCAATATGCCATTCGAATTTTGTCAGAAACAGAGACTCCTCTGCCCCCCATCCAGACGGGGTCATTTTTAGTAATTTTGTTACCGTTAAAAAATGAATGTCTGGATGGAGACCGTATAAGTCTATGTTTCACACAAAATTTGAATCATAATATAGGCATATAGTGGTGAATATTCACGGAAGAAATCTTCAAAAAAAATAAAAAAATAGAGAAAATGAGACGGGAGAGACAAGTTAGCTCCCCTCAGGGGGAGCCCCATTAAACCATATATATGTGTGCGCGCGCGCAATTTTCCATTTATGAAATTAAATTTTGGTTATCAAATCCACAGTAGTAATTGATGCTTATCTATCCACTCTGGCAGATGTATATCTATTTTTATTTTATTTTTAACAAAGTTTGGTACCTTTCTAATCAAGCTTGTTATCAATGTCTCCCCAAAATATTTATTTAATTTATTTTGTTTGGCATGACTATTGACTTGGTCTAAGGAGACAATGATAATCAAATACTTGAGACAAAATTTTTGGACTTTTGGAACCAAATCGAGAGCTTGCACACATTTGGTATATGCTAATAAAATAAAATAAAATAGGTCATCTTTATTGTCACTAGTTGGTGAGACTATTGACTAATCATCGCATAATAATGATTATGAGATAATCGCCTTAACTAATTATCTTTACTCTGAAAAATGGTAAACAAATGGATTTTTTTAGCTTACGACTATTAAAAATAGTGTTTGATTATATCATCATCCCTGAAAAATCACAAATATTATAAAATTGATTTTAAGAGCAGGGATTTTTAAACCGAAGCTCCTATAATTGTGCATAATTACACTACAACCTCGACAATCTTTGCACATACGCCGCCTCTCTGGTAAATTTCATCATGACCCTTGTAATCTTACTAACTCTTACATCATGATCCTTTAACAAGGGCATACATGCTAAATTGATTAAGCTTTATAAAGATATCCTTGTAAAACCTAAAATATGGCCGCACGCCTAATACTCTCGAAGTGTGAGACTGGTTATAAGAGTGGGGATTCCTACTTAATAATTCAGGATTAATTATTCTAACTAGTTGTCAACGGATCGAGTTGGATCCAACCCAACAAATTATTTGGGTCAATTTTCCTCGACAACCTCCCGCGTTAAGACGTCCGTCTAACGGCAAATATTAAAGGGATTGTGTTGCAACTGGACAGGATTTAAGGGGTCATAGTGTAAAAATCCTATGTATAATTAGTGCAGATGTTGTGATCATGTGGTCTTCAAGTATTCTAAATATTATATCAGATAATCTGACTGATCGGATTCATATGCCATCGGCTTGCATTTGAGATTTATGAATATCTGCTGGTTAATTAATTATTTGGCTAATTAATCTTTGTGGGTAAAACATGATGCTTGTCGTTAATTAGAGAGACTTTTACATCATGACCCCTAAAGTATTGGAAAGTTACACAATAAACCATATAATCTGACAGGCCTGGGCGTTATGGTATAATTGGAGAAGATTTAAGGGTCATTGTTTAAAAATCCCTTAAAAGGCACGCGGCTTTAAAAAAATCTATTAGTCGTAGGGCTGCACCGATATGGATACATCCGTATCTGATCTGACATTGTATCTATATATATATGCTTTAAAATGGGTTCGGATATGAATATCATGGTGATAACCGCACATATCCATACTTGTATGCAGGGTACCAAATTTCGCGAAATTTCACTGAAATTTCGATTTTGACATCCTATCGAAATCAAAATCTCGGTATATACCCTTCCTTCACAAATTTAGGCCGATTTTGATCGAAATTGATGATGAAATTTCAAAACTATTTCGTTTTTTCACCATCTCAAAACAAAATCAAAATCGAGATTTAAAACCTTGCTTGTATGTGAATATTTACTTTTATATATAATATAGTTGTAGATTTTTTTTAACCATATATAACATAACTTTATTTCACCATATTTGGTATAATTTTATTTCACTATGCTTGGTATAATTATCATGGTGTAAGTGTGTCCAATGTAATTATATTATGTGTATTCCATCCAATACAAGTATATTTAAGTTAATTTAAAGAATATTTTTAATATTATTCGTATACATACATTCAGTAAAGAACAAGCGAGAGAAAGCCGGAAAGTGTTAACATTTAACTGACATCCCTAATATTCGGTGTAATTTCAGATATATCCCTGCAAATAATGATTTACTTACATGCATACCCCTCCACAGCCTTCTGTTTGTTTGAATTTACCAAAACAATCACCAACTATGATACGATATAATAATAAATCATCACATGTTGAACGACACCATTAGCAGATCATTTAATTAGGGAAATTGGCGAAGGGGACAGAGAAGAGCATATTGCAATACATTGTCTCCCTTGTGTTCCAAATGGTACAAAAACCTTGATCAAAATCTCCGTCATGCAGACGACATGAAATATTAATAGCCGAAGTCCACTCATCGGGACCAGAGACAGATCTTGCCATTTGATTAAAAATTAAATTGCAGCCCACACCACGTATATGTCAGAACAGGACTTAGTTATTTGCGATGGCCAACAGATCCATCAACCATATCATCTTCGCTGCCTTTTTTGTTTTATGTTCAGACACCTACCCATGTTGATAATTCAATCCCTTGGACTATAGTTGTTTTGTAAGGGCGTGAACTAGTCTCGATATCAACTCACGAGTTGAGCTTGAATAGCTAATGAGTTCGAGTCGGACGATGGCTCGTCATTCTGGCCTTCCCCATCTCCTTCAATGAACCAAAGAATCTTGAACACGAGAACACAAAGAGTCTGATGAGAGCAGGTGGAGTGAGCACATTCATGTCTGAACGACAATAAATTCGTGCATTGTGTGATAGGACGTGACTTCTCGTTTGATCGATGATTTCTGTTTGTACGTCGTGATCGGATTAGTACCAACACAACATGGCACTACCACACAAGTCATGAACACATGCTCCCCCATCTCCTCATCGCCCTACACTCCCTTCCCAACTACTCCCGTAGCCCCCTCTCTTCCTCGACCTCTTCCCTTCTCCGACTGTCCACACCCATGTTCTCGACGACCTATTTCAGAGAATCAACTCAGTTAAACCCATTTAAATGGTCCGGTGATTGAGCATGTAGCTTCCATCTTAAAAGATCAAAATTCAGATCCTCCAAACTACCCACTGTAAAAAAATGAGAGAAACCTTGGTTTTTTATTCTTTCATTAACTTTGTAACGTCCCGGGCCTAGGTCCCCGATCCGTTATCGAGGAAAACTGGCCCTGACAACTTGTTGGGTTCGGACTCAGATGGACCCGATGGCAACCACCCAAAACGCTTAAGCCCAAGTTGTCAAGTAGTAATCCCCACCACTTATTAACCACACCCACACTTCGTGAGTTTTAGGTATGGTACTATGTTTGGGGTTGGGATGTTACAACCTCCTCCACTTATATTCGCAACGTCCTCGTTGCGACATGGCCCATTCACTTATTCCCAGTGACAGTGGCGGTTGCACGCTCCCGGCTTAGTTCCCTTCGGGTAGCCCTTTCCACTATCAGAGGGAACCCGCTCTGATACCATTTGTAACGTCCCGGGCCTAGGTCCCCGATCCGTTATCGAGGAAAACTGGCCCTGACAACTTGTTGGGTTCGGACTCAGATGGACCCGATGGCAACCACCCAAAATGCTTAAGCCCAAGTTGTCAAGTAGTAATCCCCACCACTTATTAACCACACCCACACTTTGTGAGTTTTAGGTATGGTACTATGTTTGGGGTTGGGATGTTACAAACTTGTTGCAACACATCAATAGACCTCGTAGGATTTAATGAGCTCTCTCATCTCCCAACAAAAGGTCATATGGGACCATGCAAAGACTTGCATGCCATTCCACACACTCAACAGCACCATCATTAGATCCATTGCCCACAAGAATCCAAAACAACTTTGATCAGCATTGAAAACAAAGTCATTCACTCATGAGAGACTTTCCACATCTTGCATGAAACAATCCCTTTCTCTTTGTCAGACGAAAGAAAAGTGTTGTTATTTTGTGTTTATTCGGATCACATACATTACATCTGCCTGCGATTTGAGCATGATTTTTACCCTGCAAAAGAACACAAACAAAGCAGTCTCGTCCCCATCGATCAGAAAAGTTAAATATTTTCATTTTTTTTCCTGATGCAGTAAAATGCAGTTAATCGTATATAAACAGATCTGATAGATCTTACAGTTAAGCATTGACACAATTGTTCGGAGTGCATACAAAATTTGGCAGAAACCGACACATGATTATCGTTTCTGCTGAGAAGAGTGGTCAGATTACCCGAGAATCGTTGTCGAAATTTGTGTGGATTTGCCAGCTTCAAGGTCCTCTGGATAAGATTATGATCTACAAACGATCGAGCCAGCTCATGATGCTCTCTTGCGAACCGAACTGTAAATCCTGCAAGAAAATTAAAACGGAAACCAAGATTAAACTGCGGTGTTGGATGTGAAGTGCAATTGGTGAAGGTGAGATGAGCTCTTACTGAAAGATTGAAATCCGGTGGGGTGCCTATGTCAATGTTGTCAAGATCGGGGATCCCTGAAAATGCTTCGGAATCCCTCCCCAAGAAATCATTTCTGAAGATGTCTGTGGGATGGAAGCCGCAATGCTTTAGGGATGAGGATGCTTCCATGGTATGGAACGGTTCGAGTACTTCGTTGCATAGCAGCGAGACGTCAAAATCAGAAGGGTCGGGGACTTCAACGATCTGGGATTCACCAGCAAGCCAAGTGGGATCGATGATCTTCTCTTCAAGGTGGGAAGAACACTCTGGTGGTGGATCCCCCTGCAAACATGGAGCTTCATGCGAGTCTGCATCCTGTGGATATAACAAAAATGGCATGCATTCAAGAAAAAACGTGCAAAATAACTGATTCAGTCTAAATACTATGCCCTTCACTTGAGAATGATTTTGCAACGATTCTGAAGAATATGTATGGAGTTAACAATCAGATGACAGGTTTATTTGGATTCTTTTCTAGAACAATATTCTCAGTACACGTGTCGGGCATTAGGAGTATATGCTATGATGTGATACATATAATAAGGTCATTGTGCCATATGAGTTGTGAGACTATGAGAACATGAAATGCAAATAATGAATGTTGAGTTATTATACTTATATGGGTAAACGGATCTTTGGATGAGACTGTTTACCTATCCTTCTCTATATATTGTACTCATCCCTCATTTGAATACAGTTTTTAGTGAAGAGTGCCCTAATCTCTAGTGAGGGAGATTAGGGATTGAGAGCCCCGTGGTTTTCCCTCTCCGTAGGGTTTTTCATGTAAATCCGTGTCTCCATATTTGTGTGTGCTTAGTGCATTTGATTCTAACAATGAAGAAAGATAATCATCATGTTGAGTTGTTCTTGTTCTATGGGTTAATGGGTCATGGATGAGGATTTGTTTAACCATGTGGGACTATATATATAACTCACCCCACCTTTTCTTTTATCAAGAAAAGTGAAGGCCACCGCCACCCTGGTCGACCATGAATACTAGGGTCTACCCTCCCAAGGTTGGAAAGTTGGCAGTCGATATTCAATCAGTCGGGTCATCGACTACGGATTAATCCACAGTCGGGCGATTAAACAGATTTCGTCGGACTTTAGCCAGTTTTGTATTTTTTATTTAAATATGTAAATCATTTCTATACATATATTCTTATACATATAGAAAAATTTGTGCATTCTCTACTATCATAATGAAACAAAGGAAACAATTGAATTCAAATACATTAAACATCTTAAATTAAGTACGCTTAATAAAAAGAGCGGAAAAAAGGGAAAAGAACGCATTCCAGATGAAAAAAGTAACTGACTAGTCGATGTTTCCATTCAAGTACAATACATTCTTATGGAAGTTCTTCATGTATATGATGCACCTTGATTGTATCCACGCTATTAGGTTTCATGTGATTCAAGACTTTTGCATCGATGACGGGTCTCCCATATTTGGTTGGTGTTCTATTCATGAAGTTGCAATTTACTTCCAGGGGATTTATACTGGTTCATGGTCATTTTTTGAATTCTCGGATCGCTTCGCCATCATCCTTGATCAATCGCTCTAAGAAACTCATTGATCTTAATATGTTTCTGCATTGTATTTGTCATTAATCAAATTTACTAATGTGATCATTCACTTGTTTGCTCTGGAAGAAACAATAGATAGTTTTGATCGATCGACCCATATATGTCGATCAATCACTCATATAAACAGTCAATTGTTGTTCTTTGTGATCTTTATAGTTCAACTAATGTCTATCGACCCTTTGATCCTTTTTTGGTGATTTTTTCTCTTGTGATTAGTCATCACCATGACTTGGTTGTTTTCAAAGCATGGCCTCAAATATCATTGATATTTGGCGACATCACCTATATACCGGTATCGCCGAGTCAACGATGTCGAAAGCCCCCTTTCTATCTTCTTCTCGGATATGGGTGCCATATAGAAGATATATCATCGATATGTCCTCCAGTGAAGATTCCTCCTGTGTTTTTAATCTATTTCGCCTGATATGGGCGATATTAATGTCATTGCCCCCATTCACCCAGCTGCGGATAATGGCCATTTCTGAAGGTTTCTTGGATATTTGTAGGTTCTAAAGGGTTTCTTGGATAGATGTAGTTCTTAGAGTCTCAAAAGATACTTCTTCGTTTCTCTACTATGTATTTCAAATATTAATATTTGAAGTCTTCCATAGTTAAAATTTATTGACGATTTGCCTAAATTTGCTAATATTATGCAGATATCCATCATTACGTATTAAAATGAATCACTCTGTCAAATCCGAACATTTTAGGTTGACGTTAGATCCACATTTTATTTGTTAGACTTAGAAGCCTCCAACTCGATGCTTCACAGATACCATCTCATGTTCCATCATCTTCATCGCATGCTTCTCAAACCGCAATTTCCTCGTGATTTCACCTCCCCTGCTAACAGGTATCCGTGGATTGGCTTCTTTGCTAACCATGAATATAAGGAGTATCCAGTGGACTATAAAGCCAAATACTCCTATATGATATTGTTGACGCATATAGAAGACATGTACCTCTTTGTTATTTTATTTTTCAGTTGTCTTCTTTATGTAATTTACCCATAGGCTACTCTCCTATATAAGAGAGCCTAGGGCTCATGGAATAAACTAAGCCATTCATTTTTCCCAACATGGTATCAGAGCGACGGTCCTAGACCGGAGTTCTCGAAACCCTAACCCTAACCCACCCCACCCGCCGGCCTCTCTCTCCTCTCTCTCTACTCGACGCCGCCCACCCCCGATCTACTGCGGCGGTCTTCTTCTCCAATCGCGGCGGTGCTCCAGCCCTAGCGCATCTCCTGTGCGCATCGCCTGTGCGCGAGACCTGCGCATCACCTGTGCGCATCGTCTGAGCGCATCGCCCCAGCGCATAGCCTGTGTGCGTAGTCCCAGCGCCTGTGCGCGTAGCCCCAGCGCACAGCGCATAGCGCGTAGGTCTGCTAGCCCCAGCGCATAGCGCAGACCCGGTTCTGATAGTGACATACAGGCGTGCTCCTGTGCAACTTCTCCTTGCAGTACTTGCGTGTGTGCCCTAGTTGCACACGCACGTAGCGTGTTATTGCCTGGGCGTAACTGTGCGCCCTTGCGCGTGAACATCCGTGCGCCAGCCTACTGTTTGCGTGCCTCTTCGTGATTGCTTGCGTGTGTAAAGACCGTAGCACGCGCATATTCATGGGGATAGTTGCTTGAGGTCTACACATGCAACTAATCCCGTCTATGTCATTGTAGACGAAGATCATCTTCTGTCAATCGCTCCAGTCTTCCATCTCCAGTATGTCAGAAAGCAAGGCTGATATCCCGTCTATTGGCGCCTTTCGTGGTCCAGCGCCCATTGTCAAGATGGATGGTACTAACTATGAACTGTGGGCAATGCAGTTCATGAGTATGATGAAGTCTACAGGTAAGAAGCACATTCTTACCGAACCTGAGCCTGCAGAGAAGACTGGAGTACATGCCTCATGGGAGGCCGATGATGCATATGCCAAGGTCTGGCTTTCTGGTACATTGGCTATTGAAATTGCCAATGACATCCTACATCAACCCACAGCCAAAGACATGTGGGATATTCTGGCGTCAACATATTCTCAGACGAAGAACGAAACAAAGATTCTGCAACTTCAACATGATATATTCACAATAAAGCAGAATGGTCGTCCTTTACATTCTCTCTACACATCACTGAGAGGGATGTTCGAGAAGCTCTATAGCTTCATGCCTCTTACTGCCACGCCAGAACAGCAGAAGACATACAGGAATGCGACGATGGTGGGTGTGTTTCTCGCTGCACTTGATCCAGAGTATGAGGCAGCACGGTCTCAGATTTTGGCAGACTCGACTATTCCTCCCATGGAGGAAGCCTTTCATAGATTGAGTAGGATTACAGTTCCTTCAGCAGCTGTGAGTCAGAATTCCTCAGCCATGGCGGCAAACAGAGGTCGCGGATTTCATCATCAAGGCCGTGACGTGGACCTCGTAGAAGGGGTGGCCGCACTAGGCCAACATGCACATATTGTCACCGAGGCGGACACAATGAAGACACATGCTATTCGAAGCACGGATTTCCTGCGTCTGCACGAGCTGCTGAGCAGATAGAGCCCCCATCTGCTGCTACCTTGGATCAACGATTTGATGATCTAGTTGCCCGTCTGAGGGGCATTATCCCACCATCTGGTCTAGCACCGACTACAGAGAGTCATACTGATGCTGCTGCTTCAGCCTCTGCATCTACTAGTACTTCAGATAGTATTCTTGCTCTCCACAGTAGTAGATCTGATACACTGCCTTGGATCATGGACTCGGGCGCTACACATCATCTATGTGGCGACCAGAGTCTACTTACAGGATACACTCAGATCCCTCCAGGACGGACAGTAGTGATTGCCAATGGCACACATTCCCCCATCACTGGTGAGGGGGAGATTAGACTGACATCCTCTATGCAGCTCAAGAATGTGTTACATGCACCTAATTTTTCTATGAATCTGTTGTCAATTAGTCAGATTACGAAGGATCTCCATTGTCGAGCAATTTTTGATCCATCTTCTTTGATTTTTCAGGACATCCGTACGGGCAACGTGATTGGTCGTAGCTATGAGCAAGGAGGCCTTTACGTCTGCATCAGACCCCATTTGCCGGAACCACATCCTCTCCTGCTGGACAAGTATCTCCTTTCCTATGGCATCTGCGTTTTGGTCATTTACCGCTTCAGAAGTTGCGTCGAGTTCTACCCTATGGTCTCTCTCACACACCTATCCAGTGTGAGGCATGTCAGTTGGGAAAGCATCACAGGTCGTCCTTTCCCAGTCGTCCAGGTCGGAGTAGTAACTCCAAGTTTGAGTTGTTTCATATCGATGTCTGGGGTCCAAGTCGTGTTCCCGATCATCAGGGACACAGGTTTTATATTGTATTTGTGGATGATTTCTCGAGAGTGTCATGGGTGTTTCTGATGAAAAATAAATCTGAAGCAGGAAATATTATTATCCATTTTCTTAATGAAATTCAAAATGTTTTCTCCACATCTGTCAAGCTTGTGAGAAGTGATAATGCTTTAGAGTTGTGCACCAACATTCTGGCTAATTACTACTCCTCAAAAGGGATTATTCACCAAACATCTTGTGCCCATACATCTCAACAGAATGGGATTGCTGAACGAAAACACCGTCACCTTCTTGATGTCACAAGATCACTTCTTATACATAGTCATGTTCCCTACTCCTACTGGGGTGATGCAGTTCTTACTGCATGTTACCTAATCCACCGTATGCCTTCGTCTGTCTTGAATGAACAGATTCCTTTTTCACTCATTTATCCTGACAAGGATTTGTTTACTCTTACTCGTGTGTTTGGGTCAGTCGCATTCGTCCATCAGTTGTCGCCTGGTACTGACAAGCTCTCTCCTAGGGCTGTCAAGTGTGTCTTCGTTGGGTACTCTAGAACTCAAAAGGGGTACAAGTGTTTTGATCCTGTGCGTCGGCGGTATATGATCAGTGCAGATGTTACATTTTTTGAATCCGTTATGTATTTTTCAGCATCAGGAGACAAGCAGCTACCATCTATACCTCCTGATGCCATATACATGACACCACCACCTCAGATACCGACACCACCACCACCACTGCCACCACCACCGCCACCGCCACCGCTCGTCTCACCACTACCATTCCATTACACCCGCAGGCCTCCTCCAGCTCATGGTCCTGACCCGTCAGCTAGCTCGCCTATGGTATGTAATGAAAATATTAATGTTGATGGATCTGACGACATTTCTCAGCAGGATGTATTGCAGGAGCCTGATGAGAATACAGATGATTTGGATGTTCCAATTGCTCTAAGGAAGCTGAAGAGAAGCTGTGCCAAATATCCATTATCAGCAGCCGTGTCTTTTGAGAGGCTATCTGGAGATTTCAGGACGTTTGCATTGGCACTTTCAGCTACAGACATTCCACGAAATCATCATGATGCTTTGCAGGATGCTAGATGGCGGCTAGCAATGGAAGAAGAAATGGCGGCACTTCAGTCCAGAGGAACCTGGAGCTTGGTTCCTATACCTCCAGATGTTAGCCCGGTGAGCTGCAAGTGGGTATTTACAGTGAAGCACAATGCAGATGGCTCTATTGACAGATACAAGGCACGCCTTGTCTTCGTTGGGTACTCTAGAACTCAAAAGGGGTACAAGTGTTTTGATCCTGTGCGTCGGCGGTATATGATCAGTGCAGATGTTACATTTTTTGAATCCGTTATGTATTTTTCAGCATCAGGAGACAAGCAGCTACCATCTATACCTCCTGATGCCATATACATGACACCACCACCTCAGATACCGACACCACCACCACCACTGCCACCACCACCGCCACCGCCACCGCTCGTCTCACCACTACCATTCCATTACACCCGCAGGCCTCCTCCAGCTCATGGTCCTGACCCGTCAGCTAGCTCGCCTATGGTATGTAATGAAAATATTAATGTTGATGGATCTGACGACATTTCTCAGCAGGATGTATTGCAGGAGCCTGATGAGAATACAGATGATTTGGATGTTCCAATTGCTCTAAGGAAGCTGAAGAGAAGCTGTGCCAAATATCCATTATCAGCAGCCGTGTCTTTTGAGAGGCTATCTGGAGATTTCAGGACGTTTGCATTGGCACTTTCAGCTACAGACATTCCACGAAATCATCATGATGCTTTGCAGGATGCTAGATGGCGGCTAGCAATGGAAGAAGAAATGGCGGCACTTCAGTCCAGAGGAACCTGGAGCTTGGTTCCTATACCTCCAGATGTTAGCCCGGTGAGCTGCAAGTGGGTATTTACAGTGAAGCACAATGCAGATGGCTCTATTGACAGATACAAGGCACGCCTTGTTGCACGTGGCTTCACACAGACATACGGGGTGGATTACCTTGACACATTCTCGCCTGTGGCGCGTCATTCCACACTGCGGATCCTGCTATCAGTTGCAGTTGCTAGAGACTGGCCGCTTTATCAGCTGGACGTGAAGAATGCATTCCTATATGGCGACCTGCAAGAGGAAGTATATATGCAACAGCCACCTGGGTTTGCTGTTGAGGGGGAGTGTTCCAAGGTATGCAGGTTACATAAGGCCATCTATGGCCTTAAGCAGAGCCCCAGAGCATGGTTTCAGAAGCTTTCAGATCTTTTTGAGAAACTAGGATATAAACGCTACAATGCTGATCATTCATTGTTTGTACAGAAGACGGCTAGAGGCATCATTGTAATCATGGTTTATGTTGATGATATCTTGATTACAGGAGATGATGAGCAGGGCATTAAGCAGGCAAAAGAAAGACTGGGAACCGAGTTTGTCACCAAGGACTTGGGAGTCCGTAGATATTTTCTGGGGCTGGAGTTTGCTAGAAATCCATATGGATTGGTAATGTCGCAGAGGAAATATGTTACAGATCTATTGAGTGAGACAGGTATGCTAGGGTGTCGACCTACTACGACACCAATGGATCCCAGCATGAAGCTCTATGATGACGACACAGAAGAGGTGGACAAGAGAAGGTACAGAGAACTGGTAGGCAAACTAATGTATGTCACGATCACTAGACCTGATATATCATTTGCAGTGAGTCGTGTGAGCCAGTTCATGGAGCAACCACGTCAGGCCCATATGGATGCAATACACATGATTCTGAGATATCTAAAATCATCTCCAGGTGCAGGCTTGCTATTTAAGAAAGGAAAGGAGATCTCTATCACAGCATGTGTTGATGCAGACTATGCAGGATGCCCCAAGGACAGGAAGTCTACCTCAGGATTTGCAGTCTATGTTGGAGATGCCCTAGTCTCGTGGAGGAGCAAGAAACAGACAGTGGTAGCTAGATCCAATGCTGAATCCGAATACAGGGCCATGGCCCAGGCTAGCACAGAGATGATGTGGGTGAAATCTTTACTTACAGATCTATGTCTTGATATACCACTTCCTATGATGTTGGAATGTGCCAATCAGGCAGCCTTGTTCATTGCAAACAACCCAGCCTTTCATGAGAGGACCAAGCACATTGAGGTTGACTGTCACTACATACGTGACATGATTCAGAAGGGGTTCATTGCTACATCTCACGGCACATCAGAGAATCAGACTGCTGATATCTTCACCAAGGCATTACTTCGAGGCCCATTCCAGAAGTGCGCGTCCAAGCTGAGCATGATTGATATCTATGCTCCATCTTGAGGGGGAGTGTTGACGCATATAGAAGACCTGTACCTCTTTGTTATTTTATTTTTCAGTTGTCTTCTTTATGTAATTTACCCATAGGCTACTCTCCTATATAAGAGAGCCTAGGGCTCATGGAATAAACTAAGCCATTCATTTTTCCCAACAGATATGAGAGAATTATGTGGAATATAGAAAGTCAATCACGAGACAATATGAAGGAGAACATCAAACAAGTCACATGGATCCACCAAAATACTATTGGTTTGGACCCGTGACTCCAACTTATTTATGCACTCTTCATGACTAAACTTATAGTGCAGGTCTAACATAGTACCACATAATAGTATGTGCAATGATTATGATAGCAATATTACTACCGAACTTATGTTTACACCTTTATTTAGCAAACAATTTATGTATCTCTTATTAATTTATGTATTTATTGATTAAAGAATATCAAAATCATATTTCTGAAAAATCAATTTTATAGTCATTTCCATGATGTTAGAAAATAGGAATGCGGAAGCGATTTGATAAACAGAGCACTAAATCAAGAAATATGAAATTTGAAGAACAAGATTTTACGTGGAACCCTACTCCCTAAGGAGCGGGATGAAACCACGGGAGAAGGCCTCAAAGGGTCATATGCTTCATTGTTTTTACTCATCTGAATACAAGGGGTGTGGGGGTCTATATATAGCCCCCATTGAGTTTCCACATCTCCAAACTGGTAGATGTGGGACTAAACAACTGGATGGGGTAAATCAATCCTGGAGAGATTCATTTACCCATCTACAACTCAAGTGACACATAACCAAATACTCCAACACTCCCCCTCAAGCTGGAGCATGTAATGCTCAGCTTGGACAAACATAAAGAAAACTCAACTCACGCTACAAGACACTACAGACAATATCAACTCAACGCGCACAACTGTCGGCAGATGTCGAGGACATTGCTTCTCATGCCGTGCAGGTAAGGAGGACGAATGGGTTGGAGTGTGAGTCAACCGAATCTCCTCGTCAGAGAGCATGTACTATGTACTACGTCTGTAAGAATCACTACACAACAACAACAAAGCCTTTTCCCACAATTAAGTAGGGTCGGCTACATGGATTCTTCGCCTCCATTCAGATCTATCTTGGGTCAATCACGGGCTTATATCCACAAACAAAGATCCCTTCGTATGGTCTCTTTCCAACACTTCTTGGGCCGTCCTCGCCCTTTCTTAGCCGGCTCAACATCCCAACACTCGCATCTCCTAACTGGTGCATCAGTTGATCTTCTTTGCAAATGACCAAACCATCTTAAGCGGTTTTCTCGCATCTTATCCTCGATCGGAGCAAACTAACTTTCTTTCTGATTGCATCATTCCGAATCCGATCTTTACGTGTGTGTGTGTGTGTCCACACATCCACCTTAGCATTTTCATTTCTGCTACAGCCATTCTCTGCACATGTCTATGGTTCACAGGCCAACATTCAGATCCATAGAGCATAGCAGGTCTCACGGCTGTTTTGTAAAACTTTCCTTTAATCAAAGGAATTTTCTTATCACATATAACAGCAGAGGCTCCTCTCCACTTTAGCCAGCCTGCATTTATTCTATTAGTAACATCTCCATCAATTTCCCCATCATGTTCCAAATAGATCCCAGATATCTAAAAGAATCTCTCTTCTGAATATTATCATCACCAATCTTCACCTCAGTTCCTTCACCATTGCTTCCATCAAAGGTGCACTCCATATATTCTGTCTTAGCCCTACTTATACAAAAACCTTTAGGGTGCGTTTTGTTGGGGGGTTACCCCCCACTTTGGGTGGGTTACCCCTCAAAACCCATATTCCCAACCCACTAGTGCGGCCCACCTCTTTCCAACCAAAAAATATATATTATACCATCATATCATCTAAAAATCATAAAACACTCAACTTCTACTCACTATTCCAAACTTCAATACAATCACATCACAACAACTACCCACTTTTTCGAATTTCAATACAATCATATCACAATAACTACACACTTTTTCAAATTTCAATACAATCACATCACACAAACCCTCCAAACCCTTAACCCACCAACCAAACACACAAATACAAAAACGGGTTATCCTCCCCCAGATAACCCACGAACCAAACGCACCCTTACTCTCCAACTCATGTCTCCAGACCTCGAGCTTCTCATTTACTCCATCTCTAGTCTCGTCAATCATCACAATATCATCAGCAAATAACATACACCAAGGTAACTCATCCTGAATGTGACTTGTCAACTCGTCCATAATCAAAGTAAAAAGAAATGGACTCACTATTCCAAACTTCAATACAATCACATCACAACTACCCAATTTTTCGAATTTCAATACAATCATATCACAATAACTACACACTTTTTCAAATTTCAATACAATCACATCACACAAACCCTCCCAACCCTTAACCCACCAACCAAACACACAAATACAAAAACAGGTTATCCTCCCCCGGATAACCCACGAACCAAACGCACCCTTACTCTCCAACTCATGTCTCCAGACCTCGAGCTTCTCATTTACTCCATCTCTAGTTTCGTCAATCATCACAATATCATCAGCAAATAACATACACCAAGGTAACTCATCCTGAATGTGACTTGTCAACTCGTCCATAATCAAAGTAAAAAGAAATGGACTCAAAGCTGAACCTTGATGTAAACCAATGTTGATGTCAAAATATCCACTCTTCCCAGACAGTGTCCTTACACAAGATATCCAGTCTTCCCAGTCTGTAAATGTCACTGCAACTGAAAATGAGTCTCCTCATCGGAGTACTCAGGCCTGCCACAACATGTGGACAACTGCTCCATCTCTGAAAAGGGTCGAAAAAGAGCATCGCTAATTGTTGGAGTATTTGGTTATGTGTCACTCTTGTAGTAGATGGGTAAATGGATCCTCCAAGATCTATTTACCACATCCAGTGGTTTAGTCCCACATCTGCCAACTGTGGAATGTGGAGACTTAGTGAGGGCTATATAAGAAGCCCTACACCCCATGTATCCAGTGAGAAAGTGCAATGCATACATCAGCCCTTTGAGGCCTTATCCCGTGATTACATCTTGCTCCTTAGGAGTATGGTTCCACGTTAAAATCCCGTGCTCAATATTTCTTTATCCATTTATCTGATACGCTTCCGCGTTCCTATTTTCTAACATGGTATCAAAGCGGGTTTGATTCTCGAGGAAGTTTATATTTTTATTTATTTGAGATTCGATTATCAGATTCATTGTTCTTGAAGATTTATATTCGAAGATCATGTTCGGGATCGTTCAAGTTCCAGATTTAATTCTAGGGTTTCATTCTGAAACCATAATTTCTACATGCATCTCGCGCACAACAGGTACCCAGGCAACGGAGAACCTTAGGCGGTGATGGCTACATGGGAGCCCTCAGGCCGCATATCTCCCAGTTGGTACAAATCGAAATCCTCGTAGGGTTTCTCCCTCCACGGAGCCCTAGCTGCACCGTACAACATTCCAGACGACGGTCGAAGTATTTTGCGCGCACTGCCTGCACCTCGCACAGATCCAAGCGGTGATGCCGCACTTCAACTGACATCGCACCTCTTCCAGGCGCAGTCCCTCTTTGTTGCCCCAGCACCTCTGCCACTCCAGGCACCAGTGTTGCAGAAAATGCTATTCGGTATTCAGTCGGAGGGGTCACCGAATAGAGAATAATCGGTATTCGGGCGACTATTCGGAATTATTCGATTTTGTATTTTTTAATAAAAAATTATTTATAATACATATATTCTTATATTTTTATACATATATGGTCATTATTTAACATGAATCCAAGATAAAAGTACCAATCAATATAGGGATATTTACACCCATAACCCTGAGTAATCTCGTAATTACCCCAGAAACCCTCTATAACAACGAATTACGCTCATGGCCCTAAATAACAACTCTGTTTTACACACATACCCTTCCGTTACTTTAGTTCACCAACTCAACCAAATGGCTGAGTTAATCTAACCCAATAAGTGATCTAACGGCTGAGATAAAAAAAACAAGATAAGAAGAGGGAGTTGCTGGAGCTTGGCATGGAGCTTGAGGTTTGGCCTGGAATGGCGGGCAAGGGTCGCAGGGGGGAGGAGAGGGCCGGGAGCTTGCGGGAGCGGCGCCGGCGAGCAGCTGGAGCGGGAGCAGCTTGTAGGGGGGGGGGGGGGGGGAGGGGGGCGAGACGCAGAAGGGGCTTGCAGGAGCGACGCCGGCGAGCAAGTGGGATTGGGTGCGGCTTGCGTGGACCCAGGGGTGGTGGGGGGCGAGACGCGGAAGGGGTTTGTGGGAGGCGCGCGAGCAGCGGGATCGGGAGCGGCTTGCAGGGACCCCGGGGGGGAGACGCGGTGTGTGTGTGTGTGGGGGGGGGGGGGAGACGCAAAAGGGGCTTGCAGGAGCGACGCCGGCGAGCAGCGGGATTGGGTGCGGCTTGCGTGGACCCAGGGGTGGTGGGGGGCGAGACGCGGAAGGGGTTTGTGGGAGCAACGCCGGCGAGCAGCGGGATCGGGAGCGGCTTGCAGGGACCCCGGGGGGAGACGCGGTGTGTGTGTGGGGGGGGGGGGGGTGACCAGCAACTGCGGGAGGAGTGCGGGCCTAGATTTTGCGGGCTCATGTGTGCGGGGGCAAGGTGCGCCGGGGGGAGGGGTGGGTTGCGGGTGCCGGAGGCAGATAGGGTGCCTGGAGCTTGGGCGTGGGGGGCCAGGAGGCAGATGCGTGTAGTGGGGGTGGAGGAAGGAGGCAAATGCGCATGGCGGAGTGGGGGCAGGGGACAGATGCGCCGGGGTGAGGGGGTGGGTTGCGGGTGTCGGAGGCAGATAGGGTTCCTGAAGCTTGGCCGTGGTGCGGCTTGCGTGGACCCATGGGTGGGGGGGGGGGGGGGGGGCAGGAGGGAGATGCGCAGGGGTGTTATGGGCGGAGACACGGGGGTTGGGGGCGGAGGTGGGGAGGGTGTTGCGGCAGGAGGGGGCTAGGGACTTGCGGGTTCGGGCGAGTGGGGGGGGGGGGCACCTGCGGGAGGGGTGCAGGGCTGGGTGTGGGGGGGGGGGAGCGGCGGGAGGGGGCTGGGGGCTTGCGGGCTCGGGCAGGGGGGGTGGGGTTAGCAGCGCGGGGGAGGGGATTGTGGCGCTTGCAGAGGCGTTGGACCTGGCGGCGCGGGGGGAGGCGACAGAGGGAGCTCGTCAGCTGGGGGCGAAGGTACGGATGGAGCTCGCCAGCGGGGGTGCTGGACCCCGCGAGCTAGGGGCGGAGGCACGAGGCAGATTCGTGGGGGAGGGAAGCATGATTTTGATTTATATAAAGAATGATTTTGATTTATATAAAGAATGGCATCATGTTTTAAATTTGATGTGTTTCAGAGGGTAAAACGGGCAACATATCACTTTTTCCGTTAAAGTTAACGGACAGTCAAGACAGAACTTGACACAAGGTTATACCATGTAAAGGTTAAGCATTATTCAGGGTCCTGAGCGTAATTCATTGTTATAGAGGGTTTCCGGGGTAATTACGGAATTACTCAGGGTTATGGGTGTAAATTCCCATCAATATAATAGACATATAGAATTTGACATTTGTGGTGATACCATGGTAAAATGTAACCCATAAATATTGAAAATTGAAAATAAAAAAATAAAAAAATATGAAGAGAAAAACTCCAGTCGGCCTCATAGTCGGGCCAGTCGGCCGACTATTCAGTCGGGCCGACTATTGCCCGATTGGAGGTCTGTTCAGTCGAGTACCCCACCGCACCGCATAGTCGGACCGACTATTCGGGATAGTCGGCCGACTATTGCAACACTGCCAGGCACATCTTCCTCGTGCCATCTTCCAAAATCTCCCAGCAGCGGTCGATACTCCCCCTCTCGTTAAAAAAATGAAAGGGGGAGAGGAGCGACACAGATAGAAGAAGCTTCTTGCGGAACAAGACGGCTCCTCCAACCTCCAGATCTCACGATGGCGATGCACCCATTCCTCCATCTCTCGCGCACTACCAGACGGTGCCGCCTCCTCCCTAGCGATGCTCGTTCTCTAGACGGCACCCTTCCTTCGGCTGCATCTTCTCAGGTGACACCACCACCCACTCGAGTGTCGTTATCTCCATCGTGGCAAGCTCCAGCCCGCCACTCTGATCTTCATCGGACCATCGCTGCTCCTCCGAGCGCGTAGGAAGCGTGCGCTCCTCTCCAGCCATAGGAGGTGCACAGGTAGTAGCGGTGCTCTTCCCAGATCCATATGGGGCGGCTCTTGTGTGAGTAAGGGTTCCCATGGAACCCTAAAGGCTTCTCGTGGGCGTGCCCAAGTGAACCGATTTTTAAAAAAAATGTGAATGAGAGAAAACAAAGGAGAGCCAGTCCGCAAGTTATTAAAAAGAAAAAGGAGAGGAGTCGTATGTGGGCCCGAATGGGCCGAAAGTTGTTCCCAAAAAAAGGAGGTTAAGCTTATTTAGAAAAAGGCACGCGGTTAAAAAAAGGAGAAAAAACAAAGAAGGGTCTGATTTGAAAAAAATTGACAAAAGACGCGTACAAAAGAAAAATCCGTATGCTAAAAAAAGAAAGAAACGCCGTAAAAAAAGAAGAAATGAAATGAACGGCTTATTTAAAAAATTAAAGGCTATTAAAAAAATTGGAATAGCCGAGAAAATGGTATTTTTGAGAAAGCCGAGAGAAATTATTGTCGACTTTTGAATATTTTCTTTCCTCATTTTCCTGTCTTCTCCCAACATAGTCGATGACATATATTCCGACTAGTATGGGAGAAAGGGGGAGTATTGTCTAGAGTCAGAGTCACAGGCATGTTCCAGATTCTCCAGATTTCAGATGTCAGGCCAACCAGTTGTTTAGACTCTACAGATTTCATCAGATTTCAGACTTGACGTCAGATTGGTTCTGAGTCTTCAGCTTCAGACACGCATATGTATGCAGACTTCTTTTCAGATATGCACATGTATCCCATCATTGTTTATGGTCCCCATCATTCTTGTTTTGTCGACCAGGATTTTCATGTGATCCATAGGAACTCCAGAGTAGAGATCTCATTCCCTATGCCATGTGGGTTAGTGTTTTCATGTGGTTTCATAGGGACCAATTCTCCAACGAGGAGACTTTTTCAGACTCCATTCTCTAGAGATCGTGGACTCCGACGAGGATTGTCTCCACGCCTTTTCAGCTCGACCCTTTCAGAGATGGAGCAGTTGTCCACATGTTGTGTTGGGCCAGAGTTCTCCAAGTGGAGACTCATTTCCAGTTGCAGTTACTCTGACAGGCGTAGTTCATAGCACACCAGTTTGACACACACTCCAGCATGTTTGTTCCTCCTCACCTGCACAGCATGAGAAGCAACGTCCTCGACAGCAGCCGATAGTTGTGCGTGTTGAGTTGATATTGTCTGTAGTGTCTTGTATTGTGAGTTGAGATTTCTTTTTATTTGTCCAAGCTGAGTATTGCATGCTCCAGCTTGAGGGGAGTGCTGGAGTATTTGGTTATGTGTCACTCTTGTAGTAGACGGGCAAATGGATCCCTCCAGGATCCATTTACCACATCCAGTGGTTTAGTCTCGCATCTACCAACTGTGGGATGTGGATACTCAGTGAGGGCTATATAAGAAGTCCTATACTCCATGTATCAAGTGAGAAAGTGCAATGCATACATCAGCCCTTTGAGGCCTTCTCCCGTGGTTTCATCTCGCTCCTTAAGGAGTAAGGTTCCACGTTAAAATCTCGTATTCAATATTTCTTTATTCATTTTATCCGATATGCTTCCGCATTCTTATTTTGTAACACTAATTATCCATACGTAGATCTCTGAAAAATTGGTCTCTCTCATCGGGACTTTGAAGTGGGTTCTCTCTCATAGGAACCTCGGAAGGATCTCGTACTGGAATTCATGATCGCTTGAGAATGGAGTCTGAAGAAGTATCCTCGTCGAAGAATTGAGCCTCTCCCATCTGACACGGAGAATGGTACTCTACTATGGAGTCCCTATGAACCACATGAAAATCCTAGCCAACATGGCATAGGAAATGGTACTCTACTGTGGAGTCTCTATGGATCACATGAAAACCCTGACCGAAATATAAAAATGGGGACCACACAAAAGATGGCAAATATGTGTTCATCTGAAAAGACCGCATACATGTGCGTGTCAGAAACTGAAGACTCGGAACCAATCTAACGTCGAGTCTGAATATCTGATCATCTGTGGAGTCTGGAAAATCTGGATGGACTGGAATCTGACATCTGAAAGAGCCCAAAGGGTAGTAAAGTCATGTGCGGGGTGTCAATGATCCCAACACACCCCTCAATCTCCGACTCAAAGAGCCCAAAGGGTACAAAAGTAGGCTTTGGTCTATTCGCCATCTAATCAGAGAGCTCCTCAAAGATGTCCAGCATGATGCTCATGGCCCCAACCTCCGTGCATCCCCCTCGACGAAGAAGATGGTATCGTATGCATACTGAAGAAGGGTGATGGAGATATCCCCTTTAGTAAAACCCATGGTTCTGCTCTTTTACACCACCTGCATAGTCATGGTGGCAAGCACATCTGTCGTAAGAACAAACAACAGCTTTGCCAAGGGGCACCCCTGACTAATGCCTCTTTACGGTTGAAAGAAACCACCCTCTGGATGCTCGTTCACCAACATCGAGAAGGAATAGGTAGTAACGCATCTCTACATCCAAGATATCCAAGTCTGTGGGAATCCGCGCTTTGTCGGCACCGACTAGAGGAACAGCCAATCAACACAATCGTAAGTCGTAGAGAAGTCCACTTTCCGCTGCAACCCCTTTACCTCCCTTCTCTTCAAAACACCAACTATCTCAAAGACCATCACAACAGTGTCCATCATCAAGCAGTCATGTATGAATGTCGTCTGCACTGGCACAACCAAGCACTCAAAACTCAAACAGTTGGACAGAACCTTGGCAACAATTAGATACACCGCATTGGATAAGGCTATGAAACGGAAGTCCTCAATTCTCTCTGCCCCCTCCTTTTTAGGTAAGAGGAAAAGCAGCGCTTTGTTGATCCTCTCAAACCCATGGTTAGCCCACGCAAACTCACTCATCACCCTCATCTAGTCTCGCCAGACAATGTTCCAGAACTCCTTGTAGAACAACACATGGAACCCATTAGCGCTCGATGCCTCCTCTGCATTCAGCTCCCAAACCATCGTCTTGACCTCATCCTATGAAAATCCTCTAACAAGTACAATCTGGTGGTTCTGCGAGAGAGTGGATGACCCCTCCCCAAGCCATCTCTATCCCCCGTTGGGCATCCTGCGGGTCATGCAGTGAAAGTATTGGACAACTGCCTTGCCCACCTCGCGATTACCCCTCCACTGAAATGTTTTGGATGAAGCTGCAACAGCGCCTCCCATTTGCCATCGCATGAAAAGGTCTAATGTTTATATCCTCCTCAGTGGTACATGTCTGTCTAGATCTTTGTTGTCACTCCACCTCATGTTTCTTGTCCTCCTCCAAAATGATCCTCCGATTCGGATTCCTTTCTAAAAACTAAAGCTGAGATAGCTCCCTAGTGTCCTCCCTTTTGTCCATGCCAACAATCACCAACTGCTCCACAAAATGATGGGCATTGCAGATCTCACGATTCACCTTCTTGAACTCGTTGAGTTTCTTTCGGAGCGCCTCCAGCTTGGAAAAGAGGCGACGAGTTGCCGACCCCACCCCCTCCCACGACGTCCAAAAGTCCTTCACCATCTCCCGGAAATCATCCTCTAAGAGCCACAACTTCTCAAATCTGAAAAAATAGCAGGGGAGCTTCTCCTCCCCATATGTCCACAAGATCAGTGTGTGGTCGGATCTCGAACGCAGCAACATGTACACCCCAATCAACGAAAACTCCATCAAGTCCATAGATGCAAGGAACCTATCCAATCTGGAACTGGAGCGAGAACTACGCCAAGTGTAGGTGCAGTCCAAAACGTTAAGTTGGAGATCTTTTACAATTACCAAGAAGTCAGCCAACCCTAAATCCTACCCCTACGAGAATCTGGTCGATCCGTAGAAAGGAGAGTGATGTTGAAGTTGCTTCCAACCAACCGACCGACAGATCGAAGGGAAGATGCATCTGCAACACTCAGATCATCCCAAAGTTGCAACTGCAACTGGTGATTAGTTGAACCATATGCACAAGAGACCGCAATGGAAGACCCCGTCCTCTTGTCCTTCAATAACACAGAGATCACATGACTGCTCAACAGCCTAGCCTCGCAGAGAAAGAGGTCCCCACATCAAGCAAAAAGTAACCTGCAAGCACTGCCAACAGCTGGTAAAGCTCTGTACTCTGAAAGATAAGTCTCCCCCACCGAGGATCACAGCTTATTCATCCAAGATTGAATCTTCATCTCCTGTAACAAAATGATAGCTCCATGCCATTCAGGGAGAAGGCACTTCACCGCCCCTCTCTTCGCCGGGTCTCCCAGACCCTTGACATTCCAAAAGATGATCTTCATTGATCTACAACCCTTTTCCCTGAGTTGCATACCACTCCTGCATCCCTTGCAACCGCCTCACAAAAAGGGGTATCAATCCCAGGAGCGTTGGCCGAAAGCTCAATCAGCAGCAAGGGGGACATCAATGGTTGCGCACGTGGTCGCTTCCGGACATAGAAATTAATTGCACCCATTTTATCCAGCCACAAATGGGGTTTGGGATACATGGTGCGGCCTCTATTCTTCTTTGGCTTCTCCCCTTTGTTACGGCCCTCAACACAAGGCTCTATTAGATCTCAGCTCGTGCTGATAATCTCCAGCCAAGACATATGCCTACAGTCACGTCTCCCCAGCGTGATGAAAGGCAGGGTTTTCCAAATTCAGAGTAGGAGTCGAAGTCACCTCCCTTGCTGACTCACCCGATTGCGAACAACGACAAGAGAACGAACTAAAGGAGATGACCATATGATGGCAAGAATGGGTTCCAGCATCATGGGCACATCCAGCCACATCAGGGACAGTAGCTTCAACTCGAAAGCGATCACCCCAGGGACAGTGCCCATCGTCAGCCCATCAACCACTCGCGATAGACAAGGGAGAATAGGAGGTCATCTCCCCCTCCCTCGTCGTCCAGCTCGGCTCTCCCGCTTCATCCAGGTTTATCTCCGTCGACCCCACTTCCAACTCCGGCTCTGACAATCCCACCAATGAGCTTAGTATGGCATCTGATACCGACGAGGGCAAAGGTGGGACCAAGATCTCGACCAAGAGGCAAAAGTGATGATGCCCCATTGGCATGGTGTGCGTGAAGTTCATCAGAGGAGCGAATGGACCAACAACCTCGACGACAATGGCATTAACATCAACACTCGATGCACGGCCATTGAATAAATGTACCACACATCCCCAATGCTCTAGAATGCATGCCTCAGTGATGGTTAATCACGAGATAGCAGGGGAACGCCCTCAATAAGCGCAAAGAACATATGCGCCTCGTGCAACTCCCCATCAATCGATAAGGGTGTTCTCCATCGAACAAGCTCTGAAGACTACGACAATCTCAACACCATAAGTTTTGCTCGGTCTTGCATCAGGAGGCCCTTGACGCAGACATCTTTGTCTTGAAGAATCAAGAGGTCACCCGTAAAGCCATCACCTAGTACCCCTGCGACCTCCACCCTCACCGACTCAATGGTGCATGTTGCTCTCCCAACGCATGCACCAAAGCAGGACCTCTCGAAGAGTGACAGAGAACCTCAGTGAAGCTGTTGCACCGCATCATTCCCAGCGAGCTACTTCGAGAGTCCTTGGGTAGAGGCAGAACTCCCTTGAGTGGGTTCTTCCTTTGCCGAGATGAAGCCCCCTCCTCCTAGGGCACAACTCCCGTCGATGATCACCACTTCCGCAGCAAAAACAGCATTAAATATCGCTGCAGGTCGCTGCTTGATGCCCCTTACAGCTGCACCTGAAGCACGGCTCCTCCTCCGTCACCCAAATTTGTCGGTGAGTCACGGTGCTCCAACTTCGATTCGCCACCTCCCTCACACTATCGATGGCCCTCACATCACTATTTGATCCCCTCCCAAATGCCCTCCTGTCCAAGAGATGAGGCCTCGCAGCAGGTACCTCGTGGAGAAAGCTCCCCCCCCCCCCCGCCCGAGAAGAAGAGAGCCCTAAAGAAGGAACCCCGTAAGAGTGGGGCCCTTCGCCCCTCGGACCCACATGCATCGTCGGTGACCGTCGCCATCAAATAGCCTTCTCACGACATCGCCTGCTTCACCCTAGTGGTGCTGCTCCTTTTTGCACATTGACGGGCGACGCGCTCCATGAGAGGAGCATTCAACTATTTGTTAATGGATTACTAGGACTAACTGAGAATCTATTTAATCCTATGAGACTAGCTGTGTAAATCATCATCCTTTTCGTTTATCAAGAAAAGTGAAGACAAATCAAGTTCCATGTGAGCAAGGGTTTTAAAAATTGAACTAACCGATCGGTTCAACTGATTAAACCAATATATTTTTAGTGATTATCAATATATGAGACGATACGTAAGCCATGAGGTGGTCAAAGCACAAGCCTCGATTTAGAGAGGAAAGACCAAAACTAACAACTTATAGCCATGTTAAGATATATAAATAAGGTTCAGAAAGTCGGTATGCGATATTCATTCGGTCAGGCGGTTCGAAGCGAGTAAGCGAATATGCGGAAATATATGCGGTTCATGCAGTTTATAATATTTTAATTAAAACATTAAAGAAATATATTTAAATATGATATCAGAGAATAAAAAAGCTATGTATTTCCTTTAGATTCCCACACATTCTCTTAAAACCCATATATATATATCAACAAAGGGACCACAAAAAACTATATTTCCTATAAATATCAATATATGTTCCCAAATGAAGAATATTCAATATATAAACTAACTTCTAATCCAACTCACCTTCAAATTTGATAGCTCAAATATCTTCATCACTTTTGATTGATATTCCAATAAAAACACTACGTATTGGTTGATATTCCAAGAAAGTCGTTCCATATGATAGATAAAAAAACTAATTTCATATAAACCTAAGAAAAAATTTTACTTAACAGTGGCAACTACCAAAAAATTGTGTACATTGTTTTTTAGTCTTATCTATGAAGTAGAAACTTAGATCATGCAATTGTATTAAAAAAGATGTTAACTTGCAACAAAATAGCTATATGAAAAATGATGTTTGACAAAACCTAACCTAGTATTATTCCAAAAATGTTTTTCAAACACGCAGTCGCATGACATGTGATAGATAAAATCATAAAAAACTAAATTGATATAAACATAACAAACAATTTTACTTAACAATAACATCTACCAAAAAAATCTATGCAAACTTGTTTGTTAATCTTACCTAGAAAGTAGAAACTTAGATCATGCACTTGTATTCCAAAAAAAGATACTAACTTGCAAATAAAATAGCTTTAAAACTGTAATAAAACCTAACCTAACACCAGCAATAATTTGGTATGATGGGATGGCGTAGGGGCGATGCACAAGGTTGAGATGGTTGGCGTAGGGACGACACGCAAGGAGCAACTGAGATGGTTGGCGTAGGAGCACTCAGCTAGATGTGACATAGTGCAAGGGTCGATGGAGAGACCGTGCGATGAGGCGGTTCAAGGAGGATCGAAGGAGGCAATCATCGGAGGAGGATCGGAGCCACGAACCCGAAGGAGGCGATCGAGGATTTTGGGTTTTTCATGCGAGAGGTTTTAGGTTTTTTGTGAGTATTCTAAGTAGATGGAGAAGGGTTTAGTGCATTTCAATGTCTTAGACCACTTAATCGGATCCCTACACAGATATGATTAATTGGATCGCATGCTTATCCGCAACAGAACTTAGCAGGGCTGCATTTTCGATCACTTATGCAGTATATGATGCCGAATAAGCGTTGAGGCCGCATATTGACTACATATGAAGTTTGTGGTTCGGGGTTTGAAACGCATTTCTGAACATCATATATAGATAAAGAGTTTAATTATATTTGATGTCCACATAATTTTTAAATTTAAAATTAATTGGGTGTTCTGTAATATACATCGATAAAACAAATAAAAATGAGTTAGATGTTAGGTTCTATTAGGAAGCGGAGTCCAAAATATATCGAAAAAATATGCAGAGACTATCAAGCTCGACACAAGAATTACTATGATTATTTAAGAACTATTTATAAATAAGGAAGCTTAGCTAGACTGAACAATTGATTGATTTGTGGCATATTCAAAGTTTGAATGAAAGTTGAACGATATAATGAAATTCCATAGAAACAAACATAAGTTTTTTCTATAACTCGTGATGTGAGAGAAATCTTGGATTGGATAGGAACTACTACAAATTCTAGGAATGACATTGAATTTATATGTGATTTGGTTTTATCATATCAAAAGATCAATCTATTACGTGCATATCTAAGCCATATTGACCTTAGTTACCAATTCAAACAAAAGTTTATACCAAAGGAATGCAAAACCACAAGTTAAAAATTACCGTAATCTTTTTGAGACTACATATCGAGCAGCAGTTATTCCAACTAAAGTTTATGGCATTAATTAGGATATGCGTCAGCTTGTGGGTAATTGAATCCCTCTATGGTCCACTTACCACACCATCTTATGTTTAGTCCCATATTAGTTATTCGTAGGACTTGAAGACTTAGTGGGGGATATATAAGAAGCCGTACACCCATTGTATCAGTTGAAAGAGAAAGCAATACAGAATAGCCAGCCCTTGAGAGGCTCTCCCATGGTTTCATCACGCTCTTTACAGAGTAGGGTTCCACGTAAATCATGGTGTTTTCCTTGTTCTATATTCTTTATCTCTGATTACGCTTCCATATTATTATTTTCTACATAGTATCAGAGCGGGTTCGGTTCTCGAGGATTTATTTTTATGTTTGTGTCTTGTTCAAGCTTCGATTATCAGAGCAGTTCAATTCATGTTCATTCTTGAAGATTAATTTTTATGAAGTTCACGTTCGTGATTTGTTCAAGATCAAGTTCTAGGGTTTCTTCTGAAACCTTAATTATGTGCCACCATCATCAATGTCAATATGATCGGTTGCACTGATCTGAAACCCTATTTCTGCATGGATCAGCCCTGCTTTCAGGGCTGCAATTTCCAGTTAAAGGAGATCTGGAGAGGTATTCCAATACTGAATTCATTTATGTGTTTAGCACAAGGTATAGCATCTCCAGCAACTAGTGTTCTATTCGATCTTCCCAGACGATCTTTGCACATGATCTCTCGTGCGTCTATAGCCCACTCGCATGACCAGCAATACCAAAGTTCCCCTCGTGTCGATGGAAACCACCACAGGAGTCTGCTACAATGGGTTCCCAACAGTGGGAACCATATTTTGAGGAAGAAGAGGTGATGGACTCATATCAGGCAACACCGAGCTAGTGCGAGTGCGCCACCAATCTATGGGCTACCAATTCCAACCATATTCGTGTGTAGAGCACCCCTCCTCACGACATCAAAGCCCTAGGAAATGATCTACCTTGCTCTGAGCGATTCCAGCAAAATGCAGCGCTCCAAGCAGCACCCATCTCCAAGCGCCTCACGAGAAAACAACCTCCAGGTCTTCCTTGTTTGCCTTGTTGCCCAGTCGCAGATCTCGAAAGAAAAAGAGGGAGCCGATGCATCTCCATTCTTTGGTTCCTGGAGTACTACCCATCCAAGTGCAAGCAGTGGCACTATCTTGTATGCCACCTTGTGCAAGCCATCGTCAAAGGCGGGTACCCTAGATATCTCTCAGCGATGTTGTTCCTTCAATTGCTCGTCGCCACACCTTCCTCCTGGCCTCCCTCCAACCGGCAGATGCATCCATAGTTGGTGTCGAAGGAGGGTTTCCCTCGATGGGAACCCTATTTCTCATTAGGATGAAGATTTGGGGTGGGTGCATGTCTCTTTCTTATATTAGGTTGCTTTAGGCTCAATTGGGGTTGTTGTAAATATTAAAAAGAAAAGAAAAAGATGGAGAGAGGAAAGTCGTATTAGGCAGCATGTTGAGAAGTTTGGGCCCAATTTGAGTCGTGATCTCACAAAAAAGAAGACTATTTTATTTAATTTTTTGGAAAATGTGTGTACAAAAAATAGAAAAAAACCATACATGGGAAAAAATAGAGATGACTAAAAAAGGAAGAAATAATCGAAAAAATGATTTGAAAAAAGGTGAAAAAAAGGATGTCGACTTAAGTGATTTTTTATTTTTCCCATATTCATGGCTTCTCCAAAATTGATTGATGTCATTTATTCCAACCAGCATGGGAAGAAAGGAGGAGTATTATGTAGAGTTCTACAGTCCAGATTCGGACTCTACTAGTTTGATGCGTACATGTGTGCGATCATTGTTTGAGAGCTCTGCATACTTGATTCATAGGGTGCTCAAGAGTAGAAAGCACATTCTCTGAGCCATTGTGGGATAAGGGTTCTCATGTGATTTCATAGGGACTCCAGATTAAAGATCCCATTCTCTGAGCAGGTATCAAACTCCATTCTCCAGTGACCATGGACTTCGATGAAGATGTCTCCACAGCTTTTTCCATTTTGGCCCTTCAGAGAGATGGAGCAGTTGCAGGACAGAGTTCTTCAGGTGGAGATTAATTCAAGTTTCAATGACTCTGACAGACACGATACAGAGCACATGTTCTCCGATGATAAGACCCAATTCAGTTCACAGTCCAACCCTTCAGTTCCTCCTCTCCAACACGGTATGAAAAGCAACGTCCTCAACATGCAACCAGTAGAGTATGCATTGAGTTGATATTGTTCGTAGTGTCTTGTACTGTGAGTGAGTGTTTTCATTCTGTTTGTCCAAGCTGAGCATTACATGCTCCAGCTTGAGGAGTGTTAGAATATCCGTCAACAAGTGGGCAATTGGATCCCTCCAGGGTCCAATTACCACACCCTCTTATGTTTAGCCTCATATCGGTTATTCGTGGGACTTGGAGATTCAGTGAAAACTATATAAGAAGCCCTACCCACTGTATCAGATGAGAGAAAGCAATACATAATACACGATCCTTGAGAGACCTCCTGTAATTTCACCTCGCTCCTTATAGAGTAGAGATCTACATAAATCCCGGTGTTCATCCTTGTTCTTTATTTTATATCTGTGATTACGGTTATGTGTTACCATTTTCTACATATTTAAATAAGTCTTTCCCTTCAAATCTAACAAATACAACACCTCAATTTTGCCTTGTTGCATCACAACAACCTCAACCAACTAGGCTTACGCCTCGATTCCACCTCATCGCCTCGAAACTTCCTTAATAATCTAAGGCTTTACGGCTCACTTCAACATATTGCGACTATAGCCTCGAAACTAATTTTTAAAACTATGGATTGTGACGCGTGGTTTGATAGTTTATATTGCAACTAGACAATTAGAGGGGTTCCTTTGTACCCCATTTGAAGGAGAGCATTAAACTATTTTGTTGTGTGAATTAATGGGTCGTGGATGAGGATCTATTTAACCTTATGGGACTATATCAGTGCATGAAATCGGCCGCACGAGCCGCATATGCCCATGCAACATGCAGACCGAACCGATTTCCTGAATTGGTGCATTATGCGTCCTCCCTGCATATACGGCCCGCATATCCCCTCGCATATGCCCTGCATATTGCTCCAGCATCTCCAATTTTTCATCCTCTCATTCAGGCGCTTAATTCCATAGATCTTCCTCTTCAACCATTCAATTGTAAGAATATGGCATGCATTTGTATACAATTGCAATGCATCATACAATCATATATGCAATGTTTTATGTTTATCTCATGTATTGTTTTCATGAGTATATGCAATGTATCGTCAAATATTTTAAATGAATTGTTTTCTTATATCTTCTTTAACTCCATTTAGATACATAAATTCAATAGTAATGTTATTCACAGATATTTATTTATTTTTAAATTAAAAATTAGAACACCACGTAGAACCGCGTATACCCCGCATATGCCCCCACATACAGCTTATTCAGTATTCGGTTGGCTTGTCCGAACGCATACATATTTGTAAACATCTCCATTTTTTTCTTTTATCAAGAAACGCGAACAAAACTAGCTACATGTGAACACTAGGGTCTCCCATCTTGAGAACTAACATCCATTTGAGAAGGATTTTCCACATAAATCATCGTGTATTGAGGTTCAATTATTTTTGTTGTGCTCTTGTTGGTGGAAATGAGCAATCTGTTTATTCCATAGAACCCTAGGCTCTCTTATATAGAGAAGACCCATGGGTAAATTACATAAGAGGTTACCGAGAAAATAAAAATAGAGAAAATGATACACCGACTACATAATATTCTCTACACTCCCCCTCAAGATTGAGCATAGATATCAATCATGCTTAGCTTGGAAGAACATCTCTGAAAGGTCCTCTGAGCAATGGCTTGGTGAAAATGCCGGCAGTCTGCTCCTCTAAACTAACCTGTGAAGTAGAAATCAAGCCCTTCTGGATCATATCTCTAGTGTAGTGGCAGTCTACCTCAATATGTTTTGTTCATTCGTGAAATGTTGGATTATTGGCAATGAACAAAGCAACTTGATTGTCGTATTGTAGCTGCATGGGTAGAGGTACATCTATATGCAAGTCTTCTAGTACAGCTCGAACCCACATCATCTCCGTGCTTGCTTATGCCACGCCCTATATTCAGATTAAGCATTGGATCTCGCCACAACAGTTTGTTTCTTACTTTTCCAAGAAATCAGAGAGCTACCCACAAAAACTGCAAAGCCTGAAGTAGACTTACGATCCTTAGGACATCTGCATAGTCTGCATCTGCACAAGCCGAAATAGATAAATCTATGTTCTTTCTAAAAACAATAATGAGCCTGGAGAAGACTTTAGATACCTCAGTATCATGTATATAGCATCCATATGTACCTGTCTTGGATGCTCCATGAATTGACTAACTCGACTTACTGCAAAAGCAATATCGGGTCGAGTTATAGTGATGTAAAGAAGCTTACCCACCATCTCTCAATATCTCCTCATGTCCACCTCTTCAGTATCGTTGTCATATACTTTCATACTTGGATCCATAGGGGTGCTCGATGGTCTACATCCAACCACGCTCGTTTCAACTAGCAAATCTGTAATATATTTCCTTTGGGTCATCACCAGACCCTGTGCATTCCTGGCAAACTCCAGCCCCAGAAAATATCGTAGGGTACCAAGATCCTTCGTGACAAACTGACGGGCCTAAAAATGCTTTTGCCATCTCTAACCCCTGAGCATCATCTCCTGTAACCAGAATATCATCAACATATACCATGATGACAGTCGTACCTCTAGAAGTCTTCTGAATGAACAACGAGTGATCGGCATTTGATCTTTTGAATCTTTGTCGTTCAACTAGGTGGGAAAGCTTCTGGAACCACGCCCTTGTGCTCTGTTTAAGGCCATATATCGTCTTGTGAAGTCTACACACATATGATTCTCCCCCTCAGCAGCAAACCCCGGTGGCTGCTGCATGTAGACTTCTTCCTGCAAATCGCCATACAAAGAATGCATTCTTGACATCAAGTTGAAATATGGACCAGTCGCGTACCGCAGCAACAGATAGAAGAATGCGAAGAGTAGAGTGGCGAGCCACTGGAGAGAAAGTATCCAAATAGTCCAACCATATGTTTGAGTAAAGCCTCTCGCCACTAGTTGTGTCTTGTACCGGTCAAGGCTCCCATCTGCGTGTACTTCACTGTGAATACCCATTTGCAACTAGCAATAGATGCATCGGACGGAGCAGTAACCAAGCTCCATGTACCCCTGGACTGTAAAGCAGCCATTTCTTCTTCCATAGCCAACCGCCAGCAGTCAATCTTCACAGCATCCTGATAATTCCGTGGTATCTCCACGGAAGACAAAGCCGCAGCAAATCGCTGGAAGTCTCCTGTGAGACGGTGAAAGGAGACCTAGGAAGCAAGGGGATAAGACGCGCAAGTCCGTTTCTGCTTTTGAATAGCAATAGAGACATCAAGATCATCATTCATTGTACTCGATGGTGCACACTCCTCCTGCAAAGAAGAATCATGCGCATGCACACTATCCGACCCATCGTTAGTAATAGCATCTGAACATACCTGAGGCATGATGGATGATTGGCATGCCGCCTGAGCAGGACCTGACCGACGTGTATAGAATTTAGGTAATGGCAGGATAGGTGGTTGTGGTGGTGGTGGTGGTGGTGTGACAATCGGGACAGGAATGGACAAAGGTGGACTCAGGCTAGGAGGAGGAGGAACATAGACGTCATCATTAGATGTGGAAGAGACCAACATGTCACCTGCCAGGGGAGAAGTACATAACGGACTCAAAAAAAGTAACATCAGCACTGACAAAATATTTCTTGTTTACAGGGTCATAACAACGGTAACCCTTCTGAGTCCGAAAGTAACCCACAAAGACACACTTGACAGCTAGGGGTGTCTATCGAGTTCAGCGAGTCGAGTTGGCCTCAACTCGGACTCGAACTCGATAAGAAACCTAAGCTCGAACTCGGACTCGATAAGGATCGAGCCCTGGATCACCAACTCGAACTCGAACTCGTCGAGTTCGAGTTGACTCATGAGCCTCTTATCGAGTCACGAGTTTCTGAGCTGGCTCATGAGCCTCAAAATGAGCTGGCTCACGAGCCTCTTATCGAGTCGTGAGTTTCTGAGCTGGCTCATGAGCCTCAAAATGAGCAGGCTCATGAACCTCTTAATGAGTCATTGTTCCATTTTATACATTAAATTATGCAAATGATATTTGTAATTTTGATTTTTTATACTCTTTTGTGTAGCTTTTTGGACAAGAAAATTGTTAACCTCTAGTTTAATCAAACTCAATGTGGAAGTTTTGGTATATATGTTTTTAATTTTTTATTAAGAGAGAACGAGTTATCGAGTCGAGTTTCCGAGTTGAACAATGCCCAACTCGAACTCGACTCGATAAGCTAACGAGCCATAAAACCCAACTTGGGCTCGGGCTCGTTAAGGTTTCGAGTCCGGCTCACGAGCCCTTAACGAGCCGAGCCCGAGTTGAGCTCATCGAGTTCGAGCTTTCCTGACAGCCCTATTGACAGCTCTAGGTGAGAGTTGTCAAGTCCAGGAGACAAGTGGTGAATGAAAGCAACAGCACCAAAGACAGAGGGGTAAGAGAAAATAATTCCTTCTCGGAAAAAAATAACAGAAAGAGGAATTTTCTCATCGCGTACAGAGGACGGCATACGATTGACAAGGTAGCAGGTGGTAAGAACAGCATCCCCCCAAAAGGTGATAGGCGCACAACTCTGGATAAGCAGGGTTCGAGTAATATCAAGGAGATGACGATGTTTTCGCTCTGCCACTCCATTCTGTTGAGATGTGTAAGCACAGGTGGTTTGATGAATAATACCTTTGGACGAAAAGAAATAGGAGAGAGAGCGAGTGCAGAATTCCGACGCATTATCTGTACGAACATATTTAACAGAAGAGGAAAAAACATTATGCACTTCAATGATAAGATTTCTAATAACAACACCTGCTTCAGATTTATTCTTTAAAAGAAATATACTACGAGATAGAACATGTGTCCCTGATGATCAGGAACACGACTCGGACCCGAAATATCAACATGAAATAATTCAAAAGAAGAGCTACTGCTCCGACACTAACGACTAGGGAAGCTAGCTCGATGATGCTTTCCCAACTGACAGGCTTCACATCGAAACGACGAACTTGGAGAAATCCGAGGCAACAGATGATGCATCTTTTGAAGCGGGAGATGACCAAAGCGTAGATGCCAGGTGTACGGAGAGACTGATCCGGCTGAGTAGGAAGAGACGCCAGCATATGAATTCCGGACCACACGATAGAGACCATTATGCTCAGAGCCATAGCCAATCACCCTGTCCGTTAGTATGTCCTGAAAAATAAGAGAAGATGGGTCAAATATAGCGCGACAATGAAAATCCTTCGTAATCTGACTGATAGACAGTAGATTCATGGAAAATTCAGAAGCATGTAGAACATTCTGTAAATGCATGGACGATGACAAGGTAATCTCCCCATGTCCAACGATGGGGGAATGAGTCCCATCATTTATGAGCACTGAGCGTCCAGGTGGAATGTCTCTGTATGACTCAAGTCTATCTCTGTCGCGGTAGAGATGATGGGTTACGTCGGAGTCCATAATCGAATCTGAGAGATCATGATAGGATGTAAAAGCAGAAGCACTATCTGAGGTACTGGCAGCGGCAGAAGTACTGGCAGATACTGAAGCAGCGATATCTGAAGATCCTCCTGGAGAATCTGCAGATGGTTGAGGCATAATATCGCGCAATCGTGCCACAAGCTCCTCAAACCGGTGATCTGAAGTGGATGCCGAAGAAAAAGTAACATGCTCAGCTACTCACACCGATGCTGGAAACCCATGCTTCGAATAGCATGTATCCTCGGAGTGACCTGTGCGATGGCAGAAAGTGCATGGTTGGCGAAAACGACCTCCTCAGACCAAGGCCTTAAATGTCGGTTTCGGTCACCATTTCGGTATCGACCAAAATAGAATTTCGATGGAATTTCTGTGGAATTTCGACCGAAATTTCGGTCATTTCGGTCATTTTTTGTACTAGGACCCCATATTTCGGTCATTTCTGTCGAATTTCGTTTTCGACTGGATATCGATATTCGATGGAAATTCGACCGAATTTCGCTGAAATTTGAGGCCATGCCTCGGACACGAGGTCCACGTCCACGAAAGGAAGACCGATCACCTCTCCCTCGTGACACAAACATCACCGAAGGTGGTGGAGCAGAAGTGCTGGAAGGAACAGAGATACGGCTAAGCCTCCGGTAAACTTCCTCCATAGGAGGAATGGTAGCATCGGCAAGTATCTGAGATCGGGTTGCCTCATACTCAGGATCAAGTGCTGCTAGCAGTACCCTCACCATGGTAGCATTCCGGAAGGTCTTCTGCTGCTAAGGGGTAGCCGTGAGGGGTATAGTGCTATAGAGTTTCTCAAACATCCCCCTCAGGGATGTATACAAAGAGTGAAGCGGCCGCCCATTCTGCTTCATCATGAAAATGGCATGTTGGCGATGTAACATCTTGGTCTCATTCCGCACCTGTGAATATGTAGCGGCCAGTATATCCCACATCGCCTTAGCGGTGGGCTGATGGAGAACATCATTGGCAATCTCCATCGACAACGTGCCTGACAGCCAAACCTTGGCATATGAATCATCAGCCTCCCAGGAGGCATAGATCCCAGTCTTCTCTGCCGACTCTTCCTCGGTAAGAATATGCTTCTTACCGTTCGACTTCATGAGACTCATGAACTGCAACGCCCAGAGCTCATAGTTCATCCCATCCATCTTGACTATTGGCGTTGGACTTTTGAATGCGCCTATGAAGGGCATATCGACTTTGTTTTCTGACATGTCATCGGAGACGAAGAACTAGGGATTGTAGACGAGAAACAAGTGTCTACATAAACTTGATAGGATTTGAGTGCATATGTAGACTTTACGCACTCAAATCCATGGAGAGAGAGAGGCCGACGGAAGAAGGGCGTCGGCGTTGAAGGGGAGGGGACCCAACGGTGGAGGTCCCCTACGTTGGAGAGGGGTCGACGACGAAGAGCCAGCGGTGGAGGGTCGGCGGAGGGACGGCGATGGGGGGGGGGGGGCAGCGGCGGCGGGAGAAGGGGAGGAAAAGGGGCGGCGGCACCCTAAGGTGAGGGGCGACGATGGCGGCGCTGAGAAATGGAGGGAGAGAAGGGGCGGCAGTGATAGGGTTTTAGGGTTAGGGTTAGGATTTTGGCTCTGATACCATGTTGGTGGAAATGAGCAATCTGTCCATAGAACCCTAGGTTCTCCTATATAGAGAGGATCCATGGGTAAATTACATAAGAGGTTATCGAGAAAATAAAAATAGAGAAAATGATACACCGACTGCATAATATTCTCTACAGCTCTCTATACTAGGGATGTTTCTCCATCAAAAAGGGAGAGGAGCAATAGTAAATTAATAATATCAATTCATCTGCAATTACATTTAAATATATATTCTTTGGATGATCCTATAGTTTCACAAAAAAAAATCTATCCATGTGCAAGTGGTGGACGATACAAGTACAATCTCATGATTTGTCATATAAAACCAAAGTAATCAAATAAAAGACTGTCATTAAATTTCAGACAAAGTTAAGATTTACCTGTAACGAGACGATCTGCATTTTGAACTCCTCACATTCATCGTATAAATGAACCAACCTTGGTTTGGGTGGATCAGGTGTGTTCGTCTTTGGAGTTCTAGGACCAACCCTACTGCTCAGCAAATCAGATTCCTCGAAATGTGCTCTTATACTGACCTCCACTACATCATCTTCGCCTTCAAGATCGTTCTTTTCTGTCTGTGGCTGCTGTCGTTGGTAGAAGATCTTTGAGACCACAAGTTCACCATCTGCTTCATCCTCACACGTTCCAATATGATATTGATGCATGACCCAATTGGTTTTATCTGGTTTTGACCTTTTCGCACTCTTATATAGTACCATTATCTTCTTGCAGCCTTTCTGAATTCCATTCTCTAAAACAGGTCTTGTTCTACCGGTTTTATGCCATCTAACACGCTCTCCAGGTGAATTATGTTCCTTTTGTATCTTGCGACGCTTGCGCTGACCCGTAGAATATGCATTAGAGGTTTTATGGAAAAAATGAACACTGCTTCCGTCCATTTTTATTCCTGAAGGACATGGGTGATATAGAACAAATGTGAACATATGAACAGCAAAATGTTTAAGAAGAAAACGAACACAATATAAACAAGCCATCACCAGGAAGATTTTCCGGGTGGGTATAGCATATCCCATCGTCCTCTTCTAGCGTTGGGATGAATTCATCAATTAGAGGGTGTGATTTTGATTCTCCCAGACCTATCTTTCCTGCCAAATGATCTATGAGCTCGGAATCTGATGGATCAAACTTGACACCAGCAGGAAGCCCCGGCCACTCCACAGAAACCTATAAAAAGAATGGGCAGAAATATGATTCAGATGACTATCCAGAAAATTGAGGATCAACATTCAAATGCACATTAAGAAGCACAGCGTTATGATGTAAGAATGTCTAATTTTGCATTTACAAGCACGTGTGTATGAAGTTTAAGACGATACATGTTTAATGCTGAATAATGACCCAGAGAAGCTAACATATGAAAGCACTTCGCTAAATATTATAATTCTGAATCTTTTAAAAAAATGCAAAATTTTAAAAATAACTTTTTCCAACTAATTACACTCGAGCGTCTGCTGAGGTTACAGTAGTATTCTAAAACGAAAATAGGATGTAACTTATTTGCACCAAAAGAGTAGAAAAGGTGTTCTCATTCCAAATTACATTAAAATCCACACAGGAGGGCAAAATTGTAAGGTATTAGAGAACTGACCAATATATCTTAAGGCTATGTTGAACCTTCACATCAAACAACAGTCAAATATTATTAAATGAAAGACATTAAACAATTCTAATCAACCAAACCAACTTACACTAAAAAGTATTATTTGTACTAAGGAATTTCAATACTTAGTAGCTAATTCACATTTGCTGGATTAAATAATGACAAACTACAGAAAATCAAAGCTGTTCAATGACGGCCTTTCTTAAAGCATCGACTTCAGCCATTTGATTGCCAACACCATGGAAAATAATAGATATTCAAGCAGCAGAACAAGATCATGTGCTGCTCCTGTCTGCTTCAGTGCTCATAACAGGTAGAGGTTTAAGCCAGTTGATCTAATACTAATAGAGAAAGTTAACTTGTGTACTTACATACAAGACAGAACATCAATATTATACAAGTACCAAACAACAACAACAACAACAAAGCCTTTTCCCACAATTAATTAGGATCGGTTATATGGATTCTTTGCCTCCATTTAGATCTATCTTGGGTCATCTCAGACTTATATCAAAAAAACTAAGATCCCTTCGTATAGTCTCATTCCAACACTTCTTGGGTCGTCCCTGCCCTCTCTTAGCCGGTTCAACATCCCAAAACTTGCATCTCCTAACCGGTGCAAAAGCTGACCTCCTTTGCAAATGGTCAAACCACATTAAGCAGTTTTCTCGCATCTTATCCTCGATCGGAGCTACATCAATGTTCCTTCCTATTGCATCATCATGAATCCAATCTTCTTTACGTGTGTGTGTCCACACATCCACCTTAGCATTTTCATTTCTGCTACTGTCATTCTCTGCACATGTCTATGGTTCACAGGCCAACATTCAGATCCATAGAGCATAGCAGGTCTTATGGTTGCTTTGTAGAACTTTCCTTTATTTTTAAATTTTCTTATCACAGAGAACGACAGAGGCTCCTCTTCACTTTAAACAGCCTGCATTTATTCTATTAGTAACATCTCCATCAATTTCCCCGTCATGTTGCAAAATAGATCCCAGGTATCTAAAAGAATCTCTCTTCTGAATGTTGTCATCACCAATCTTCACATCGATTCCTTCATCATTACTTCCATCAAAAGTGCACTCCATATATTCAGTCTTAGCCCTACTTATATGAAATCCTTTAGGTAGCGTTCGCCAACCGGGTTAAACTTCCCTTTGGGGAGTTTACCCCCCTTAACCAACATCCCCCTCTCTCCCCGTGGGCCCCACTTTATTCCTTTTTAAAAAAATTAAATAAATCAATTTTACATCATCAATCCTAACAAAAAATAATATATTATACCATCATATCATATAAAATTATAAACTACTCCACTTCTACTCACTTTTCCAAACTTCAATACAATCACATCACAATAACTACTCACTTTTTCAAACTTCAATACAATCATATCACCCCAAACCCACTTCTAACCCACCCCCAGTTTAACCCTCTATCAAACACCAAAATCCAAAAACGGGTTACCCTCTACCAGTTTAACCCGCCTTAACCCGTCAACCAAACGCACCCTTAGTCTCTAATGCATGTCTCCATACCTCAAGCTTCTCATTTACTCCATTTCTAGTCTCGTCAATCAACACAATATCATCAGCAAATAACATACACCAAGGTATCTAATTGATCCTTGATGTAAACCAATATTGATGTCAAAATAGTCAGTCTTCCCAGATTGGATCCTTACACAAGATAAAGCCCTATCATTCATATCCTTTATGAGGTTAATGCATAGGACAGGTATTTGTCTCTTCTCCAAAACTCTCCACAATACCTCATGTGGGACAGAATCATGAGCATTCTCCAAATCAATAAAAATCATAGGAGGTTCTTCCTTTTAGCTTTATAAATCTCCATTGTTCTCATCAGCAAATGGATGTCCTCAATAGTTGAGCGATCTGGCATAAATCCGAATTATTTTCTTTTACTTTGGAAACTTGCCTCAACCTTCTTTTGATCACACGTTCTCAAATTTTCATAGTGTGACTCATCAGCTTGATACATTTGTAATTTGAAAATTTTTTAATGTTCTCTTATTCTTATAAAAAGGCACCATGATACTTCTCCTCCAATCTTCAAGCATTTTCTTGCTTCACCAAATAATATTGAATAAATTTGGAAGCCAAGTCAAATCACGCTTACCTAAAACTCTCCATACTTTTGTATGAATGTCATCTGGTTCTACACCTTTCCTAGTGTTAGAAAATAAACATGCAGAAGCAAATCAGAGAAAAGAATAAAATTTTATGGACACCGGGATTTTTACGCGGAACCCTACTCCCTAAGGAGCGGGATGAAACCATGGGAGAACTCCTCAAAGGGTTGATTTGTTCATTGAATTTTCTCAATGGAAATAGGGGGTCTGGGGCTCCTTATAGATGTGGGACTAAACACATGGATGTGGTAAATGGATCCCGGAGTGATCTATTTACCCATCTACAACTCAAGTTGCGCACAACCAAATATTCCAACACTCCTCCACAAGCAGGAGCATGCAATGCTCAGCTTGGACACACAGAAAGAAACTCAACTCACAATACATGACACTACAGACAATATCAACTCAACGCGCGCAACTGTCGGCTGTTGTCGAGGGCGTTGCTTCTCATGACGTGCATGTGAGGAGGATGAACGGGCTGGAGTGTGAGTCTGGAGAAGTCTCCTCATCAAAGAACTGGGTCTCTCACATCTGGCTTAGAGAATGGCACTCTAGTCTGGAGTCCCTGTGATACCACATGAAAATCCTTGACCGCATGGCATAGGGAAAGTCCTCTACTTTGGAGTCCCTATGGCTCACGTGAAAACTCCGGCCGAAACACAAGAATGATGGGGGACCACGAAACTGAAGATACCCGTGCATCTTGAACTGCAGACTCGGAACCTGACATCGAGTCTGAACATCTGACAATTATAGAGTCTGAACAATCCGGCTGGTCTGAAATCTGTATCTGTAGAATCTGAATAGACCTGTGACTCTACATACACTTCCCCTTTCTCCCATACTGGTCGGAATGACAATCGTCGACCAAGTCGGGAGAAGACAATAAAGATGGGGGGAAATCAAATAACCCGTCATTTTTATATATTTTTTCGACTTTTCTTGCAAATTTTCTTTCTTTTTTTCTCTCGGCTATTTTAGAAAAAAAGGTATAGTCGTGATACATATTTAACATAAGCGTTGTTTTTTTTCTCGGCTTCAATCTTATTTTTGAATTTTTTAAGCCATCTCCCCTCTTTTTTAACGACTTTTCTCCCTTTTTCCCGCGTACATTTTTTTACGCGACCTTTTTGAAAAATCTTACAATCCAAATGGACTTCAAAATGGGCCCCCTCGCACTCTCTCACGGTCAAACTTGACCTTACAATTTTTTTTAACCACACGACCCAAAGGGCCCAATCTTCTCTCATTTTTTTGTAAACTCTCGGTCTCTCCCCTTTTTTGCTTTTTTTAAACTATCGGCCCAAAAGGAGGCCCAATCTCTCTCTTTTTTAATCTGACCGAGCCTCTTTTTTTTAATTATGGCTCAAACCCCAGCCCACTTGAGCTTACAAAGTACAGCAGATTTAAAAAAATACAAACGGCCCACTTGGGCATTAACTCCTATCTAGGGTTCCCATCGGGAACCCCCCTTCAACTTGTGCCGCCAGATGGGAGATGCATTGGGGCATCCGCGGGATCCGTCGCTCGAAGAGATCTGCCACCGAGCCACGATGGGGATCTAACTCTGTCGCCGCCGCACTTTGATGCAGGGAGGAGCGTAGATGTGTTGGTGCTAGGGAGTCGCGACCGTCGAAGGGGGCCGAAGATGGGAGAGGTGTGCCACTGGAGGACGAAGCAGCCTGAAGTGGGGCTCTGGAGGGAGTCGCCGCCTGGGGAGCTCACGTGGGCTGGAGATTAGCCGCAGAGATGGAGCACACGAAGGGTGCATCACCTCGACTGGGAGAGATGGGAGCCACCGTTGTGGAGTTGTTCCATCAGAAAGAACAACATCGGCTTCTACGGTGGGGTTGCTACGACTGTCGAAGAACTGCTACGCCTTGATGGACTGGAAGATGGGGGCCGCCGCTGATGGGGGATGCCGTTGTGCGCCGCCTGGAGGACCGGAAACATCCTCGCCCCCAATAGATGTGGCCACGAGAGATGCGGCCAGGGAACCGTGGTGGGGAGCCGCGATGGAGATGAGATGAACGTCGCCAACCCTAGATGTTGCGATGACGACGAGATGAAAATAATGATGCGTTGATGCCTGGAGCCTGATCGAAGTTGCGTGCATCGCCTAGAGATGTGCGCGCCTCCAAGAGGAGGCGAGAGGCTTCACGAGGCCCCCCTAGGACAAAACATATACGGCTGGAGATGCCGTTGGCCGACGATCTTGCGCCGCTGCCTGAAGCGCGTGATGGCGATGGTCTGGAGCACCATTGACTGGGAATCTCTCATAGAACCTGGAAGAACCATATGAATCATGTTGGAAAATCAGATCAAGTCATTGGTGATATGCGTGTGCTTTAGATGATTGCACGCCCAATGCAGCATGGAATTAGGATTATCAAGAACCCTAGAACTTCTTGAACATATCTTCAAAACATCAATCTTTACGAACGAACAATGAATCGGCAAGTTGATAATGTTGAAGAATCAAGGTTTCAAAATAAACCCTAAAACAAATCTCAAATCTCGAACAAGAATTAAAAAGACAAAATCCTCGAGAATCAACCCGCTCTGATACCATGTTAGAAAATAAACAAGCGGAAGCAAATCAGAGAAAAGAATAAAATTTTATGGACATCGGAATTTTTACGCGGAACCCTACTCCCTAAGGAGCAGGATAAAACCATGGGAGAACACCTCAAAGGGTTGATTTGTTCATTGAACTTTCTCAATGGCTACAGGAGGTCCGGGGCTCCTTATATAGCCTCCAAAGAGACCCAAGTCCCACCACTGGTAGATGTGGGATTAAACACATGGATGTGGTAAATGGATCCTGGAGTGATCCATTTGCCCATCTACAACTCAAGTTGTGCACGACCAAATACTCCAACACCTAGGTCTCATAATCTTCAAAGTCTCCTCTACTTTCGTTCTTTGTATTCGTCTATAGCTTGCACGATTCAAGTAACTTTCACTACTAGTTAGATCACCCAAAGTGATCTCTCTATTTTCTTCCCCAATGAAGAGCTTAAGGAAATACTACTTCCATCTAGTCTCTATATCCTTCTGAGTAACAAGCACGTGACCTTTCTCATTTTTAATGCATCACACTTCAGAAAGGTCTTTAGTCTTTCTGTGTTGAGAAAGGTCTTTGGTATTTAAATAATGTTTAGGAAGTTGCCTCAAGACAGTCGAATCTTTTCAACATGGATTTAAGCAAGCATTTAGATTATACAAGTACCAAAAGGAAACAAAAATCAAAATCAATAAAATAAATTAGTTGGGTTACTTTCAGCATTACCCCAACATCTTAAGGAAATATGTCGTTATCAACTTGTCACTAAAGTTGAAAATTGTTATTTTCCGGGTAAGATGATCCTCATGCAATCACCTAATCGTACTCAAGTTGATTGGAATTTTTCTAAATTGTTGTTTACTCTGACAGACTTTCTCGGTTAACTTTGAACTAGCTATAAAGCTAACAACAAATGTAGGTATGATTCTAATAACTAAAATAAGAGGAGGACAATGAAAGTGCTATAGATACTTGTCCAATCAATACACCAGCTCAAATATGTGATAAGTTACCCGTGATTCTTACAAGCGGAGATAAGAAATATCAATAAGTGTTGAAAGAGATTTCTGAACACAATCTAAAATATCGATTGAAGTCTGTGTAGCAAGGTTGCAAAAATCGGTAGTTGGATTGACTAAGATAAATAGACAATTGAGCGACTAAACGGATTTAGTCATATTTTAGTCGGTTTTGTTTTTTAATTATTTTAAAAATATAAATTATGTTTTATATATATATTCCTATATATTTACATGTGTTAGAGAATATAATAGGTGGGTAATTGGATCTCACCAAGATCCAATTACCCCGCTCATGTTTAGTCCCACATGGATGAGCGGTGGGACTCCGGACTGTCTGTGAGCTATATAAGGAGCCCCACACCCCCTGTACTCATTGAGAATTCCAATAGAATATCCAGCCCCTTTGAGGGCTTCTCCCGTGATTTCATCCCGCTCCTTAGGGAGTAGGGTTCCACGTAAATCATTGTTCTTGATGTTTATCTTTCTTGATTTATCGATTTCGCTTCCGCTTCTCAGATTTCAACGTGGTATCAAAGCGGGTCGATTATAGAGGATTTTCATGTTCTTTATTTATTTGAGTTTCGATGAGTTGTTCGTGAAGATTCATTCTTGAGGATTATTATTATATATGATTCGTTCAAGATCAGGAAATTTTTAGGGTTCTCGCTGGAACCCTAATATTGCAGAACGATAGCGATTCCAGGAACAACGGTCGATATCCCTATCATCAGATCTATCAGATGAAGCCACCATCGCCCAAGCACTACTCCAACAGAACCCTAGCGGCACACAGAACCTGCAGCTCTCGCATGATGGGGTACGATCCTCCAACATTCAACCGCATATGGCAATGTAGAGTCGATCCAAGCTCTGGCCTCCTTCGCGCGACTCCATAACATGTGTGAACATATATTAGTTTCCTTTGTATCTCTCTGTTATTTTTCTTTTCTGTCGTATGCTTTATGTAATTTACCCATAGGCTACTCTCCTATATAAGAGAGCCTAGGGCTGGTGGAATAAACATCGCTTCTATTTTTCCCAACATGGTATCAGAGCGACGATCCTAGACCGGAGTTCTTGAAACCCTAACCCTAGCCCTACCCCCCACCCGCGAGCCTCTCTCTCCGCCGCCGGCACCTCCTCCGTGCGAGCACCTCCCGTGCGTTGCGCGCTCCTACGCCAGCGCGCCTCGCACTCTCGCGCTCGCGCCTGCGCGCCCCTTAGCGCCATCTAGCGCGCTCTAGCGCGCTTCAGCGCGCCCTTGTGCGCTCTTCAGCGCGCATCTTCGTGTCCTCCAGCGCGCATCTCAGCGCTCTGTGTGCGCCTCATCTCACGTGCGTGCGTCCCTGAAAGCGCATGTGCGGGTGCCCCTGAATCAGCCCTACACGTCTCTAGAGCGCACACCGTCAACTAAATGGGTTGGGTTGCTTGAAGTCTACACATGCAACTAAACCCGTCTATGTCCGTGTAGATGAATCTTATCTTCAGTCAATCGCTCCAGTCTTCGATTTCCAGTATGTCGGAAAGCAAGGCGGATATTCCATCTATTGGCGCCTTTCGTGGTCCAGCGCCTATCGTAAAGATGGACGGTACGAACTATAAACTGTGGGCGATGCAGTTCATGAGTATGATGAAGTCAACTGGTAAGAAGCACATTCTTACCGAAGAAGAGCTTGCTGAGAAGACTGGAGCCAATGCCTCATGGGAGGCCGATGATGCATACGCCAAAGTCTGGTTATCTGGAACTTTGGCAATCGGGATTGCCAATGATATTCTCCATCAGCCCACGGCCAAAGACATGTGGGATATTCTGGCGGCCACATACTCTCAAGCGAAGAATGAGACAAAGATTCTGCAGCTTCAGCATGATATATTCACTATAAAGCAGAATGGTTGCCCTCTACATTCACTACATTGCGAGGGATGTTCGAGAAGCTATACAACTTCATGCCCCTGACAACCATGCCAGAGCAACAGAAGACCTACCGGAATGCGACTATGGTGGGCGTTTTCCTTGCTGCACTTGATCCAGAGTATGAGGCGGCACGATCCCAGATCTTGGTCGATTCTACTATTCCTCCCATGGAGGAAGCCTTTCAAAGACTGAGCCGCATCACCGTCCCTTCTACGGCCACGAATCAGAATGCTTCAGCCATGGCCGCCAACAAGGGCCGTGGATTTCATCATCAGAGCCGTGGACGTGGACCTCGTGGCAGAGGGGGCCGCACTCGGCCAACATGTACCTACTGCCATCGCGTTGGACACAATGAAGACACATGCTACTCTAAGCATGGATTTCCTGCATCTGCACGAGTCGCTGAGCAGATAGAGCCTCCATCTGCTGCCACTTTGGATCAGCGGTTCGATGATCTAGTTCCCGTCTAAGAGGCATTATTCCCCCATCTGGCCCAGCACCTACCACTGAGAGTCAATCTGATGCTGCTGCATCTGCCTCTGCGTCTACAAGTGCATCAGGTAGAATACTTGCATTTACCAGTAGTAGATCAGATACTTTACCTTGGATTATGGACTCGGGAGCTACACATCATCTATGTGGCGATCAAAGTTTACTTACAGGATATTCTCAGATTCCTCGAGGCCGAACAGTGGTCATTGCCAATGGTACATGTTAGAAAATCGGAAGCGGAAGCGTAACATGGAATAAAAATAAAGAACAAGAATAACACGGGATTTTACGTGGAACCCTACTCCGTGAGGAGCGGGATGAAACCACGGGAGAAGCCCTCAACGGGGCATATGCTTCATTGTTTTTTCTCAATGGATACAGGAGGTCTGGGGCTCCTTATATAGCCTCTCCAAAGCCTCCAAGTCCCACCACTGGACGATGTGGGACTAAACACTTGATGGGGTAAATGGATCTCCTCCAGGATTCATTTACCCTGCTACAACTCAATGGGCGCACATAACACATACTCCAACACTCCCCCTCAAGCTGGAGCATGCAATGCTCAGCTTGGACAAACAGAAAGAAACTCAACTCAACGCTACAGGACACTACGGACAATATTAACTCAACGCGCACATTGCTGCAGTCGAGGACGTTGCTTCTCATGCCGTGCAGGTGAGGAGGAGGAACGGGATGGAGTGTGAGTCAACTGAAGATTCGGAACCTGACCATCGAGTCTGAACTTGCGCCTGAAGTCTCCTCGTCGGAGAACTGGGTCTCTCCCATCTGGCTCAGAGAATGGTGCACTGCTCTGGTGCACCTATGATACCACATGAAAACCCTTGCCCTCAAGGGAATGGTCCTTTGCTCTGGAGTCCCTATGGTTCACATGAAAACTCTGGCCAAACAACAACAAGAATGATGGGGACCTCGAACTGATGATGGCAACATATGCACATCTAAAATTGACCGCACACTCGTGCGTGTCTGAAACTGGACTCGGAATCAATAGTCGAGTCTGAACAACCGTAGAGTCTGGAATCTGATTGGTCTGAGACTGGCATCTGAAATTTGGATCGGGAATACAAGATCTGTGACTCTACATATATACTCCCCCTTTCTCCCATACTTGTCGGAAAACATGGATGTCGACCAAGTTGGGAGAAGACAACAATGATGGGGATAAAAACAAACCACTTAGCCGATCACAACTTTATCGGCTTTTCAAAACATTCATCATCATTTATTTATTTTTTCAAATTTTTTTTATAAGCCGTTTGGTTTTTTTTAATCGGCTTTTGCAACTTTTTTTTTGAAATTGCGTACGACTTTTCTTTGTACGCGGCTTTTTTTTCAACAGCGTACGGCTTTTTCAAATGTACGCGCCTTTTTTTTTCTTTTTTTTAATAACCGAAACTCTTCCCTTTTTTTCTTTTGGCCAACTAGCCCCCCTCTTCTTTTCTCTCTCTCTCTCTTTTATAACAAATTAACTCGGCCCAAAAAAAAGGCCCAACATCTCAGCCTCCCCTCATTTTTTTTCCGGCCCAAAAATTTTTTTTTTCAGGCCTTGGCCCACATGGGCCTCTCTCTCCCCTTTTTTTTTAATCCCAGGCCCACTTGGGGCTTACAAATAAGCGGCCCAAATCTCAATTTTTTTTTTAAATGATGGCGCTATTAGGGTTCCCACTATGGGAAACCCTCTATTCTAACGTTGCCGCCCCATTCGGGCTTTATCTTCAAACGCCCCCATCTGGGGCTTCGGAGCCCTCAACGCCAGGAGATGGATGCGGCAGGGGCAGGCTCGCGCGTTGGGCGAGGTGCCTGGAGGCGATGGAGGGGGTTGCTGCATCGATCGAATGCTGCCACCGCCCCCCAAAAGGGGGGTTCTCTGTTTCTTCTCGTCTCCCAGGAGACACTGGCAGCGTAGGGCTTCGGCATCGGGAGAAGCACCTTACGCTGATGGCGCCTAGCGCCTGGAGTCGAAGGAGTTCTGCGCTGCCAGGAAGCTGCTGACGATCGCGCTCCTGCACGAGATGGGGTCGAGGGGAGCGACGCCTGAAAAGGAGAGGAGTGCCGGGCGCCGCCGCTCAGGTAGCGGCATCTGGAGGAGGAAGTCACCGCCGAGGGGTTTGCCTGGAGCCACACGGGATCAGGTAGCGGCATCTGGACTTGGAGGCTTACGCACCTCGAGAGGAAGGAGAAGCTTGCAGAGCACGCGGCCTGGAGGTGCCTGCCTGGCGCCTGCGCGCACGAGCGCGCCTGGAGATCATTGAAGAGATGCCGCCTGGTAGCGGTTTGCGAGTTGCGTGCAAGAATAGGCACTGATGTGCCCTTGCTGATGACGAAGGGAACCACAGCGGCTAGGGCTTGCCGCGCAAGATATTGTGCTGCATATTCCTTGGAAGAGGTCTGGACGAGCACCGAGCGGCGTGCATGGTGCGGCTGCATGATTAGGGTTTCAGGAAAGAAACCCTAGAACTGAATCTCTAATGAACTTCTCACAAATAATCTTCAATATCAAAATCTGATCTCGAATAAATAAAGAACGAACATAAAATCCTCGAGAATTGACCCGCTCTGATACCATGTTAGAAAATCGGAAGCGGAAGCGTAACATGGAATAAAAATAAAGAACAAGAATAACACGGGATTTTACGTGGAACCCTACTCCGTGAGGAGCGGGATGAAACCACGGGAGAAGCCCTCAACGGGGCATATGCTTCATTGCTTTTTCTCAATGGATACAGGAGGTCTGGGGCTCCTTATATAGCCTCTCCAGAGCCTCCAAGTCCCACCACTGGACGATGTGGGACTAAACACTGGATGGGGTAAATGGATCTCCTCCAGGATCCATTTACCCTGCTACAACTCAATGGGCGCACATAACACATACTCCAACAGTACACATTCCCCAATTACTGGTCAGGGGGAGATTAGACTGACATCTTCTATGAAGCTCAAGAATGTGTTACATGCGCCTGATTTTTCAATGAATTTATTATCAATCAGTCAGATTACAAAGGATTTACAATATCGGGTAATTTTTGATCCATCTTCTCTTATTTTTCAGGACATCCTTACGGGCAACGTGATTGATCGTGGCTATGAGCAAGGAGGCCTCTATCGCCTCAATCAGACTCTTTTTGTTGGAACCTCATCCCTACCTACTGGACCCGTATCTCCTCTGCTGTGGCATCTGCGCTTTGGACATCTACCGCTTCAGAAGTTGCGTCGTGTGTTACCCCAGGGTCTGCCTCACACATCCATCCAATGTGAGGCTTGTCAGTTGGGAAAGCATCACCGGTCTACCTTTCCCAGTTGTCCAAGTCGGAGTAGTACCTCCAAGTTTAAGTTATTTCATATTGATATCTGGGGTCCGAGTCGTGTAGCTGATCATCAGGGACACAGATTTTATATAGTTATTGTGGATGACTTCTCTCGTGTGTCATGAGTATTTTTGTTGAAAAATAAATCTGAAGTAGGGAATATTATTATCCATTTTCTTAATGAGATTCGTAATGTTTTCTCCACATCTGTTAAAATTGTGAGAAGTGATAATGCCCTGGAATTGTGTACTCATGTTCTAGCCAATTACTACTCATATGCTTATACCTCTCAACAAAATGGGATCGCTGAAAGGAAACATCGCCACCTACTAGATGTCACAAGGTCACTTCTTATACAGAGTCATGCTCCTTATTCTTACTGGGGTGACGCGGTTCTCATAGCATGCTACCTAATTAATCGTATGCCGTCCTCTGTTCTAGGTGAACAGATTCCTTTCTCCCTTATCTTTCCTGGTAAGGATCTGTTTTCCCTTACTCCTCGTGTGTTTGGTTCGGTTGCCTTTGTCCACCAGTTGTCTCTCGGTACTGACAAGCTCTCTCCTAGGGCTGTCAAGTGTGTGTTTGTTGGGTACTCTAGAACTCAAAAGGGGTACAAGTGTTTTGATCCATTGCGCATGCGGTATATTGTTAGTGCAGATGTTACATTTTTTGAATCCGTAATGTATTTTTCATCCTCAGGTGATCAGCAGCTACCTCCAGTTACTACCGATGCCATCTATATGACACCACCACCACCAGTACCACCATCACCACCACCACCACCACCAGCTCCTTTACCATCATCCGCAGCTCCTAGCTCTATCCCTGTTTCACCACTACCATTTCATTATACCCGCAGGCCTACTCCAGCTCATGGTCATGACTCATCACCTAGCTCGCCTAAGGTATGTACTGAAGATATTACTCTTGATGGATCTAATGATGTTTCTGAGCAGGATATGTTGCAGAGGCCAGATGAGGACACAACCGATTTAGATGTTCCTATTGCTATACGCAAATCGAAGAGGAGCTGCGCCACATATCCTTTAGCAGCTTCTGTGTCATTTGAACGACTATCTTTGGATTTCAGAGACTTTGTGGTTGCCTTGTCAGCTGTAGCTATTCCACGGAATTATCAAGACGCTCTGAAGGATAGTAGATGGCGTCTAGCAATGGAGGAAGAAATGGCAGCACTTCAATCTAGGGGAACTTGGAGTCTAGTTCCTATACCTGCAGATGTGTCCCCAGTGAGCTGCAAGTGGGTATTTACAGTCAAGTAGAATGCAGATGGCAGTATTGACAGATACAAGGCTCGCCTAGTTGCTCGTGGCTTTACACAGACATACGGGGTGGATTATCTTGATACGTTCTCGCCAGTAGCCCGTCATTCTATCCTACGGATCTTGCTATCAGTTGCGGTTACTCGAGAGTGGTCGCTATATCAGTTGGATGTGAAGAATGTGTTCTTATATGGAGACTTACAGGAGGAAGTCTACATGCAACAGCCACCCGGTTTTGCTGTTGAGGGGGAGTGTTCTAAGGTGTGCAGACTTCATAAGGCTATCTATGGCCTTAAGCAGAGCCCCAGAGCATGGTTTCAGAAGCTCTCAGGCCTCTTTGAAAAACAGGGATACAAACGCTCTAATGCTGATCATTCCTTGTTTGTACAGAAGACTTCAAGAGGTATTATTGCAATCATGGTTTATGTAGATGACATCTTGATTACAGGAGATGATGAACAAGGAATAAAGAAGGCGAAAGAAAAGCTGGGTAGCGAATTTGTCACTAAGGACCTTGGAGTCCTTAGATATTTTCTGGGGCTGGAATTTGCCAGAAATCCGTATGGGCTAGTAATGTCGCAGAGAAAATATGGTACGGACCTGTTGAGTGAAACAGGTATGCTTGGGTGTCGGCTTGCTACAACACCAATGGACCCTAGCATGAAGCTATATGATGATGACACAGAGGAGGTAGACAGGAGAAGATACAGAGAACTGGTAGGCAAATTGTTGTATGTCACGATCACTGGGCCCGATATATCCTTTGCAGTGAGTCGTGTGAGCCAGTTCATGGAGCAACCACGTCAAGTTCATATGGATGCTATACATATGATACTCAGGTACCTCAAATCATCTCCAGATGCAGGTTTGCTATTCAAGAAAGGCAAGGGGATCTCTATCTCAGCATGTGCAGATGCAGACTATGCAGGTTGTCCCAAGGACAGGAAGTCCACCTCTGGGTTTGCAGTTTACGTTGGAGATTCTCTAATCTCATGGAGGAGCAAGAAACAAACGGTGGTAGCCAGGTCTAGTGCTGAATCTGAATATAGGGCTATAGCCCAGGCTAGCACAGAAATGATGTGGGTAAAGGCTGTGCTTACAGATCTATGTATAGACGTACCACTTCCTATGACCTTAGAATGTGACAATCAGGCAGCCTTGTTCATTGCAAACAATCCAGCATTCCATAAGCGAACCAAGCACATTGAGGTTGACTGTCACTTCATACGTGCCATGATTCAGAAGGGATTCATTGCTACATCTCATGTTACTTCAGGAAATCAAACTGCAGATATATTCACCAAGGCATTACTACGAGGCCCATTCCAGAAGTGTGCGTCCAAGCTGAGCATGATTGATATCTATGCTCCATCTTGAGGGGGAGTGTAAACATATATTAGTTTCCTTTGTATCTCTCTGTTATTTTTCTTTTCTGTCGTATGCTTTATGTAATTTACCCATAGGCTACTCTCCTATATAAGAGAGCCTAGGGCTGGTGGAATAAACATCGCTTCTATTTTTCCCAACAGCATGCAGCTCCAGGCGGCGCATCTACCACGCCCCCCCCCCCTCTTCCTTACAATCCAGGTTGCCGCCACGAAGCCCAGGCCCACGCGAGACCCACACGCTTAGCACCATGCGCATAGACGCGCACCCCAAACGACGGCTTCCCCCCTGCGCGCAACCCCAACATGCATTTGTACATTTTCTATACTATCATAATAAAGGAAAAAATTGAAGTCTAATCAAATATTAAGCATCTTAGATTAAGTTTGCTTTTAAAAAAGCAAAAAAAAAGAAATAAAACATGTCTCATTGCAAAAAACAACTGACTAATCAACCTAATCGGTCAGCTAGTGACTGCTTAGTCCTAGTCAAATTGGACGCCCCTGACCCGACTAAACGACCTACTCAACCAGCTTTTGCAAGTTTGCCATGTATAGCACATAAAAAATATATTTCTTAACAACAAAGCCATAGTTGCAGAACCCGCCTGAAACTGCATTGGACCCAACAACCTATGTAGATCAATAAGCATGTTAATGAGGTTATAGAGGGTATCCCCTAAATAGATGAGGAATAACCCAATCTCTCCAACATATACTATTATCACTGCGGCCTCTCTGTGGGAAAATACATGCGACTTGATTTTTTTGATAAAAAAGGGGGAGATCTCCCAAGGCGGGAGTCACCAAAGCCACGCTTTCATTAAAAAGAAAAGAAAGAAAACGAGTACATCAAGTTAAGGTCCAGAAATTGTACAGAGCACTACAATGTGAGACAACATTCTCCGAATAGAATCTCTGATTTTTGAATATGAGTGCATTCCGCCCAGTCCAGATAGCCCACAGCACAGCGAAAGCCTTTGAGCAATCATCCGTTGAACCTAGCTCCACCGAACGAACCGACCTCCAAAAATCCTCCAAACCACTGGCCTGCACCCACGAGATCCCCACCGAACCTAGACCTACGACTTGATTATTATGAGACCCTGGACCTCTCTTATCTAGGAGAAGGGAGTATCTAGGATTAAGTAGAAAATTACATACATACACTAAAGGGGAAGAAATGAAGAAAAGAGGAAAAACACAAATACATGTCAATCTCCTCATATTTGGCGTGTATAACTATATCATACCCTAGATAACGTGCCTTGTGCTATTATCATTGTTAAATTGAGCAATGACATCAAGAAGTTCAATGAGGAAAACATGTGAGGGAAAATGAACACGAAAAGTATGTTCTCGGCCTCGAGTACCTTATCAAAAAACTGCACCAAGATATAAAGGACACAAGATGAACTTTTGATTGGTAGGGGGGTCAAAAGGCCATCTATTGATTGAACTTCCCTTAGAAATGCTGCTAATATATCTAGAGAAGGACTAGTACTCAGGAGAACAATCACCATCTAAAGTTTTTCTTGCAAATAGACAGGCAAGATTCTCACCATGTGAAAGCTTGATTAACAAAACTATGCCTTAATTCCCCTTCCCCCCATTAGATCCTTCCTCTCTTTTCATTTTAAAAGAAGGCTGAAGATGAAAATACAATGCACAAAAAGTTGTCTGGTGATCGAAAAAAGAGAGCCATGAGGTCAAAAAATTTAACTTTGACTGACAATCAAGAAAAAATTAGCTTGAAAACAAACGAATTCATGATGTCTACAATCTGATATTTGCATAGGTCCCTGAATCTCTACTAAATGAACTAAAGACACATCGGGAGCAGCTTTTAGTTGGCATTAAAGCATCTACATCCTATTAATTAAGTCAAAGTGAGGAAAGAACGTGAAGACAATAATCCTCAATCCCAACCAAGCGCGAACAATCCATATAAGGTTGACAGTGGATAGCACTTGTAATGAGTCTTATAAGTAAGAAGGTGTGGAAATATCCCGAATGGAATGAAGAAATGTATTAAAACTGAAAAGTCGAGAGAACCAGGAGAATCAAGGGTGGTGTATCCTCAAGAAAAAGAGATTAGTGGCTTGAAAATCTTGTAGTTGTTGCCATATTTACATAAATGAGGGGAGGGGACCTTAGAATATAAATTCTAATACTACTAAAACATAGACATTGAAAAGCTGGAGAGTTTGGCAATATCCCGGATGTCATAGTGCATTTAGAAGCCAAGTTCCTGTAGTACTGGAGAAGCGAGAATATTGTTGAAAATATGAATGCAATCAGCCACAATAAGAGAATAATCCTGCAATCTCTCAATAGTAGTTTACACACACAATCATTAATCAAGCTACTAGTGAGGAAACAGAATCCTATTACAATAACCCCTTTTTGAGAACACCTTCCTAAGGCTCCTCATTAAGGACACCTACTACTTGAGCACCCAAAAGCACGAGAGAGAGAAAAATAGAAAAACGATAAGATGAGACACAGTAAATGCTAATTACAAACATTAATTTTTAGTTATATACACTTGTGATCCCATGAGAGGGGTCTGCCTAAATCAAAATGGATAAGCTATCGAAGTATTGAGATCAGAACCCTTCTTTTAATGAAATTGAGATCAGATCCTACACAGCATGTATAAGTCAAAGTCTATATTGATGTTTCCGTTGTCAAGATAAGGCTTATATGCAATGGTGGTTATCATATTCCCAGTTCACAACTTCCTCCTCACGGGGAGTAGCATATGCCCCCCTATTTCCATTATGCAATTGGTCTACTCCAATTCCACGATTCTAATTTTCTGTCTCCATTTAGAAAAATAGAATTCTCTTTTGAGAATGAGAAATGATTTCGTTAAAAATATCTTAACTACATTGAATATCATGAAATTGCACAACTGAACATAACTTATAGAACAAAAAATTCAGACATGGCCATTTAACTGGCAATAGTAAATCCCTCAGCCAATAGATTTCCTCTCCGTTAGCCTTCCAGAAAGTCAAAGTAGCAGCTAGTTATGTCAAGTTAGAAAAAAACGCAACATCTTTCCCAAATTATACAATGTGACACACTCAAATAGCCACCCAACCATTGTGACCAACTAACATATTGATTTTACTAGCAAAATATAGCTTGCTAACATCACCATTGGTCAACTAAGAACTGCACTGTAGCATCACATACTAAGAAACAAAGGGAGCAAGTTCAGACTAACATCGCTGTTATCAATGCGGTGCTTGCAGTTCGGGCATTTACGAATGGCTCCCGTCACCCACTCTTTAGTCTGAGAAGAAGACGAAGAAGAACATCGTTGGGCATTCTTCACCTTCCTCGCAATCCCCCTGCCATCGAGAATCCATGTCCTACAGAATGAACATGAACTCAGCAAATATGGACAAACTGCTAGCCATCCAACTAGTTAACCACAATACATAATCCAAGCCAAACCATCACACAAATCATCAGGCGACGAAAACATGTTTGCCGTTAGAGACATTGAGGGATAACAGCGTCACATATACAATGAAATCAATGCGTACACAAACGAACACAATCTCGAGCTCCTCCTCCTCCAGGAGATTCCAAAATTCATCAACCAGGGGCTAAATGGGAGCTAAAACCATCAATCTCGCGAACTCATGACAACACTAAAAGTTTTACAGTTCAATCAAACATGGGAACACTATCCCTACTACATTTTTATGCTCGTTTTTCAAACTCTGTCCCGCATTTTCCATTCGATCAACATGAAAGTCCAAACACCACAAAATACATCATCATCGCAAAGCCCACATCCCAAAAAACGGCCAACATGGGTACCCCCAAGATCCCACCTTTTCCCCCATAAAACCCCAAGAACACAAACCCAACTCATCAAAACCCTCGACCGAAGTACCCATCTCCCCAAAAAACCCTCCGAGAACCCGTACGGTTCGCAAGAATGGAGCAGTTCCGGCAAAAACCCAAGTGCCAATGTGGACGAACCTGGCCATGGATGCCCCAGCTTTAGCTAACGAGAGGGTTTGGAGAGGGCAGAGGAGGCTCCTTTATGGGCGAAGGTGCGACCTTTGCTTGCCCAGCAAACAGAGGAGGGGCGGGAAAGAGAAGAAGGGCGCATTTGGGAGCCGTTAGATAGAGAACCCACATGAGGTTAAAGGGGGAGGGTGTTGCTTTGGAATCCGTGTGGTGTGGAGAGGGGATCTTGCTCGGGGGTCCCCCATGTGGTTAATGTGGTGCTTGGCACTTCCTTGACTTCCTTCCTCCCCAAGCTAGACATAGGGCTCGTTTGGTTAGAGGGTTGGGCAGGGTTGGCTTGGCCCAACCCGGGTTGGCCCTCCAACCAAACAGGGTTCTCCTCCTCACAGTTTACTATTCACAGGGGTACCCCTGCCCAACCCAACCCAAAAAGAAATGCCATGGTGTTTTGTCACCTCATTGGTGGAAGATCGAGGATGTTGATTAAGGATATCTTATGGTGGATATGGAGGAATGGAAAGGAAGAAAGCTTGAGATTCCCGCGCTTTGTCGCCATGGAAACATCGACTAAATTCAAACCAACACGTGTTTGAGAACAAAGATATCACATGTTCACATGAAAATCTACGAGGTATTAAAGAGGGAATGAGTAACATTTTTTTTGTAATTCTTTGTGTATGTATTAGAACCAGCCAAGACTAATAGTTGCAATCAGAATTATATTACATATGCCATTTTAACAAAATAGTTTCAGCATATTTGCAATTTAGCTCATTGCGAGTAGTGTCAAAAACTCGCTGCTGCTATGAGATTCGTGATGTTTCTTGTTGTTTCGCTTGCGGTTTTGGTTTTCGATGACATTACGCAATGAGTAATATGCCATTACGCAATTGGGTAGTTTGTTGAGCTTCCTCGTAGTCAAAACTTACAAGATCATTTCTCGATAAGGTGAATGAAGTGTTTGCTATTAATGATGATATGAATGCACATCGTCCACTTCAATTAGCAAATTCCTACGCCCGAGGACAATTGCCTCATTTATATGATAAAAGGAAGAGATGATTCAAGAATTTGCATGTTTACATGTACCCTACCCACAGCATCAGAGAATGTCGGTGTTCCAACAAAAAAGAAGATACAATATGTATGTCTATATTAATTTAAAAAGACGTTCTCAAAAGGTGTCTCTCTACGATATGTATCCGAAAAGAAGTATAATGTTAAAAGAGGGCAAGGAGTATGTCTCCATTGGCACACACAACATTGTATGCCTAGTGTGTTTTAAATGTCGAAGTCATAATGTGAACATGATGGGCGATCTACCAACCAGGGTTAAGTAACAAAATAAAACAATGGTCGTTGTGACCCCAATCAATCGACCGACTCAATCGAGAAAAAAACACTCAAGGAAAATCAAACAATCAAAGCATGTAAGCGGATCGGAATTTTTATTTACCTGGTATAGCTAGCAGTGTCGAACACAAGGAGCACGAGAAAAAATACGAAATAGCCATATTTCAAATAAAATAAAATATTTTTAGTGGTTTTTTATTTTTCAAATTTTTATTTTTTAATAAGAAAACAAATGAACATAAAATAAAGCCACACATACAATACTCTTTTTAGATTTTTAAATGAACAAAAATACTCAGAAAATTGAAATAAAAATATTTTTGGGCTTTCTGGTTTTTAAATTATTTTTGGTAATTTTCTATTTTTTCCCAATGTTTTTTGTGATTTTATAAAAATTAAATAAAGCTGAAAAGATAGAACAATGCACACTCAAGACCAAATTGCAAGTTAAAAATAATTAAAATACCTAAGGTCCTGATTAGCAATTTTATAACAAAATAAATAGAGAAAACTACAAACAGAAACTGGAATCACATTTTTATTTTTCTTTGATTTTATATCATTTTTATAATATTTTGGCTGTTTTGTGATTTTTAGGGTTTTTATAGTTAATTTTCAAACAAAATTAATATAGTAAACAAAATACAACAAAAGACAAGCACGAGAATTTTTATAGAATTTTTAAAGCATTTTTTGAATTTTTGTATTTTTATAAGGTAAACAAGGACTTTTTTAAGGGTTTTTGAATTTTCAAAAATAGAAAATACAATCAAATCAATCCAAGAAAATCACAATAAAAACTACACACTATCATGAGCTCATAGTAATTTTTAGAATTAATTTAATAATTATTAAGTCTAATAAAATACATGCAATTAATCATAGCTCACAAAGACCAAATCGCAAATACTTTAAGTCTTTGGACCAAACTGATAACACATTATAAAAGCCTAGGGTTGATTCTGCAAAAAGCCCACTCAATTCACGCACATGCTCAATATTACACGCACAGGGGTATAAATGTGATTTTTAGAAACTTAACATTCATTCGTTAACAATGGAAAAGTTTAGAATTGAAAGTACAAATATCCCAAAACTCACGTGAGTACACACATGCATCAGACTCGGGAGGATCAGAATGCAAATATATAAGTACGAGGTCCAACTATAAATGTTTTTAACTATACATTTTATTTAATGGACTAAATCTAAAAATTGAAACATGCAAGGGCACAAAGGAAAATGCCCTCGGCAGGGACACGTGTCGCGCACGAAGGAGGGCGCTAGCGTGCAACTCTAATCGACTAAAGCTGCAGGATTTGACGGTGCAGGGAATGTCGAGGACGTATGGGGCAGATGCGTCAGAGACTCAGATCTAACAGCCCAAAAGCTGCACGGTCGGGTGGCTCAGATCAGATCTGGCAGAGGTTGGCTAATCCAACGGCTGAGATGGGGTCTGCAAGAACACTCCCCCGACGGACTTCAATCGAGCATCGGAGAAGATCCGACGGCCCGATGAAGAGTTAGAGAGGCCCGACAGGATCGTGGAACTGAGGTGCGTACGTTGGCAGGCTCTGATGAAGGCGACTACGGTTGGATGAGCGTGGTGGTGATGGCTCATCCGGAACTGCTCCGCCTGAGCAGCTGGGGATCCAAAGTGGGCTCCTAGCACGCGATTGTACCTGCAAAAGGTAGAGGGGACTCATGGCGACGCTCCGGTCCAAATTATTGCAGATGGGGATAAGAGAAGCGATGGGGGTGGTGCTTTAGGGCTCCGATGAAAGCGGGAGATGGAGACCCGACCTAATCTCGACCCGACGGTCGAGCCTCAGGGTGGTAGACTGCGTAAAAAGGTACGGAGCGAGCAGGGGGTCGATTAGAACGGATATAGATAGGTGGGGATACTCTGATTGGTTGGTCGGAGCTCAAGATCATACGTCGACGATGAAATGGTACTATGAATAAAAAAGGGAAATAAGATAGATATCTGAAGGTTCAGATACGTTCCTAAGCTTCAGGCAAAGGTGGGCGACGAGGTCTTGGCCTCAACCACCTTGCGGCTGGCTGGGAGGCTGTACGCAACGGAGCTCCGGCCACGTCATGAGCTTCTAGCCTCCAAGCGCCTCCTGACGGTCCTAAGACTCTCCTCCGATAATTGTCACTCTAAGAAAGGCGGCTCAGAGTCTGTGGTGGCGCGAGGGATGAGCTCAGGCATTGTGGAGGCTAGAAGAGAGAATTTATAGGCTGCCCAGGGTCCAAGAAGATCGGAGCGATATGCGAAACCGTAGGCAGATCCGGTTTCGCCTAGGGATCCGCGAGAATCGTGGAAGTTGGGGTTGCAATCGAGCGCAATAATCAAGAGAAGAAGTGGTCGGGTTCGGGCGTGAAAAATCGGAAAAAAGGCCCCGGTGAGAAGGATGGAACCCGACCCGAACTGGAAGAGGCCGTTGACTGGGTTCAACGGTCTGATGTGGGCCAATTAGAAAATAGAATTTATGAAAATCAAAGAAAATTAAATAAAAAATAGTAAATGAATTTAAATTAAAAAGTATATAAAATGAAAAATGTTTATTATTTTATAAAATATTTTTCTGTAATTTTTTTATTATTTTTCTAAAAAATAAAATAATGGTTATATAGTATATAGTATTATATACAAGTATAATATACCTATGTATTATGTACAAGTATTTTTATTTTATTATTTTTACAAAAATAATTTTATTTTATTTTATATTATTTACAACATTATTTTAAGAGTATAAAATATTTTTTATTTTATTTTTATAAATTATTTAATGGTGTAGAATAAATAGGTGAATGTAGTATGTATATGTGTGTTTTGTACAAAGGTTTCATGATTTGATTTTTATTTTTATTTCATTTTTATGATTTTATTTTTATATTATTTCTACAGCTATAAACAATGGTGTAAAAAGAATGAAATAACTTTATTTTATCAAAAAATAAATAAATAAATATTATGTACAAGTGTAGGTGATATGTGCAATACATGGTGAGCCCCCTCTCTACTTATTTTATTTTACGATCAGGTCAAGACTTGGCCTTCTCTTGGGTTTTGGGACACTCTGTATTTATTCTAAATACAGCATTCTTTTTCTTTTTCCTTTATTCTTTTATTTTTGTAAAATTCATGATAATTATGCCAATATTAATAAAGGCATTTAGAAAGCTAAGTTATTGTATTTACAGGTATTTACAGGAGGTTTTGCTAAAAAGAAGAGCTAAAATAAAAGAATAAAGAGTGAGATCGTATATTCATCACCCCCATATACTTTACCTTTGCTAGTCCCTTAGCAAACACTTATTTGTAAAAGAAGTGCAAACAAGGAGAAAAGAAAAGTAAAAGAAAAAGAAGTAATCAAGGTTGAATATTAAAGTTATCTTCATTAAATTGGAGTATGGAGCTCAGTCATACCTTTGGATTATTAGTTTGGAGGAACCTTAATGGGAAATAGGTTTAAGACTTAACAGCCTTCAAGTTCCACAATTCTATGGTCAAGACTCCTCAATAACCCGGTCAAAGCAAGTCTACATATGCAAACTCTAATGATTATGAATCTTTCATTGTATTGTATAAGTGATATGTAGCTCCCCACCTCAGAAATGACAAAGAAACAACCTCCCTCAACAAGGTAACTCTAATTCCTCAATCTAGCAGCTCCTTCCTCGAGGAGTGTGGTATTCCCTTCTAAGTTCAAGTTCAACCAGCTTGTGAAGAGGGAAAAGAAGAGAATGGATCGTGACCAGTGTAGCCGTGTATCCCCTGGAGCAAAGCTAGTGTAGCTAAGTGTCCAGTTGCAAGCTTCCATGAGATGAGAAGGTGGAATACATAAACTTTGCTTATTCACTATATACACTCCAGCAGGCATTTTATTTCCAATCACACATGCCCACTTTTTTGGAGTTTTTTCTTGATTTTGCACATTTTTTTGATATGCATATATACAACATATTTACATGGTGCAACATCTACAAAAGGAGTTTTTCTCCTTGTGCCAGTAGACTATCATTCTTTTGAAGCATTATTGTAACCTGCAGACTCCTATCTTTAGACCTCACTGCCACCAGACCAAGTTGAGATGCACAACCCTCCCTAGAGGAAGATGAGAGGTTTCGGCTAGTAGTACTGCCCTCGTATGCTACCCCAAGCCAAAGAATTATGCCTCCTTACTACCTCATATGTGTTGATCTACGTGTAAGGTGTGTGTCCAAGTCCTATTATCTCTGAGAGTCATGTGTGCGTTGTTAAGTGTTCTACTTAGGCTCATCAATATGACATGTGAACATAGCCTAGTGGACTCAAAGAACTAAGTCACTGTGGACCTGAAAAGTCTTAACCCCAAATCCTATAAGGTTACTCTGAAGTTAAGGGGATTAAGGTCTTAACCAAGCTCCATTCTTCAATTTAGTTCCATACTAGTTTAAATGCCAACTATGATCCAGAAGAATATACAAGCAAGTATGTACAAGAACTCTTTTTGAAAACTTTTTCTAAATATGCAAGTTTTTATGAAAAATTTTGCAAACTTTTTAGGCTAGGGAAGAAGTGGAAGTTTTGCAAAATCTCTACAAACATTTACAAACAAAATTTTGCAAACTTTTTATTTTCCACACATTTCTCAAAAAAATTGTACTATATTCGTAATCTTGATTAAAAAAATATTTATAATAATTTTACAATCAATATATTTTTATAAACATATGTACAAAAATAGTTTTTACAAAATCTATTTACAATAAAAGTTTTAAATTTTTATGATTTTACTTTGTGATTTTTAGCCATTTTATTTTATTAACACACTCACATAAAGTACAAGTTATGGCTAATGTATATATACAATATATATGGCACCCTCCTATACTTAGCTTGAATGATGTCCTCTGAGTGATTAAATAGCGATGAAAGGAAGACATAACTCATGCTAAGTATTGGGAAGTGAAAAGAAGGCTATACTACAATGATGAATAAAAGAATGAAATGAATAGAAATCAGTGATCCCCCTATACTTAGGATCAAGTAATCCTAAATACAGAAAACGATACACAAGGAGAAATCCAATATTATGATGTACATGTACTACCTCCCCTATATTTAGGAAAAAATATCCCCAAGTATAGGCAACAAAAAAGAGGTAATAGAAATCAAATGGATAATCACAGATCTAATAGCCCCTATACTTAGGGTAAATCACACCCTAAGTATAGCATAATCATAAGATGAGGAATGAACCCATAAATCAGGCGTGAGATACAGATGATGTGAGTCGAAGACCACATCTCATGCAAAATGAATAGGGGCAACATCAACGGTCAACATGTCATGATCAAGATTTGGCTTCAGGCGCTATCCGTTAACTCGAAAGGTGGAATCATATGACAACTCAGATATATCAAAATGCTTCCGTTGTCGTGCACCTTTCGGATCAAATATGGTCCCTTCCATTTGCTTTGTAATTTCCCTGGAAATAATCTCAGCCTAGCATCGGATAGCCATACTCTCTGATTCGACTCAAACTGTTTATGGCTGATATGAGAATCATGTCATAGCTTTACTCTCTCCTTGTATTGTAGGCTACTCGAAAAGGTTGTATCTCTCAACTCCTCTAGGGTTGCCAACTGCTTTCCCCTGCTCTATTATACTCTTGGGATCCAATAATAACTCTGTAATAGCCCAAAGTGACTTGTGCTTAATTTCCACAGATAAATGGCATGGCTATCCATAAATGAGATGAAAGGGATATGTGCCTAAAGGTGTCTTGAAGAAAGTCCCATATGCCCACAAGACCGACTCTAAAAGTTGTGATCAATCCTTTCGGTCTGGGCGGATCACCTTCTGCAATATCGTCCTGATCTCCATGCTCGATACTTCAGCAAGACCATTGGTCTGAGGGTGATATGGAGTGGCAACTCGATGGTCAATGTTGAACTCGTTAGTAAGGGCCTTTGCCTTGTCATTGATAAAGTGAGTCCCCCTGTCAGATATCAAAACTCTAGGTACCCCGAACCATGAAATGATATTTTTCCTCAAAAATATGCATACGATTTTAGCATATGCAGTTCCAGCGGGGATGGCCTCAAACCCAATGACTCACATAATCCACAACAAACAGAATGTACTTGAATCCCTGACTCTTAGGGAATGGAGCCATAAATCGATGTCCCATGCATCAAAAATCTCACATATCTGAATGGGTTGTATCGACATCATATCATGCTACCCACAAATGCTCATCCTCTGACAATCAGTACACATCTTCGCGAATTCATCAGAATCCTTGAAGAGGGTAGGCCACCATAGGTCGGATTGGAGCACCTTCTGTGTTATCCTCATCCCAAAATGTTGTCCTTTTGCCTCAAGCTTGTGGCAGTAAGTGAGGACGTTGTGGTGCTCCTCCTGAGGAATGCATCGACGCCATGCACTATCCCTCGCCCCTCTTCATAATAAAGGGTGGGATCCTCCCAATGGTACGACTTGGCCTTCACAAGGAAGGTCTCAAGACGTTGTCTGGGCCAACCTTGTTTAACTTTCTTGGTGACAAGATAGTTCACAATGTCAGCGTACCATGGAAGCGAGGTTATAGCAAGAATCGCCTCGTCTGGGAAGGTCTCTGTAATAGGTGCAATCTGATCAGAATCCTGAAGTTTCTCTAAATGTGAGATGTGATCCGCCACTATTCCTTGACTCAAGACTTATCCTTAATCTCTATATCCAACTCCTGGAGTAGAAAGATCCATCTGGCTAATCTGGCTTTGGTATCCTTCTTTGCCATGAGGTATCGGATGGCGGTGTGATCTGTAAAGATAGTCATTCTAGATCCAAGAATATATGATCTGAACTTATCCAAAGGAAAGATTACGACTAGTATCTCCTTCTCAGTCACAATATCATTCCGTCAAGCGGCATCCAAAGTCCAGTTAGCATAGTGAATATCAAAGGGTAATCCATCCCTTCTCTGTCCTAGCACAAGCCCTATGGCAAAATCAGAAGCATCCGTCATGATCTCGAATGGGAGAGACCAATCGGATGTCTGAAGGATATGAGCCTCGACAAATAATCCATTGAGAGTCTCAAATGATTCCAGACACTTATCATCTACAATGAACCCGGTGTCTTTTGTCAACAAATCAATAAGCAGTCGGCCAATACGACTGAAATCCTGAATGAATCGTCGGTAGAAACCGACATGCCCCCAGAAAAGACCGCAACTAATGCAAATTGGATAGTGGATTGAGTTTCTTGATGATATTCATCTTGACCGAATCGACCTCCATGCCCCTGTTGGAGATGATATAGCCAAGCATCGTCCCCTGAGTCATCATAAAATGACTCTTCTCCCAATATAATACTAGGTTGACCTCTATGTAGTGCTGAAGTGTACGGTCTAGGCAGTCAAGACAAGCATCAAATCCATCGCCATAGATCGAAAAGTCGTCCATGAAGACCTCTAAACAGTCACCCACCATGTCTGAAAATATGGAAATCATGCACATTTGGAATGTATCCGGGGCATTACATAATACAAAGAGCATATGTCTAAAGGCGTACGTCCCAAACGGATATGTGAATGTCATTTTCTCGTGTTCTTTGGGTGCTATAGCCACCTGATTGTATCCCGAGTACCTGTCAAGAAAATAATAACGACTCTTCCCAGCTAGCATCTCGATAATCTGGTCAATAATGGTAGTGGGAAATGATCTTTCTTGGCGGCATGATTCAATCATCTATAGTCCACACATACCCTCCAAAAAGTGGGTACCTAGGTAGCTATCTCCTCGTCAGGCTCACTCGAAACTGTAGTGATACCCGTCTTCTTGAGTACCACATGCAATGGACTAACCCACTTGGAGTCGGAGATGGGGTAGATAAAATCGACGCTCTACCACTTTGATATCTCATTCATGACCACATCTCGAAGATTCGGGTTCAACCATCGCTGGAACTCACGCGATGGCTTGGCATCCTCTTCGAGATAGATGTGGTGGGAGCACGGGGTTATACTTATCCCCTGAAGATCAGCTACGCTTCATCCAATTGCCTTGCGGTTTATTTCAAGAACCTTCATCAAATGAGATTCTTGATCTCCAATCAAATCTATTGAGATAATGACTAGGAACATATATGGCTCACCTGCAAGGAATCTGTACTTCATCTACTGCAGCAAGGTCTTCAATTCTGGACAACTAGGAGCTGGAAAATCTGGCTTCTGAAATGTCTAAGTGAAGGCTACCATATCTGCATGGGAGAACTCTCTACAAGTGAAAATCTGACGAAGATGAACCTGTTGGTATATCTGTAATCTGTGCTGGCTTGCTCTCCACCCTAACTATCGGCTCTGTGAATACGAGACACGATAAATAATCATCGAAATCCTGCCAATAAATGTTTGTGTTCGAGGGATCTGAATCAGAATCACAAGAAATAAAATCTGCCTTACTATCCAGGTTGCAATCATCAGCCTTAAATGTGTCCAGTGCCATGAGTGCGCTCTCCGAACTCTCATCTGTCATGATCTGTGAACCCACAGTGTCTGTAGGTGTGATAAGAGCTCATGCTGCTGGGTCTGCCCAAACTGCTTCATCATTTGTAATCACAAAGTCGCACTCCTAGTGGACATCTCGCTCTGCATCTGTCATTTGTTCTGCATCACTCGACTGCTCGGAGCAACTGAGTCTCTCGCTCTGGTATCCTTGATTGTCTCTATTTGTACACTTTCACCCTCGACGTGAAAGTATACCTTCCCACTATCATGGTCGGACACCACATTAGCTGTGGCCAAGAAAGGACGTCCAAGGATGATGGGAGTATCAGTTACAGACTCCGGGATCTCAATGTCCAATACAACAAAGTTCACATGAAATTTCAGGCCCTGAATTATGACGAGACGACCACGTCCTTGAGTAACCCCTTCAGCCTCTTTACAGATCTATCAGCAAACTAAAGGATTGTCCTGCTCTGTTGAAGAGGGCCAAATTTGAATTGGTCGAGTAAGGTAGCAAGAAGAAGGTTTATCGAAGAGCCCCTGTCTAATAGAGTACGATGGAACCGCTGCTCATGGATATGGCATCTGACATATGGAGCTCCTACATCAGGTCTATTAGCTGGTAACCGATTCTGAATGGTGAAGCAAGTGGAACTAGTAAGCACATGGATCTCTGCATTTTGGTTCCTCCTCTTCCTACGGATGGTGGTCTTCTCTCTTAAGTTCTTCTGGAATAGGGGGATGTGCTCTAGAGTCAGATTTATCTGGAATCGATCAATCATCTGCTCGTTGAACTCTAGCTAGTGTCTTTTTTGGGCTTTTCTATTTTGTTCCCCTTTCTTAAGTGGAGTGCTTGAGGGAAGGGGTTTGATGGACCCTATCTAGAGAGATAAGGCTCAAGAATAGGCTCCTGTGCATGTAGAAGACTAGAATCCATACGAAGATCGTAACACAACGTAGAAGGACTCACAGGAGATACACAAACATTTCCTGTATTCATATTTTTGTTCTTTTCTATTTTTCTATTTTTTATTTTCCAAAACTGTCCTGAGATACAGAAGGAGGTAACACAACTGAAGGAAAATTGGTGGCATCAGCACCACCTATAACATCTGAACTAGTGGCATCAGTACCACTCTCTGCCCTAGCATCTGGTATTATGGTGGTATCAACACCACCGTCTGCATCTGGAATCACGATGACCTCAATATCGTCAACTGGATCAACATCCTTGATGGCTTCAGTACCACTGTCATCATCATCATCAACAACAATGGCATCAACACCGCTATCATCCTCATCTGGCGCTCCATAATCTGCATGGGGTCGTCGCTTAGACGAGGTGCCGTCGGTTGGCATCCTACCGCTCATAGGTGTCACAAAATCAGCATCAAATATATAGGAAGAAATATCACCCAAAATATCACTAGGAGTGGTAGTCTCTGTAAACTGTACCTGCTCAGATTTCATCTTCAGATTGTTCGGGTTTGGTTCAATCCGAGCTAGTATGGCGGCCTTCCCCTTGATAATCTCCATCATCTCTTGTCGGAACTCGTCCATCTCTCGTCGAAAGGATGTCTGCTGGTCAGTGAGTAAGCGGGCAAGGTCATCAAGGGCTGGGTTCTCATCGACATGTCCATGAGAACCAGACAGGTTGCCTCGTTGGAAATGAGGATGAGTCTGATGCTGCTGCTGTAATGGGGAGGAGGTTCGGAATACTGCTAAGGCTACTGGTGCTGCCTCCATTGTTATCCCTGATGGAAGGGATGAACACCTTGCTGGTGGTGGTACTGTTGGGAGTGATGGGGCTGCTACCGTTGGCTGGTCTTCCCAGCCTGAGCTGGAGGTTGCTGCTGGGAGGAGGTACCTCTAGTGGGCCATCGAAAGTTGGGATGGTTACAACGAATCTCGGGCTGAGGTTGGTACTGGGAGTACCAGATCCCGTTGACTTCCATCAATAGTTCATGCTCAAGGCACGGAGGGGGAAGGACTGCCAAGGGCTGATCCAACTTGTAGACCACTATTTGAGTGTTCAGAGATGGTGGTGGCTAATGGTAGTGCTGGAGTTGCCGAACCGACTCTGCGTGGATATAGTGGACCTGGCGGTATGAGGCAGATGGCGGGGTAGAGCTGCTCCCTGGATCGACCCGTGACTTGAGACGGGGCTGGGAAGCCGTCTATGCCTCCTGGAGACACATGATCTGAGTCTTCAGGTAAGTCAGTGTTTGTGCCAACCGATCAATCTGGTTCATGCCCTGCCAATGCTTCTTCTTTATGATCTTGATCCGGTCCAACTTCTCACTGATGATGTCCATGTCGGCAGCTGAGGATTCGACAAGTATTACTACTATTGAAGAAGTAGAAGGATTGGCGTCGACATGTGCAATCCGCTAGTATGAAACGACCTATGGGAGGGGCTTCCCTTGAGTGTAGACTCGGGTATGGGACATCACGGTGTAATTTTCTACCATCTCCTCATAGATGGCCCAGACTTGGTTCTCGTCTTTGGCAAAATAAGACCCTCCACACGAGACGTTCACTAGCCCCTGCAGCTCCGGTGTTAGCCCACAGAAAAAACTCTGAACAAGGCTGGGTATGGATATCTCGTGATGTGGACACCGGTTAATGAGCTCTCTAAATCGATCTCAAGCCTCGTGGAACTGCTCATGTAAGATCCTGGTGAAATTGTTGATCATGGCTTGTGCTGCGTCGGTCCGATCGAGTGGATTGTACTTGTTCAAGTACTCGGTCCGGAGCTACTCCCATGTGGTGATGTACCTCCCCAAGTGCTTCAGCCAGTAGGATGCTCTGTCAACTAAGGAGATTGGGAAGGCGATCATCTTGATAGTGTCCTCGTCCACGAATCTGTCGTGGATAATACTGCAAATCATCTCAAATTCCTGCAGATGGAGGTGTAGTTCCTCGGTGTCTAGCCCATGGAACTTGGGCAACAACTGGATAGTTTGGGGCCAAAGCTCGAAGTCGCCTAGGATCCATGGCAGCTGGATCCATCTATGGATGAGGGTTACACAAGGGTTGTGCAACTGCCTCATCGTCTGTGGTGGTCTCTATGGCTCCTCCAGCTCCTTGGGACGTCCGTCTCATCCTCCAGTGGCTGGTATCTCTCCACCGGCTGGTCTCTGTGGCTCTGCTCTACCGGCTTGCATCTGTGTGAGTTCCCTCCTCTCCTCGGCCATGAAATCTCCCTGGTTGAATCTGTCGCTGCACGGTCTCCATCGAAGCAAGCAGTGTGTTGTTGATGGTGTCTTGATCCAATACAAGGGAAGAAGTCTGTGGCTGCTCATCATTGCGGTTCTCACTGTTGGCCATCTCTTGGGTCTTTGAAAAGGCAAAAGACCCCAACTCAGGTGCCGTCAAGTGAACAAATATTGTGCTGACCTATGCTCTGGCACCTCAGGAATGGAAGAAGGGTGATCAAGGGGGAACAAGGTGGTAGTAAACTCGGATTCAGAGAGCGGGTTTAGGCTTTCTGAATCCGCCCTAGATGAATGGAGAGGAGTGCTCGAAAGCAGTACTATCAAAGGCAGCCTAAGGGACCTCCTTCCCATCATCGTGGTATGGGGATTTATGAGGATTGGATATGGAATGCAAACAAGATGTGAAGTCAAACCCATTTTTCACCTACTCAACGCGGAGCCGATGACCATGAAAGATCAGCCGTTAATCTCGTCCAATTTTATTAAGATGATCAATCAATATATCACAGCGATTAAGCGAGCTGTTGGGAACCCAATGCTCCCAAGAGACTATCCCGAATCTCACAACTAGTTTTCCCCAGCTAGTATGGGTGCGGACCGTTTACCGGGTACCCTATCTGCCCAATCTGCTAAGGAAGTCCTGGACCGATTACCGTCTATCCTGTGAAATCCTCACTGGTGAACAACTAGCTACAAGACCAGCAGTCTGAAGAGAGTTCGGGTATGGCTCTACATAGTGTGCGAGTCACTCTCTCGTTGCAGATAAATCAACTAATGAGGAGGTGACTCTCACCAAAACAAAGATTTTTAGGTGAAGTGTATTTTATGGTCAAGTTTGCATTAGCAGTCCCAATTTTATTTTACTTTCCCTTTTTTAGGTATTTTCTGAAATAAAACAATGCCTAATGAATTTTCCAATTTCCTTGGTTATTTTGAGTCCAATAAAATCGGGTGAGGAAGTTGGAAAAGCCGATGCGCGATCGAACACAATGATGCATGTAGAGATAGAAATGCGCACCTAACTCCAAACTCTACATACATGGTAATCCACGCATAAAATAAAGATTGAAAATAAACTATCTATATGATGCACGAGGAAATCGTCCCTAGATGAGCAACTTCTATCAATCGTGAAGAACAAGTAGCTAACTATCGGGAAGAGAGACCGAAGTTCGGTCTCCGATACTAATCGGTGCCCACCACAATGAGTCTTGCCAGCGCTATATATGGTCTCTCTTGGCACGTGGTCTCTAATCCCAATAAATTAGTTTTTTTAGATTTATTTTAGCCAAGTCCAATTATGATCTATATGAACATATAAGAATTTAGGTGTGGGGATCTTAGCTAATTACGTCACAATCAATAAGAAATCCTAAAACTAGGGGGTAAAACCTCGGGAATCAAAAATAAAAAATAAAGGCGAGAAAAAGAACACCACGAAAAATAGAGGTAAGATCCCTCGAATACAACGATACTCGACGAAACAAACCCCAAAGTCTAAGTGTCCAAAGAATGTCCAAAGTATGCAATTATTACAATAATAAAAGTGCGAAAATGAAACTAATATATGAGCTATAACTAATCTCTAGGTCCTCAGATCCTCCTCGGATGTGAGATCATCCAAAAGAAACCGACGCGTCATCGGACGATTCCTCGTAGAAAAGCGAAACAGAAAGGTGTCAGAAAGCAGTTATAACAAATAGATAAAAATAAAGCAAAAATGAAATAGGACTATAAGTAGTGCTCCCAGGCAACGATGCCATATCGATGGGCGGTCTACCAACTAGGGTTAAGTAACAAAATAAAACAATGGTCATTGTGACCCTAATCAATTGGTCAGCTCAATCGAGAAAATAAAACCGGTCAAGGAAAATCAAACAATCAAAGCATGTAAGCGGTTTGCTATTTTTATTTACCTAGTATAGCAACCACGGTCGAACATAAGGAGCATGAGAAAAAATACGAAGTAGTCAAATGCCTAATAAAATATTTTTTAGTGGTTTTTAATTTTTCAATTTTTTAATTTTTAATAAGAAAACAAATGAACACAAAATAAAGCCACACACACAATACTCTTTTTGGATTTTTCTAAATGAACAAAAATATTCAGGAAAAAGTAAAAATATTTTTGAGCTTTATGGTTTTAAAAGTATTTTTGGTAATTTTTCTAAGTTTTTCCAGTGTTTTTGTGATTTTATATAAATTAAACAAAGCTCAAAAGTCAAACAGTGCACAGCCAAAACCAAATTGCAAGTTAAAAATAACTAAAATGCCCTAAGGTCCTGATTAGCAATTTTATAATAAAATAGATAGAAAAATCTACAAACATAAACTGGAATCACATTTTTATTTTTCTTTAATTTTATATAATTTTTATAAGATTTTGGTTGTTTTATGATTTTTAGAGTTTTTGCAGTTAATTTTCAAAAAAATTAATATAGTAAATAGAACACAATAAAAGACAAGCACATGAAATTTATAAAATTTTGAAAGCATTTTTCGAATTTTTATATTTTTTACAACGTAAACATGGATTTTTTAAGGATTTTAATTTTTCAAAAATAGAAAATGCAATCAAATCAATCCAAGAAAATCACAATAAAAACTACACACTAGCAGGAGCTAATAGATAATTTTTAGAATTAATTTAATAACTACTAAGTCCAATAAAACACATGCAATTAATCACAGCTCATAGGGACCAAATCACAAATACTTTAAGTCTTTGGACCAAACAGATAATACGTTATAAAAGCCTAGGGTTGTTTCTCCAAAAAGCCCACTCAATTCACGCACATGCTCAATACTGCACGTACATGGGTTTAAACACAATTTCTAAAAATTTAACATTCATTCACTAACAATGGAAAAGTTTAGAACTAAAAGTGCAAATATCCCAAAACTCACGTGATCACATACATGCATCAGACTCGGGAGGACTAGAATGCAAATATCAAAAAGTACGAGGTCCAAACTGTAAAATTTTTCAACTACACATTTTATATAATGGACTAAATCTAAAAACTGAAACATGCAAGGGCACAAAGGAAAATACCATTGGTAGGGACATGTGTCACGCACATAGGAGGGCACTGGCGTACGGCTCTGATCGACTGCAACTATAGGATCTGACGGTGCAGGGAATGTCGAGGACGTGCGAGGCAGATGCGTTAGAGACTCGGGTCTAACGACCCAAAAGCTACATGGTCGGGTGGCTCAGATCAGATCTGGCAGAGGCAGGCTAATCCAACAGCTGAGAGGGGGTCTGCAAGAACACTCCCCCAACGGACTTCAATCCAACATTGGAGAAGATCCGACAATCCGATGAAGAGTCGGAGAGGCCCAGCGGGATCGTGGAAGTGAGGTGCGTCCGTTGGCGGACTCCGATGAAGATGAATACGACTGGATGAACGTAGAAGTGATGGCTCACTTGGAGCTGCTCTGCCTGAGCAGCTGGGGATCCAAAGTGGGCTCCTAGTGCGCGATTGTGCCTGCAAAAGGTAGAGGGGACTCGAGGCAATGCTCCGATCCAAATTATTACAGCTGGGGATAAGAGAAGCGGCGAGGGGTGGTGCTTTGGGCCCCCGGGAAAATCGGGAGATGGAGACCCGACTTAATCTTGACCCGATGGTCGAGCCTCAGGGTGGTAGACTGCGTAAGAAGGTGCGGGGCGAGCAGGGGTTCGATCAGAACGGATATAGATAGGTGGTGATACTTCGATTGGCTAGTCGGAGCTTAAGATCATACGTCGATGATGAAATGGTACTATGAATCAAATAGGGAAACACAGAGGATAAGATAGATACCCGAAGGTTCAGATGCGTTCCTAAACTTTAGATGAAGATGGGCGACGATGTCTTGGCCTCAACCAAGCTGCGACTGGCTGGGAGGTTGTACGAGACGGAGCTCCAGCCATGTCGTGAGCTTCTAGCCTCCAGGTGCCTCCTAAAGGTCCTAAGACTCTCCTCCGATAGTTGTCACTCAAAGGAAGGTGGCTCATGTATGTGGTGGCATGATGGATGAGCTGAGGCACTGTGGAAGCTGGAAGAGAGAATTTATAGGTTACCCATGGTCCAAGAAGATCGGAGCAATAAACGAAATCCTAGGCAGATCCAGCTACGCCTAGGGATCGGTGAGGATCATGGAAGTTGGGGCTACAATCGGGCACAATAATGGAGAGAAGAGGTGGTCGGTTCGGGCGTGAAAAATATGACAAAAAGGCTCCGGTGAGAAGGATGCAACCCGACCCGACCTGGAAGAGACCATTGACTGGGGTTAATGGTCTCATGTGGACCAATAAAAAATAGAATTTACAAAAATCAAAGAAAATTAAATAAAAATAGTAAATGAATTTAAATTAAAAAGTGTATAAAATGAAAAATGCTTATTATTTTATAAACTATTTTTTGAGATTTTTATTTATTTTTTAACAAATAAAATAATGTTTATGAAATATATAGTATTATATACAGGTATAATATACCCATGTATTATGTACAAGTATATTTATTTTATTATTTTTACAAAAATATGTTTATATTATATTATATTTATTTACAACATTATTTTATGAGTATAAAATAATTTTTATTTTATCTTTATAAATTATTTGAGGGCGTAGAATAAATAGGTGAATGTAGTATGTGTATGTGTGTTTTTGTACAAAGGTTCGATGATTTAATTTTTATTTTTATTTCATTTTTTCCGGTTTTATGTTTATATTATTTCTACAACTATATACAATGGTGTACGAAGAATAAAATAATTTATTTTGTCACAAATAAATAAGTAAATATTATGTACAAGTGTAGGTGAAATGTGCAATACATAGTAAACCCCTATCTCTCTCTACTTATTTTATTTTACGATCAGATCAAGACTTGACATTCTTTTTGGGTTTGGGTCACTCTGTATTTATTCTAAATAAATCATTCTTTTTCTTTTTCCTTTATTCTTTTATTTTTGCAAAACTCATGCTAATTATGCATCATTAACAAAGACATGCAGAAAGCGAAGTTGTTGTATTTACATGTATTTACAAGAGGTTTTGCTAAAAAGAAGAGCTAAAAAAAATAAAGAGTGAGAATCATAGATTCATCAGGACACAATCGTGCACTAATAAACAATCAATAGCTCCAGTGAAATGAGTTGAGCATTACTTGATGGATGAGTTACAAAACTTCAATTGACTTTGAAATACAATGTTCATAAATCAAAATCAATAGATTTGATTTAATTTTTAATTTAAAAATTTATACATTTTTACCCATGGAAACACATACACGTATGTGGTTACGAGCATATTTTCCTTTTTCCATGTTAAAAAACGTGAAAGCGGATAAATTACTCAACAAGGGTAATGCATCATGTCTGGCATACATAATTCTCTATAAGATTTATAAAGTCATGGTTATTATCTCTACTACTCTTGTTCAGTCACACATGTTAAATATATACATACATAAAGTCATGAGACATCATTTAGTAGCAAGCCTGGCACTAGAACTCCGATGTAACTGTAAGAAATAAAAGGTGTATACGCTCTAGTGTGAGGGCGCACATGCACTCTATGAAATAAGGCATATGGACAACTACTACACCTCACACATGGCTTTGCATATGATGAATGAAATGTATTAACCTTGAATGTGCCACTTGATGACAAGAGTCACTACAGGAATTGCCCCATTTAGGGACGACAACTAGCGACGGTTTATGAGCGACCGTCCCTAATGCCTCTTTTTAGGGACGGTCATCAAGCAACCGTCCCCAATAACCATACTCAATGGGGACGGTCTCTAATGACCGTCTCCTCTGCCTTGAGTCATGCCACTGGATGTTTTCGACCCTTCTGGAAGGGCTTTGGGGACGGTCCTGACCGTCCCCATTGTGCCTCTGTTGGCGTCGCCTTTAGCGATTGGACCATGGAGGTCGACCAAAGGGGACGGTCGACGTTGACCGTCCCTTCAGGTTTGACCAGGCTACTGGACGTTATCGACCTTCCTGTAAGGGCTTTGGGGACGGTCATGACCGTCCCCATTATTCCTCTGTTGGCGTCGCCTCAGCGATTGGACGAAAGAGGTCGACCAGAGGGGACGGTCACCGATGACCGTCTCCTCTGGTTTGAGCAGGCCACTGGACATTTTCGGCTCTTCTAAAAGGGCATTGGGGACGGTCCTGACCGTCCCCAGTGGTCCTCTGTTGGCGTCGCTTCTAGCGATCGGACCAAAGAGGTCGACCATAGGGGACGGTTATAGTGACCGTCCCCTCTGCCTCGACCACGCTACTGGATGTTCTTGGCCCCCTGCAAGGGCTTTGGGGACGGTCCTGACCGTCCCCTTTATTCCTCTGTTGGCGTCGCCTCTGACGATGGACCAAAGTGGTCGTCCAGAGGGGACGGTTTTATTGACCGTCCCCTCTTCGTTCTCAGAGGAGACGGTCTTTAGTGAACCGTCGCCGATCGTCACCAATGGAGACGGTCATTACGACCGTCCCCATTGGTCAGATCGAAAAAAACCCCTTCGACCTGCGTTTTCATCCCATTCTCCCATCTCCAAAGCCGCCGCCCCAAGGTCGCCCTCTCCGCCCCGGCGTCTCCTCCGGCTCCTTCTTGCTTTCCGAGGTCATTAATCTTCATTTCAGGTAACTATCAACACTCCTTTACTTTTATTCTTGTTTATTTTAGTTGATATTCTTGTTAGAGTTGTTTTTCCCCATTGGATTTTGTTGTTTTGGTTATATACTTAGGTTTGCTTGATTTGTTTAGTATATAATATGTATGATTTGTCTAGGTTTGCTTGATGATATGCTTAGGTTTGCTTGTTTCCCCTAGTTATGATTTGTTTGGTTGATAAGCCTAGGTTTTCTCCCTAGGTTGTGTATACAATAGGTTAGGCATAATGATTTGGATATACCATAGGTTTATCTCTTAGCCTTTGTGCCACAGCGAGCCCCGCAAAGCACTTTCTCCTAAGCTCAAGTGTGTTGAGCACAGAGGAGGGGTGAGCCAAGACCGGACTTTTTGAGGCTAGAGATGAATGAGAGACTTGTGGTGCTTCACGATAAGCCTAGGTTTTCTCCCTAGGTTGTGTATACAATAGATTACACATAATAATTTGTTTATACAATAGATATCCTAAAATGATAGTGAAATCATATAATAGATACCCTAGATCAAACTCTAAACAGCCGCTCATTTATCTCTTAGCCTTTGTGCCACAGCGAGCCCCGCAAAGCGCTTTCTCCTAAGCTCAAGTGTGTTGAGCACAGAGGAGGGGTGAGCCAAGACCGGACTTTTTGAGGCTAGAGATGAATGAGAGCATTGTGGTGCTTCACAATAAGCATAGGTTTTCTCCCTATGTTGTGTATACAATAGATTAGGCATAATAATTTGTGTATACAATAGATATCCTAATCACTTCATTATGGTTTAGGGTAGAAAACTTGTTGTCTATAATAAGACAATGGTGGATTTTATTATGATTGTGCAGTATAATGGATAAATCATGGATGAATAAGAGATACGATGATTTTCAACAATATAAGAGAGGAGTGATTGCGTTCTTGGATTGGGCATTTCAAATAGAGAGAGTTGATAAGAAATTTGGTGGTCTAAAGATTTATTGTCCATGTGTGAGATGCAAGAATATTAAATGGGATCCTCAACGGATTTTGGTTACATTACTCTATTTGGACAGAACATGGAGAGGGTCTAGATGTGCGAATGGATGAGGATATGGGCGTTGATGCAGGAGTGACTACCCAAACCTTGAATAATGTTGATCACGAGTTATTTGAACTAATAGACGATTTAAGAAGACCTGAGGCACAAGACATTGGTTCAGATGATAGGTTCTCGAGCAGTTGGCCAGATGCAGAAGATATATTGGCTACTGGGGTGGAAATGACGCGTTTGCAGTTTTTGTTAGAGCTGTTTAAGATGAAAGTAAGGAACGAGTCATCCACCTCTTACTCCTGATGCGGCTTTCATCCAGGCGACTGGTCCAGAGCATCAGGGACGCATCCGTTGTGGTGGTCGTGGTGCCACCATACGGAATTGGTATGGAGTAGGGACCGGCTCGACCTCTCAGAAGACACAAAGGGAGAGGGAACTAGAGAGTCAGGTGTCTAGCATGAATATGGAGATTCAGGATTTGCGCCAACAAATGGCGATATTCAATGCATTCATGCAGGCACATCAAGGTGGAGCGTCGACTAGCCACCCAACAGTTGATGATAATACCGCTGTGAGGCTAGGCGACGACGATGACGGTGAAGAAGAAGATGATGCGGATGACGACGAGGACGACAACGCTGAGGACGAGGATGAGGACGACGAGTAGGATAGCTTACTTAGTTTGTATGATACTTTAGTATATTGTATAACTATTTTGAACATTTAATGTAGGCTAATGTAGTGTTTTGAATGAATGTGTTGTTGGACTAGTTTTTTATGAATGTGGATTGCAATTGATGTCTGGTGATTGTAATTTTTTTATGTATACAGATTTTTTGTAACAGGGGAAAATGAGGATCAAATAGGGGGTAATGAAATTTTTTTTGTTAGCAGATTAACAAAGGGGACGGTCATGGTGACCGTCCCCTTCGTTCATAGAGACGGTTATGACCGTCTTCACTTCCTATCATTTGGGACGGTCAGGACCGTCCCCCCTGACAAATTTTAAGGGACGGTCATGACCGTCGCCTATGTGTTGGTATTGGGGACGGTTATTATTATCGTCGCTTATACCAAATGCGACGCGACCTGTAGAGACGGTCATATGACCGTCCCCATTGATCAGAGGGGACGGTCAACTTATCGTTAGCGACGGATGTTGACCGTCGCCTGTTCTAATCTTTCTTGTAGTGAGTCTACATCTTTAACGTCTTGGGCTTAGGTCTCTGGTCTGTTATCGAGGAAAACTGGCTCTGACAACTTGTTGAGTACAACCCAAATGGACCTGTTGACAACCACCGAAAATGCTTAAGTCCAAGTTTTCAAGTAATAATCTCCACCACTTATAACTCATTCTCACACTTTGTGAGTTTTAGATGTGATACTATCCTTGGGAGTATGGGTGTTACAACATCAGTGTAGGACACAAATACAAGGACCTCAATTCACACTGGGTACACGTTCGATAATGAAAACAAGCTCAAATCACGAACTCCTTTTTCATGTCTAAGTAACATTAAGCAAAGATCTTGCAAACACATAGAAAGAACCGAAGTGTGACGCATCATCCATCACGTAAATGGTGCATGCCCAATCCTCGACGAAACTTGATTCGTTCACCAAAGGCGATGTAGGAAAGAGTGTCGACACGCATTTTATCGAAGAAATATGTCGTTGACATCCATATGTACTGCTGCATTTCTTCTTATAGCAGTACGAGTTAACCATAAACCTGTTGTGGTCCGATTGACACCATTCGTGGGATTATCTTAAATAATTCACAAAGTGAGATGCGTAGACAATAATATTCATACACGAGTCTCTCGAACTCTTACAAAATCCTCCCTCGGTAAGGTGTACATATCGCGAGTTTGAATCACACTAACGCTCCAATGTTCTAAGTTTAAATCATATCACGAATTCGACAAAAAAACCTCTTGATCATAACTGCAAAAAAGTGAGGCATATGGATAATGTATGATGAATTTTGCATCAACAAAATTCCCTGCTATTCTGCCTGAAGCAATCATCAACTGAGACCGGAGAGAACTTTGCCTGAAGCAATCATCAACTGAGACCGGAGAGAACTTTGCAGCAACGAAAATGCGCGTCCCTATCAAATGGCGCATTTGGATAGATTACCCGAACCAGTTGATGCGTCGGTGTTGTATATGCAAAATGAGCATCGTTCTTCCCAACCTACCAGATCGGTTAGTATTTAATTTGATAATATATTAAGCAGATGAAACCATTATCTTATACTAATGTGCAATTAAATCATAGTACTTTCATATTCGATTTGTGGAGCACAATGAGCAGCTCAACGATATTATGCAGGTAATAAGTGTAGTGATAGATAGGTTATTGGAACTTTCTGGATTTTCATGCGTTGTGAATATGAGAAGGGTACATGTTGACCCTTCATCGTTGACAAGTTTACTGGAGCGGTGGTGACCCAAAACACACATTTCACTTTAGATTCGGCGAGGTTGTTGTTACATTTCTGGATATGGACGGGCTTAATCAACGGGTTGAAGGTCGACGGTTTGTCAGTTACTGATCCTGATATTCCAATAGGTGGCTGGGAAGCACTCTTTTTAACTTGTCAGGTGTTATATATACTTCTATGAAGATAAGTAAAGTAAAGCGGACATGGATACATGAGCCATTCTTTCACCATGATGACTCACTTATTAGTATTGAAGATGAATAAGAAGCAACCCGTAGAGTTAGAGCACTAATTTTCTATGTTCTTGCAGATAGTAGCGAAGATCTGGTCTTGCTTAGGTCAGCATTTGATAATTAAATTTTTTAAATCACATGTTTCTATGCATTAATTATTCTTCCATTGTTGACAAAGATAGATACTCTATTTACGTGAATTGGAAGAATGTGTATAGTTGGCTTGGGGTGTTGCTTCTTTAGCACACATGTACTCTGAGTTGAACATGGGTACGAAGATCGGAACATCTAGAATTTATGGCTTTTCATAGTATTGTAGGTACATTTTGTAATAAACATGTGAATGCGTAGATTATCTTAATAAAATTATTAATATACAGGTTTGGGCATGGGAAACACGTGCAGATCTGAAGGCCAGTTGTGAGAGATCTTGCAAGTACACAAGGCAGACCATTGATCCTAAAATGGATCGGAGTGAGAAGTTTCAAAGAAAACGTGCAAACTATGATGCTAGTCTATTATCGGAATGACAAGGATACGTAGAAGTCTCATCATATAAATAATGATAATAATAACATATTTTTAAACCGAGTGAAGAATTACATGTAACTCTATTTTTACGAATATAGATAAATTGAATGCCCTACGTTGAAAAGAAATCAAAGAATTGCATCCAATATATAGAAGTGGTCAGCCAATTTGTATGAGTAGAGTACCATTGATCTGTTATGATATTATAATTATGCATCTTCCATATCGAGTGATGCATCAAATCATGATGCCACAACATATCACATCTTCCATAAACAAGATACATGTCATCTCTCGACGCAATCGCACGTGAAGCGGTGACATATTAGATGGGTCTATATTACATCAAGAATACATAGATCAGTGGGAGGAAAGAGGAGATGCATTAGTCATTGAATATGAGGATGCAAACAATGATGTCAATATGCAATGGTATTAGAGTATAACAAGAAGGTAGATCCATATGCAAATTTCGCATCCTACAATAGCATGCCAACCACATGGTCCAATAGAAAGATGTTTGGTATGTTTCATGTAATTACATGTCTTTCTTTGTAAATATACCAATAATTTAGTAAATCATCTCCTAAATAGGTGGATAGAATTCTCCATGGAAGCCTGGATGAAATTCGACGAGCAACGAATCTGCCATCGACCATGAGGGTGAAAATTGAAGATATAATTATGAATTTTGATGAAATAATTAACATGTTCTCATTGATGGATCTATTCTATCAATATTATTAAACATACATGTCATGATAAGAGCATCAAACCTTTGAACTTTCGGATTTGATTAATTTATTTAGTTAATTCTTTAGTAAGTCCAACATCATCTCATACAATTTTGATGATAATATGCTTATCTTAAGTATGGGTCATGCAGATATAGCGGAGAAGGGTACCAACAAGGGCAATCGACTTTTGGGGCTTTAAGTTGCAATAATATATTTTAATAATCATATCATTCATAATTTTAATATTTAACTTATGAGTTATTAAATATAGTGCAACCCTATTAGGTATGAGTTATGCAAGATATAGCAGACAAGGTACCGGTAAGAGCAACCAAGCTCTGAAGCTTCAGCTTGGAATAACTTGCTTACTTAAATATCTCATGCTAAAAACAATGCTTATCTTATGCAATATTTTTATACAACGTAATTATTTTAGGTATGAGCCTTTTAGGATATATAGAAGTTTCGAGTCATACATAGTTCACAGGATCGTCATTTGCTGATCCTTTAAGTGAAATTGACTCTGGACTCTCTCAGCTTACACCTCCTATTCAATATGATTCAACAGCTCTTCATGCTGAGTTATTTATTTGCGTTCATCATGTTGAGACAACTGACTTCGAGATACAATTGTTTAGCATTTCCGCATAAAACCACAACAACCCTCGGAATCGTCTCGAAGACCATCAATAGGATTAATGATCAATGAGCTTGCAACAGTTCTGTCGGAGCCACCATGATAATCAACAATTGAAAGGAATGTCGGAGAATAAATTAATCAACCACCTGAACCTCCACAGAAATTATCAGCTAAGTCGCAGCCTCCTAGTCATGTCCCAGCACATTCTGAATGGAATATCAAGAAGAAAAAGAAAAAAATCGACATGTGAAGATAGCCATAAAACGACGTGAGACGGTCGAAAAGGAAATGAAAGAGGAGGAGGTGAAGGAGATCTAAGCTGATTTTAAGACGATGGAGATATTAGATTATATTTTCCATCCCAAGTGGATGTAACTATAATATCGTTCTTGTATACTATTTGATAGAATATATAAAATATGTCTTGCATGATTGTTAACAGAAGGATCCACTCTTTTTCAATATCGGATGATCTTATTGCGTGGAATGTTGGGCTTATACATGTCATGGATAATTACTTTGATATCAATATATTTTTTTTTCAAAATTCACATGTATTCAGAAATGATCAATGTCCATTATTCAGTTGTGTTGTAACATTTAAAAACATAAAAAAGATGATGAAATGCTGTATTCTATACTTAATCAGTAATGCAATCATTTACTCAGAAAAAAATAATATATTGTGTGGTTTATATATTAGGTTAAACATGATGAATTCTTTGATATTCGCAAATATGATTATTAGTCTTTGTATAAAATGCATGGTCATTTGCACAATTTCGATGTCGTATAATCAAATTTGAAGGAGAAATGGGAAATCATGCAAATTTCACGAAGGTGCATGCCCAAATCAACAGGGGTCGATTTGGAGGATCTAGCTTGGCTCCTCAAATCAACACAAGAAGTGTCAATTGATGCTTAAATAGATAAATATTAAATTTTACTGATTGTTTAATTAATTATGAATTAATTAATAATTAGTTAAAAATCCATCCAAAACAGTAAAAAAGACATGTAAACGAGGGACTTTTTTAAAAATAATTATCATTTTAATCAAAATTAAATAAATAAGCATGGATTTGAAATATTTACTATTTTAATCTGCAATTGAGATGTCGATTTGGGGGAGAGACCCAAAATGACAGCTCAAGTGCCGATCTGGATGGGTTAATTATACTCAAATCCAAATCATTTTATATCTATACCCGCCTCCTAAAGTTACCATTTTAAATAACTCTGTAATGTAAAGTACTAAATATATATATATATATTGATACGAATATGAGTGTTGATACAACTATAGCTATTGACATGTGAAATTATTGTACCATATCCTATATATATATATATGATAAACAGACACGAATGTAGATATGCTTAAAAATGTACTATATATATGAATATATAGTTTTCAATGTTTAAAATATGGATACTAACAATATTATGTATCTTTTTTAGTTATGTATATTGATACATAATATATTGAATTTATGTGTGTTTGTTGCATTACATATATTATTGTGTGTATAAATATATACTTGAATATATTACACATTGATACATAATATAGGGAAATAATATACATATATGATTTGTGATTATCAATATCCATATTAGTATCCCAAAAATGAAAAAGATACACTTATCAACATCTTTGTCAAAAAATAAAATCGATTTTTTATTTGTATTTATAGTTGTTATATATATATCCATACTCGCTTAAATTGGATATGATAAAAGATGTATATGGATTATCTAGCTACATACGCTATGGTAGGAGCCAACACACATAAAAGAACCTATAGCTACTATTTTGACCTACATTTGTATCTAAAAAATTCAAATGATATACTTTTTCATATTTGTATCGGAAAAAAATAAAGATAGTGATGCAACACATATAGTGATACATTATATTCGATCCGTCAATGTATCCATTACAAAGATTTGGCGTATGTATCCCTATATATTTTAAAGTGGATACGGATACACATTTCAAATTGATATATGCACATATTTGTATCCCTATTTGCATATTCATTGTTATATATAAATATTATTGTAGATTTATTTCTAAGTACATGCAGATTTTTTATCCGCTTATCATGTTTTTATTTGCATATTTCTTTATCCACTTAGTATTTATATTCATTTTTTGAAGATATGATACAATAGTTTCATATATGTCAATAGCTATAGTTGTATCAACACTTATATTCATATCCACATATATTTTTAATACTTTATATTACATAATTATTTAAAATAGTAGCTTTAGAAGGAGGGTATAAATATAAAATGATTTGGATATGGGTGTAACTAACCCACCCAAATCACACTCGAGTTGTCGTTTTGGATCCTCTCCCCAAAATCGGTACAAGTGCCTATAAGGTTGCCCCCTGTTGGTTATCCCGCCCCATTTTGGGTAATTTTTTTATTTTTTTTGAAAAATATCACCACGTATATTCACCTCTATATCTCTCCTATATGCCATTCGAATTTCGTCAGAAACAGAGACTCCTACGGCCTCCATCTAGACATGGTCGATTTAAAAAAATCCTGCGACCGTTAAAAAAATGATGCCTGAATGGAGGCCGTAGGAGTCTATGTTTCTGACGAAATTCGAATGACATATAGGATGGATATATGGATGAATATACATGGTGATACTTTTTAAAAAAATAAAAAATTTTGCTAAAAATGGGCCGGGGGTGTCCCTAGGGAGCCCCATTTTCCCTATTTCAAATCCATGTCTATTTTTGTAATTTTGGCTAAAATGATAATTATTTAAAGACAACGTTGTGGAAAACCCAATATCACGTCAAATTAAGAGCGGGGCCTCCGATCTCTCCTGTCCCCGACCTCCCGATTTGGGCACCTCCTCCTTGGGAAACCCACCTCGAGAAACCAAGACTTCCTCAAAGAGTTGGCACCATTTTTGGAGAGACCTGAGCCCGAACTCCAGTGCCCAATTCAAGGGTGTGAGCAATGCCCAATTCGAGAGGGTGTGCGGGGGATCGAACGAGAGGAAAAGGTGATCTTGCGCGGAGGGCGATCGATCCGTCTCGCCTCGCAACGCCGCGAGTCCATTGCCGTGTGTTAGTATCGTGTTTGCACGCGTCTCTCTCTCTCTCTCTCTCTCTCTCTCTCTCTCTCTCTCTCTCTCTCTCTCTCTCTCTCTCTCTCTCTCTCTCTCTCCATTTAACTCGATTTTCCAGATTTATCAATGGGGATATTTACACCACAACCCCTACAAATCATATTCATTGCACCGCAATTCCTATGATCTTTGTAACTGTATAACGACCCCTGTAAATTGCTCCACACCTATTATAATTGGATTTAATAGGGCTGCCAACATGGCTACTCCGTCTCTTATTTTCGACATTTTTGTAATTTTTTTTGAAAAATATCACCGTGTATATTCATCTCTATATCCCTCCTATATGCCATTCGAATTTCATCAGAAACAGAGACTCCTACGGCCTCCATCGAGATATTGTCGATTTAACAAATCTTGTTACCGTTAAAACATGATTGTCTGGATGGAAACTGTAGGAGTCTCTATTTCTGACGAAATTCGAATGATATATAGGAGGGATATAGGGATGAATATACATGGTAATATTTTTCAAAAAAATAAAAAAACACCGAAAACGACACTGGGGCAGCCCCATTAATCTCACTGTAATTTTACCAACTCTTACCCCCACAACCCTTAAAACACGCTTATATTTGTTAAATAGAGTATAAGAATAGGTTCAGGGCACGTGATGAAAAAATCCCTAAAAATTAGTATTTGAATTTCAATATCTCGATATAATAAGGACACCTAAAATCTTGTCCAATTACACAAACTAAGAATACATAGAATCTTGCCCCTGGTTCATTTTCCCACAATTTTTTATATATTTTTTTAAAAAATACCACCATCTATTCATCTATATATTCTCCTAATATGCCATTCAATTTTTGTCAGAAACGGAGACTCATATGCCTTCTATCTAGAACATGTCGATTACAACAATGTTTAGAACGCTGAAATTACATGTTCTATATGGAGGGCATAAGAGTCTCTATTTCTGATGAAATTCGAATGACATATTGAAGGAATATATAGATGAATATACATCGTGATATTTTTCAAAAAAATAAAAATTGCGGAAAAATATGGTGGGGACAATCCCATTATATATTAAGGGTTAAATGGGGTTGCACCTAGGGAGAGCTAACTTAGCTCGCCTGTCACATTTTCTATATTTTTTTATTTTTTTTGAAAGTTTCTTCCATGAATATTCATCATTATATCTCTATATTATGACATTCAAATTTCGTGCGAAACAGAGACTTCTACGGCCTCCATCCAGACAGGGCGATTTCAATAATTCTACGACCGTTAACAAATGACCATTTAGATGGAAGTCGTATGAGTCTTTGTTTCGCATGAATTTGAATGACATAATATAGTGATATAGTGATGAATATTCACGGAAGAAATTTAAAAAAAAAGGTATGAGAAAATGAGGTGGGGGAGCCAAGTTAGCTCCCTCTAGGGGGTAGCTTCATTTCCCATATATAAATATAAATATATATAAAGAAAGGAGCTTACTTCATGAAGTAGGTAATTTTGATCATTTTTTAATTTTTTTGAAAAATACCACCATATTTTTTATAACTATATCCCTCTAATATATCATTCAAATATCATAAAAAATAAAGACTCATATGTCCTCCATCCATAACAGATCGATTATAACAATTATAAGATCATTAAAATTTGAAAGTCTTGATGGAGGGAATAAAAGTCTCTAATTAAGTCAAATTTTTAATGACACCATGAGGACATATTGTGATCTAAATTCTAATAGGTTTTATTTCAGAAAAATAAAAAATATAGGAGAAAATGGGTGGGAGCATGTAAGTTAGCTAGCTACACTCAGGGAGCATACACCTTTTCCCTATATATATATATATATGAGAGAGAGAGAGAGATGATCCTATTAGAGCCTTTGGACCACTAAATTCTGACATCTCTCTGCTCATTGGTAGGAGAAGAGAGAAGATCATAATCTAGTGGTCTAAATTCACTGCTCTCATGCTCTCACAATTTCTGGCTCTCACAGGGTTGATCTTGTGAGAGCTAGAAACTGTGAGAGCATGATAGCAATGATTCTGAATCATTAAATTCTGCTCATCTCTCTCATCCTCCAATCAACTAGGAGAGAGAAGACATAATCTAATGGTCCAGAATAGCTGCTCTCATGTTCTCACAATTTTTGGCACTCACAAGATCAACCTTCATACATACACACACATATGAGTGATCCTGTGAGAGCAAAAAGTTGTGGGAGCATGGGAGGGGTGATTCTGGACCACTAGATTCAGTTTTCTCTCTCCCGATCTTCTCTCTGTTGGTTGAATCTAGTGGTCCAGAATCATCACTCTCATGCTCTCACAACTTGTTGCTCTCACAGGACCACTCCTCTCTCTCTCTCTCTATATATATATATGGGATTTTTACCTGGTAGACCCTATAATCTTTGTAAATTACCTCTACGACCTTTGAAACATCGTAATTCCTCCCTCGATCCCGTAAACTTGTTAACCTTTATCCTATAGACCCTGTGGTTAACCCTCATCCATTTAGCCGTTAAAATTAACCGGATTCTATTATCTTCTTGTACATTATACCTATTTTATCTATCAAATTTACCATAAATGCCACTCACTCTCCCTCCCCCTGCTTAGCCTCCATTGCTCCTCCCCGACGGCCGGTGCTCCACCGGCTCCCTGCTCGAAGTACCCCTGCGAAACCTCCCCTCCCCCCTCCCCCGCGGCGGCCGGCACTCCACCGGATCCCTGCTCGAAGCACCCCACCCCTGCAGAGCTCCCCCAGGTCGAGGAAACCCAACACCTCCGCTCCTGCGAAGTGCCCTCGCCGAAGCACCCCTACGGTCCCCCCTCCCCGCATGGCAGCCCGACGCCCCCCCTTCACCCCTGCGATGCCTCCCGTGCGAAGCCCAGGCCCCCCTCCCCCTCCCGCGGCGGCCCGGTGAAGCCCCCGCCCGTCTCCTGTGTGAAGCCCCACCACCCCACGATGCCCCCCTCCCCCCCCCCCCCCCCCCGACCGGACGCCGGTTTGACTCCCCTCTTCCAGCACCACGTGGCTCGTCCCCAGTCCCCCTCCGGCCCGCCGCCGATTTGAAGCCCCTCTCCATCTCCTCCCGCCGCGAAGCACCCACCCTATCTTCCTCGCCGCTGGAAGCTCTATCTCGTCCAGGTGGAACGCTGCCCCCGCACCTCCTCCCGTCAGGTCGAGACTCGTGGGAGGGGAAGCTGTAAGAGGAGGGAGGAATTTTTCTTTTCTTCCGTGATTCTAGCCGTCCGATCGCGGAATGCTTAGATTAACTCATTTTTAACCCAAAGAAGTTAACTCTAGATGTGTCAATTTAATGGTAAGGTTTGTTGGATAAGACAGAGCAAGTTTACAGGGTCGAAGGAGGAATTACGATGTTTCAAAGGTCGTAGATGTAATTTACAAAGATTATAAGGTCTGCCGGGTAAAAATCCCTATATATAGAGAGAAAGAGAGAGAGAAAGAGAGAGAGAGAGTGGATCCTACTCCATGGAGTAGGTAACTTATCTACTCCATTTTTATTTTCTTCACTTTTTTATTTTTTTGAAAAATACCTCCATGAATTTTCATAACTATACCATTCTAATAAGTCATTCAAATTTCGTCAGAAATAGAGACTCCTATGACTTGAAAATTTTTTCCGTAAATATTCATCACTATATCCCTATATTATGCCATTCAAATTTCGTGTGAAACAGAGATTCCTACGACCTCCATCCAGACAATGGGTAGGGGTCTCTGTTTTGGATGAAATTTGAATGACATAATATAGGAATATAATAATGAATTTGCATAATTTTTATTTTCAAAAAAATTAAAAAAACATGTGAACAATGGGTAGGGGAGCTAAGCTAGCTCCCCCTAGGGGGCATACACATTTTATCCTATATATAGGATTAAATGGGGCTGTCCCCTGGGGACAATCAACATGGCTGCCTCGCCCCCTATTTTGGCATTTTTTTAATTTTTTTTGAAAAATATCACTATGTATATTCATCCCTATATCCCTCTTATATGCCATTCGAATTTCGTCAGAAACGGAGACTCCTACGGCCTCCATTGAGATAGTGTCGATTTAAAAAATCATGCGATCGTTAAAAAATGACTGTCTGGATGGAGGCTACAGGAGTCTCTGTTTCTGACGAAATTCGAATGGAATATATGAGGGATATAGGGATGAATATGCTATTCAAATTTCGTACGAAACAAAGACTCATATGGCCTCATCTAGACAACCATTTTTAGCGGTAACTGAATTGCTAAAAACGACCCTTCTGGATGAATACCGTATGAATCGCTATTTCACGTGAAATCTGAATGACATAATATAGGGATATACTGATGAAAATCTACGGAAGAAATATTCAAAAAAATAAAAAAAACGGGCGCAATGGCGCGGGGGAGCAAAGTTAGCTCACGCAGGGGGCAACCCCATTTAACCCACATATATGTGTATATATGCGTGTGTATGCATGTGTTATATAGAGAGAGATAGAGAGAGAGACGATCCTGTGAGATGAGATTTTTGTAAGATGATGAAATAGGAAATTCTGGAGCACTAGATTCTGTTTTCTCTCTCCTGATTTTCTCTCCCATGCTTAAAACTAGTGATCCAGAATTTCCTATCTCACAAGATCACTCCTCTCTCTCTAGATGAGTGATCCTATGAGAGTCAAAACCTGTGAGGGCATGAGAGAATTGATTTTGTACCACTAGATTCAACCAGGAGAGAGAAGAACAAGAGAGAGGAGATAAAATCTATTCAAAACTTGTGAGATGGGATTTTTGTGAGATGATAAGATGGGAATTTCTGGACCATTAGATTCTCTCTTCTCTCTCCTATTTGAAACTAGTGGTCCGGAATTTCCTATCTCATCGTCTCACAAAAACCCTACTCAAATAATCAGTCCTCTCTCTCTATATTGAAAATATTATATATTCTATAGCATATCTTAAAGGGATTTTTATCACTTGTGCCCCTCCGAGATGTTGCAATATCAGTTATGCCCCTATCTTTTTGGTAATATCAGTTGTGCCCCTCACTTCTTGCTCCGTCATCAGTTGTGCCCTTCCGTCAGATTGACCGTCAGAACTAAAATAACCATGGTTTATTCAAACCATGGTGTGGTTAAGAAGGGTAATATGGTCCATCCCTCTCCTACCCCCACCCAACGGTCCGGATCTCTCTAACTCATCTCCATCCAGCGAGGCAAACCTTCTTCTTGGGGAAGAAGCGGGCTTGCGAGGGAGGGGGTGCAACCCAGGATGAGGGGGACCAGGGGGGCGGTGCCGGGGAGGGGAGGTGGCGGTGCGGAGCAGGGGGTGCGGGGCTGGGAGGAGGGGGAGCAGGGGATGAGGGGGACCAGGGGGGCGGCGCCAGGGAGGGGAGGCGGAGCAGGGGGTGCGGGGCAGGGGGTGTGGGGCTGGGAGGGGGTGCAGCCCAGGACGAGGGGGACCAGGGGGCAGCACCAGGGAGGGGAGGTGGCGGTGCGGAGTAGGGGGAGCGGGGCAGGGGGTGCGGGGCTGGGAGGAGGGGGAGCAGGGGGCGGCGCCGGGGAGGGGAGGTGGCGGTGCGGGGCTGGGAGGGGGTGCAACCCAGGGGGAGGGGGAGCAGGGGGCGGCGCCGGCGAGGGGAGGAGGTGCGGGGCTGGGAGGGGTGCAGCCCAGGGGGAGGGGGCACAGGGGGCGGTGTCGGGGAGGGGAGGGGGCGGTGCCGGGGAGGGGAGGGGACGGCGGGCTGGGAGGAGGTGCGGGGGGGGGGGGGAGGAGGTGCGGCGCCGGGGAGGGGAGGGGCTGCGGGGAGCTCGGGGCGGAGAGGAAGGAGGAGGAGGTCGGAGGAGGAGGAAGAAGATGGGAAGAGGAGGAAGAAGAAGAGGTTGGGGGAAGAGGAGGAAGAAATGACCACATAACCTTTTAAAAAAAATAATTCCGCTAATGTCCTCAAAGTTAACGTCCGTTTGCACTGTAGATGGACGGTCACTAACCCGAGGGGCACAAGTGATAAAATAGCAAGAAGTGAGGGGCACAACTGATATTACCAAAAAGATAAGGACATAACTGATATTGCAACATCTCAGAGGGGCACAAGTGATAAAATCCCTATCTTAAAAGATACACACATTAGACGGATTACCCACTATATAAATATACTAGATTTTTATTCCATAACAATTCACGAATATCAACGCGGTATCTATATATGTATTAAACACCTTACTGATTAGCTAAGAAATACACTTTATGTTACGCCAAAATTAAACAAAGTAATTTAAAAATAACTTTTAAAAAGAATAGGGGCAGTCGATGGAAATTGACCAGGTTCTTATAATATTATTATATACAAGATAATCGGATGGATCAAATCAAACATGCAATGAGTTTGATCCTTAACGTGAGTCTCGTTCATCTCCCACCATCTCGATCGTTGGGTTTTCTTTTCTTGCCGAACAAAAAAAATTGTTGTGAGGGGGTTTATTGTGTCCGGTTGCATTTCAAGTTAGTTGACGGATCTGAGCAGCATCAAGTCGTAGGGATCATTGGCAGCAAGGTAAATTATTGATCCTTTTTTCTAATATTTTTCTCACTAGATGGGTGGTCATATACGGTACGGTATATTCGTGTAAGATTGGCTTTAAATTATGCACAGATTCAATATTATATTGATATATTTTCCAGAATTTATAGCTGAAGTTAACTACGTATTTTACTAGCAAAAAAAATTGAAACCACATAGCTACCTATCTTGTATGTTGTGATTCAAGAAGTTTTTTCTGTTGTAATAAAACTGAAATTTATCCTTTGAATCATGTACATAGTATGCGACAAATATGAAATTTTAATTTTGTTGTATTGTTGGTGGATCAAAATTGTATCAAAGGATTTTATGAAGAGTGGAGTGTTTCGTACCTGGAATTACACGGGCATTCAATGTATTCGTGGAATCGTTATCAATTAAACTAAAATAGTGGTTCTATATTAGGAGAAATAAACATAGATTACCTAACTTTTAAAATAAATCGGTTATTTTTTTAAATATTATTTCGTAGAATACTGATTTTATGAGAACTTACATTTCTATCTATTGTTTAACCCAAGTCACCCGTCATTAGAAAAGAAACGGATTTTTTTATATATTGGTTAACCTTTGTAGATAAAATATTATTCTGTAAATAGGCCTACAATATATTATATTTTTCCAAACTCATCGATAAAAAAAACTACTACTGCTAATAACAAGAATAATGGTAATCATAAAATTTAACTGATTGTTATTTAACTACCAACACATTGGATGAGTGGTAACCGGATAGAACGTCGAGTGGTATTTTCTGTAGAATATGGTGTTAAGATAGTTTTCTTTGATTTAGGTGAAAATTGATTTTCGTTGATGAAGAATCCTATAAATATATCCGTGCAGATTGAGGTATGTACATTAACTTGTGTCACATACCATTGTTATTTATACCCCACATTAGATTTTATCATTTATTGATTGTTGCTTTTATTTAATCTCTTAAAATTCTTTGATTATATTTTCTTAGTAAAACTCTAGATAGTCAGATGCTAATTTGATATTTTGTCATAATGCTTGTCTATGGACTCATTGTTAAATGATAAATAGATAGTTACATTATCGTCTTTTGATATATAGATTAATTGGCATTTTTAGTCCTAATATTTTATTGAAAATTAATTATTGATTTTGGCATCATTATTGTGTGGGAGTAGACATTGTTCATTGTTAGTCCATTGGAGACTTTGACCAGGTCGGGTACCGCACGGAAGGTTAATTCCGCCAATTGACCGTTGTAGACGGGTAATCCTACACTACTTTCAAACAATTTTCTGCTACAGCAGTTGACTCAGTACTGATGTCCATTGCATTGGGGTTTGGATAGGAGACCCCATATTGATATTTGTTATAGCTTTAATTTTTTATTTAAGGGAACGGGGTGGCTTCTATCACGCTCGGGTTGCCCGTTGTCGGCAGATGGTATTGATTTATATTTGATATGGATATTGAATTATGGTCACAAAATTTGTGATATTCAAGGAAATTTATTGATTTGTTATTGTTATCCCGTGATGATTTGCATAGTTGAAAAGTCTTGTTTAGTTCATTGTTTTTTATTGATTTATATTCCTTATTGTATGGAATTGTCATCTTTTTATTCTTTATTACTCATAGTGTATGGATATTGATTGTATGTCTCGTAAATTATTGGTGCATACTTAGTCAAATTCGTTTGACTAATATTGATTTACAACATTGCAGCTTAACGGAGAACGAGGTTGGATTGCTCAGCTAAATTGAGGAGCCATTGCTTTATCCTAGTTCATTAAATTAATGTACGGGAGTTATTGATAGATTTATTTAATTTTATTCTGTAGTTCAAACTTGATGAGTCTTTTATTTATTAGTTAAGTTTCTTTATTATTCCATTATATATGGCACTCTGAAAGTTATTTACGGACTATTGAGTTTTGTCTCACTCCTGGACTCGAAAAAAATCATTATTTTGGGATGCTTCCGTAATTTTTCCCATGTTTCGAAAAAAAGGGACGTGACAATGTAGTATCAGAGCCAAATGGAAGATTAGAGGAATATTATTCAATTTTAGGATGACGTATAATATTTATAGTTAATAGCTGACTAAAGGATTGTCACTATTTGTAGATGTTGACCGTCTCGAATCGTAAGCGGAATCGTCGCTCTCATGACTTGACAGCACAAAATGTCAAGTTACTGAAGACGGTCGAGGAGCTCTCCCAACTGATTCGTGATCAAGCTGATCACCACCAGAGTAAGGACAAAGATCAGAGATATCGTGAGAGCCGACTTGATAGAGAAAGGCGACTTCGTGAGGAGCATCGGGATGAAGTCACCTTTGAGAGATTCTTAAAGGTGAATCCACCTATCTTTGAGAGTATAGTGGATGCCGAGGTAGCAGATCAATGGCTGGAGGAGATAGAGAAATTATTTAACGCAATCAGATGTCCAGATCATAGCAAGGTCTCTTTTGCTACCCATCAGCTGAAGGGTCCTGCTAAGGACTGGTGGAACAGTTGTCAATTGCGGAAATTTGAAAAAGAGGAGATTATTCTATGGGATGAGTTTGTTAAACTCTTCCGAGAGCTGTATATTTCGATGCACTTATAGTTAATTAAGGAGCAATAGTTTATTAATCTGAAGCAGGGAGATATGAATGTCGTTGAATATAACAACAAGTTTCATCGCTTACTGAAGTATGCTACACACTTATGTCCAGATGAGTATCGGATGACTCAGAAGTTCATTGAGGGACTTCACCCTGCTTTGAGATCGAAGGTCCTTTCTAGCACGCCGAATACTATGGAGGATGCCCTAGCAAGCGCCACAACCATGGAGCGAGACTTTTTTGCGACGAAAGGAGGAGAAGACACTCAATGATCGGAAGGACCGATTTGAAAGGAACACAAATTTCAAAAATTCTCAGAAGCAAAAGCAAGCCTCCAAGTCAGGGTAAAACAATAGATTTTCTGAATGATCTTTCTGTCATCGTTTCCATCCTGGAGAATGCTATCTCAAGAATGGTTAGTGTTTGAACTGTGGAGAGAAATGATACTTTGTTCGTGATTGTTCGAAGCCTAGGAAGCAGTCCACAGCTCAATGATAAGATCAAAGGCCAAAGGTTCCTGCACGAGTATACGCTCTCACCACTGGAGATGATGCTGCTAAGGAAGACAAAGTCATCGAAGGTACTCTTCTTATTGCTAATTTGCATGCAAAGATTCTTTTTGATACTGGTGCTACACATAGCTTTATTTCTAAGGCACTAGTAAAAAGCACGGATGCCAAATCAAAACTTTTAGATATTGCTTTGATGGTTATCACACCTTATTGGGGGAAATGTAAAAGCACTGGAGTTTATACAAGATGCTCCATTGATATGTGAAGGTCACGAGCTTCCTAGTGACCTCATTGTCATGAAGATGACAGACTCCGACATTATCCTTGGGATGGATTGGCTTTCCCGATATCATTGTATCATTTATTGTTGTAAGAAGAGAGTGATTGTTGCAAGCCATCAGATTCCAGGTATCGCTATTAAAGAGCATGTCACCGATTCCGAACGGTGCATTATTTCTGCCATGAAGGCACATCGCATATCTTGAAAGGGCGAGAAGCCTATCTTGCCAGTATTATAAGGGTTGAGTCATCAACCGTATCGTTATCTGATCTCAATATTTTTCGGGAGTTTCCCGATGTCTTTCCAGAAGATTGCCTAGACACCCACCTCAGCGAGAGATTGATTTCACTATTGAGTTGGTTCCTGTAACTATACCAATATTCAAGGTATCATATTGCATGGCTCCTGCCGAACTGGTAGAATTAAAGAAGCAACTTGAAGAGTTGCTTGACTTGGGATTTTATCAGACCCACTGTGTCACCATGGGGTGTACCTGTTTTATTTGTGAGAAAGAAAGATGGATCACTTCGCTTATGCATTGATTGTCGAATGCTGAATCAGGTGACTGTGGAGAATAAATATCTGTTACCACGGATAGATGATTTATTTGATCAACTCCAATCAGCAAGGGTCTTCTCGAAGATTGATTTGCGATCCGGCTATCATCAATTGAGGATTCAAGAGGAAGATATCTCGAAGACTGCTTTCCGAACACGCTATGTGCATTACGAGTTTTGTGTGATGCCATTCGGATTGACTAATGCTCCTGGCGCTTTTATGGATCTTATGAATTGTGTCTTTCGACCATTCTTAGATCACTTTGTCATTATTTTTGTTGATGATATTCTCGTTTATTCTCAGAGTGTTGAGCTACATGAAGAGCACTTGAGAATCGTATCGGAGACTCTGAGGCAGAACCGATTTTATGCTAAATTCTCCAAGTATGAATTCTGGTTGAAAAAAGTTATGTTCCTTAAGCACATTATTTTCAAGGATGGGATTTTTGTTGATCCAGCCAAAGTTGAGGCAGTCTCAGAATGGAAGCAACCATAGAGCATGACAGAAATTAGAAACTTTCTTGGTTTAGAAGGATACTATCATAGATTCATTCGTGATTTCTCAAAGATTTCACTTCCCCTGACCGAGTTAACCAGGAAAGGGATAAAATTTGAATGGTCTTCTGCATGTGAGCATAGCTTCCAAGAATTGAAGAGGAGGTTAGCCACCGCTCATGTCTTGACTTTAACTTCTGGTTGTGGAGGTTTTGTCATCTACACTGATGCATGCTTGAATGGTTTGGGACGTGTCCTAATACAGAATGATAAAGTTATAGCTTATGCTTTGAGGCAGTTGAAGATTCATGAAAGGAATTATCCTACGCATGATCTAGAGCTTGCTGCTGTAGTATTTGCATTAAAAATCTAGCGTCACTACCTTTATGGTGAGAAATTTGAGGTTTTCTCTGATCATAAAAGTCTCAAATATATTTTCTCTCAAAAAGAGTTGAATATGCGCCAACGAAGATGGATGGAATTCCTTAAGGACCATGACTTCTCAATTGCTTACCATCTAGGTAAAGCAAATGTTGTGGCTGATGCTTTGAGCCGAAAGGGCTATGCCTTGTCAGCTAGCTTGATGATCAAAAAGTAGAAGTTGATTGATGACTTTGTTTCTTGGAATCCTTTCAAGAAAGGTGACAAGATTACCTTATCTAGCATACAGATACATTCTGAAATAGTAGAGAAAGTATTGAGAGCTCAAAAAGAAGATCCTGAGTATCATGTTCTGGCTGAGAAAAGTCAAGGGAGAAATTTAGAATTCTTCATTTGCTGCAGATAGTGACATCAGGTTTATGAATCGCTTATGGATTCCTTCGCAAGCAAAGTTGAAGCAGGAGATTCTGGATGAAGCTCATCGTTCAAAATTCACTGTGCATCCTAGAAGTACAAAGATGTTTAAAGATCTCCAGCGTATTTTTTGGTGGAAAAATATGAAGAAGGAAATTGCGAAATTTATTTCTCGTTGTTTGGTGTGTCAACAAATTAAAGCTGAGTATCAAAGACCAGCCAGGCTTTTGGAGCAGTTAGAGGTCCCGGAATGGAAATGGGAACATATCACTATAGACTTTGTGACGGGTCTTCGAAAGACCGATGCAACTAATTATGATACCGTATGGGTGATCGTGGACAGATTGACGAAGTCTACCCATTTCTTACCAATAAAGAAAAAGGAGTCAATTGCGAACATAGCAAATTTATACATGAATAATATTGTGAAGCTTCATGGTATACCTGCCTCTATTGTCTCTGATCGAGATCCAAGATTTATCGGGAAATTTTGGAAAAAAACTTCAGGAGGCTTTTGGTACAAAGCTGAAGTTTAGTACTGCATTCCATCCTTAGACAGGTGGTCAATCTGCAAGAACTATTCAGGTTCTCGAGCATATGCTTAGAGCATATTCTTTGGATTATGCTCGAAGTTGGGATGAGAATCTTCCGCTTATTGAGTTTGCCTATAACAATAGTTATCAGGCTAGCATTGGAATGACTCCATATGAAGCTCTCTTTGGGAGGCCATGCAGATCTCCGCTTTGTTGGAGCGAGGTAGGTGAAAGAAGACTGCTCGGTCGGTGAAAGAAGACTGCTCGGACCAGAACTCGTGCAGAAGTGTACTGATAAGATTGACCTAATTAAGAAAAGGCTCTTAATTGCTCAAAGTAGACAACAGATCTATGCAGATAACCGTCGAGAACTAGAATTTGCAGTTGGTGATCATGTCTTTCTTAAGATTTCTCCGACCCGTGGTGTATTGAGACTTGGATGGAAAGGAAAACTTAGTCCACGATACATTGGTCCTTTTGAGGTGTTGGATAGGGTAGGCGAGGTAGCCTACCACATTACATTACCACCTCAGTATTCGCATATTCATAATGTCTTCCATGTCTCCATGTTGCGGAAATATATTCATTATGAGCCTGTCGAGGTTCATAAAAATTTATCGTATGAAGAGCGCCCTTCACACATTGTTGATCATCAAGAACACCAATTACGAAGGAAGACTATTAAGATGGTAAAGGTTGCTTGGCATAACTATTCGGATAGGGAGGCCACATGTGAACTTGAAGATGAAGTTCGAGAAAAATATCATGAACTTTTAGGTAAGTTTCATGAATTTTGAGGACAATTTTTTTAAGGAGGTTATGTTGTAACGTCAAAATTAAATAAAATAATTTAAAAATAACTTTTAAAAAGAATGGAGGCAGTCAATGAAAATTGACCATGTTCTTATAATATTATTATATACAAGATAATCGGATGGATCAAATCAAGCGTGCAATGACTTAATTAAATTAATTTTTTTATCCTAACAGTCACCTATTTTTAGGATCCGAACGTCTTACAAGATGAGATTTGGTTTTTTAAATTCCACGGGTATACTTTTATCACGAGGAGGGTTTTTAAGGGGAGCTTTGATCCTTAACGTGAGTTTCATTCATCTCCCATCATCTTGATCATTGGGTTTTCTCTTCTTACCGAACAAAAAAAATGCTGTGAGGGGGTTTACTGTGTCCGATTGCATTTCAAGTCAGTTGACAGATCTGAGCAACATCGAGTCGTAGGGATCGTTGGCGACAAGGTAAATTATTGATCCTTTTTTTCTAATCTTTTTCTCACTAGATGGGTGGTCATATACGGTACGGTATATTCGTGTAAGATTGACTTTAAATTATGCACAGATTCAATATTATATTGATATATTTTCCAGAATTTATAGCTGAAGTTAACTACGTATTTTAGTAGCGAAAAAAAATTGAAACCACATAGCTACCTATCTTGTATGTTGTTGATTCAAGAAGTTTTTTCTTTTGGAATAAAACTGAAATTTATCCTTTGAATCATGTACATAGTATACGACAAATATGAAATTTTAGTTTTGTTGTATTGTTGGTGGATCAAAATTGTATCAAAGGATTTTACAAAGAGTGGAGTATTTCGTACATGGAATTACAAAGGCATTCGATGTATTCGTGGAATCGTTATCAATTAAACCAAAATAGTGGTTCTATATTAGGAGAAATAAACATAGATTACCCTTCAAAATAAATCGATTATTTTTTTAAAATATTATATTCGTAGAATACTGATTTTATGAGAACCTACATTTCTATCTATTGTTTAACCCAAGTCACCTGTTATTAGAAAAGAAACGGATTTTTTTATACATTGGTTAACATTTGTAGATAAAATATTATTTCGTAAATAGGCCTACAATATATTATATTTTCCCAAACTCATCGATAAAAAAACTACTACTGCTAATAACAAGAATAATGGTAATCATAACATTTAAATGATTGTTATTTAACTACCAACACATTGGATGGGTAGTAACCGGATAGAACGTCGAGTGGTATTTTCTGTATAGTATGGTGTTAAGATAGTTTTCTTTGATTTAGGTGAAAATTGATTTCCGTGGATGAAGAATCCTATAAATATATCCGTAAAGATTGAGGTATGTACATTAACTTATGTCACATACCATTGTTATTTATACCCCACATTAGATTTTATCATTTATTGATTGTTGCTTTTATTTAATCTCTTAAAATTCTTTGATTATATTTCCTTAGTAAAATCTAGATAGTCAGATACTAGTTTGATATTTTGTCATAATGCTTGTTTATGGATTCATTGTTAAATGATAAAGAGATAGTTACATTATCGTCTTTGGATATATATGTTAATTAGCATTTTTTGTCCTAATATTTTATTGAAAATTAATTATTGATTTTGGCACCATTATTGTGTGGGAGTAGACATTGTTCATTGTTAGTCCATTGGAGACTTTGACCTGGCTGGGTGACGCGCGGATGGTTAATTCCGCCAATTGACCGTTGTAGGCGGGTAATCCTACACTACTTCCAAACAATCCGCTACGACGTTTTGACTCAGTACTGATGTCCATTGCATCGGGGTTTGGATAGGAGACCCCATATGGATATTTATTTTAGCTTTAAATTTTGATTTAAGGGAACGGGATGGCTTCTATCCAAGCTCGGGTTGCCCAGTGTCGGCAGATGGTATTGATTTATATTTGATATGGATATTGAATTATGGTCACAAAATTTGTGATATTCAAGGAAATTTATTGATTTGTTATTGTTATCGCATGATGATTTGTATAGTTGAAAAGTCTTGTTGTAGTTCATTGTTTTTTATTGATTTATATTCCTTATTGTATGGAATTGTCATCTTTTATTCTTTATACTCATAGTGTATGGATATTGATGGTATGTCTCATAAATTATTGGTACATACTTAGTCAAATTCGTTTGACTAATATTGACTTACAACATTGCAGCTTAACAGAGAACGAGGTTGGACTGCTCAGCTAAATTGAGGAGCCATTGCTTTATCCTAGTTCATTAAGTTAATGTACGGGAGTTACTGATAGATTTATTTAATTTTATTCTGTAGTTCAGACTTGATGAGTCTTTTATTTATTGGTTAAGTTCCTTAAGGGATTGTTTGGTTGCTGGGTTGGACTGGGTTGGGTTGGATTGAGGTACCCCTGTGAATAATAAACTGTGAGGAGGATTGAGAGGGTTGGAAGGAGAGGTACACCGGTGTACCCCAACCCAACCCGGTCCAACCCAGCAACCAAATTCTTCCATTATATATGGTACCCTGAAAGTTATTTACGGATTATTGAGTTTTTGTCTCGCTCCTAGACTTGAAAAAAAATCATTATTTTGGGATGCTTTCGCAATTTTTCCCATATTTCGAGGTCGTGGACGTGACACTTTATCTTATTACGTTGCCCATATATCTCGTTAATGAAGAAAGAATTGGATTAAAAGTATATCTACATATCATGTAATTAGTTGATTATATTGCTAATTAAATTTCCTTAACTAATATTCATTAATGTCAGTCTTTTGCATATTTCCTTTTATTCGGATAATTTTAGCTCTCTCTTGATCTTAATCAACTTCAATCCTAAGAATGATTCAGTTCCTCAAAAGAATCTGATCGGCCGAAACCCTCAACCCAACACCCCCGCAAAGTGAGTGCTTGTGCAAGAGTCGAACATAGGGCGGTATGAGCCAGCTATTCTTGAATCTTAATCGCAGTTAATTAGATATATATGTGTATCTTTTCATGTTATATATGTGTATATGGACTCTTCCTCGTTAGTTTAATGGAGTGGTACTACGCCACATGAACATTCGGACATGATCTGAATCGAGTTGCGCGTGCGTTACAATACAAGTGTACAATTAATCCCGCATATTGAAAAATATTTAGACGTGATTTGAATCAATTAAAAACGATGATGTTTTAAGATACTTGACGGCGTAACTTGCTGTCCGTCTCTCAACAATTTCTTTGTAATATATCCTGATTTAATATATTTACAGGATTTAAGAGCTTTCTTGACATTCTACCATATCACTTTTTCCATTACTAGAACTTTTTTCTATGAGAATAAGTAAGTAATCTTTAAAAAAGATACCTTTTGTGGGCGAAATTTTCGTTATCTTCGTTAAGGATACTGGATCGTCGGAATAATATAAAGTATACATAAGCGAGCAAGTAATTTGTAAAATTTATATGATTCGTAGTGTAAAAATCACTTTATATTTAGATCCACATAATATTCTGTACCACAAAAATGTTAATATGTATATACTTTTTAACATGGATGTTCGTGATTAATATTTCCGATTTCACGATTAATCTATACATGAGATATTTCTCAGGCTCCATGAGAGGATACGACTTATACGCCTTTCATAAATTTTGTATTATATATCAATATCTTGTAGACTTCTTTTTTTTTTTGCATGAACAAGCACGTAAAAATATTCCATTTTGCGTATTTATCCTACATATGCTCTACTCTATGCAGATTTCTTTCATACGAGATCACATAAATATTCCACACATGTAATATAATCCCATGCTTCATCCTCTCGATCTTCACTCAAGTTCATGCTCAATTGAAAAAGAATTCTTATTCTCATCAAAAGTTCGATTTCGATGTCTTGTCGTTAATTCCTAATCAGATCGATTTCGCTTCGTCTCGCTAAACCGAGGTCTTGAATACCATTAAAATCGCCTTGTGAGACAAGAGTTTTGTCGCTTGCGTGTATTTTGTCTTCCTTTTCTTTCTACAAGTTATGCTAAGATCGAAAACATTATCGATCAAGATATGCACACATAAATTTACGAAACCAAGTGCAAATTTGACTATGGTTTGTCGAATTCCCTCCAAAAGAACATTAAGAGCCCGATTACAATTGGATCGGGTCGGATCGAGCCCAATTCTTCGATATATGTTGAGCTCCAACAACCCAAATAACCTGATATTTTTCATCGCCATATCAACATAAAATGTTACGTACTATGAATATGCAAATATGACAATGAAGATATCTGATTCCCTAAAAAAAGATGCCTTAATTGTGGCTTCGATTTGAGAAGAATGCGATTCTATCTCATATAAGGAACCTAAGTGAAAACCTTAATTGACACCATTGGAGTTGGGTTGAACATAGAGAAGCAAGGGCGTGCAAATGGCGAGCACCACCAACAACGTCAACCACAACAAGTATGCTAAGTTGGGGGAAGACTCCTCTTCGTCCCCTGCTATGCCGCTAACGACTACCACACCCACATCAAGAACCTGGTGAGGATGGCTAGCACCATCGACGGCCCTCGCTTCCCCAACATGTTCAACCACTGAGCGCCCGAGGAGACTGGCCAGTTGCGATAAACCATCGGTGGTTTCTGACCCCCCTAAGACGATTGAGGGGTCAGACTACCGCGCGAGAGGAACCTCTACGGTATTGCAGTTTCTGCAGTAAATGCGCGAGCCGCTCGATCTTGATCGAGCGGTTCACAAGAATTCACACTTTTTGTGGGCTCGTACCGTGCAAATTCGTGCGAATCGTGATTACTACAGAGTCCGCAGTACCGCAGACGATCCGAACTCGGGATCAGATCGTCTGTTGTGGGCCAAGATGCAACATAGTCTGTTGTGGTCGTGGGAACCGCTCGATCTTGAATGAGCAGTTCGCACGATTTTGCAATTTTTTGGACCCGTACCGTGCAAAATCGTGTGAACTGCTCGATCAAGATCGAGCGGTTCCGACGATTAAAACATGCACAACACCACAGCAGGTGATCCTCTCTGTCCAGGCTCAGACTACCTCACCCACATCATGAAGCTCGAGAAGGCGACTAGCACAATCAACGACCCTCGCTTTCCGAGCCTCTTCCGCAACCGCAAGCCGACCAACTACGTGTAGGGCTGGCTATCGAGTCCAACGAGCCGAGCCAGTCCTGGCTCGGGCTCGAGCTCGGGCTCGTTCAAGCCCAACCGAGCTGACTCGAGTTCGGGCTCGATAAGCTCGAGCCCTTATCGAGCTGGCTCGGGATCGATAAGTCTCGAGCCGAGCCCCTTATCGAGCATGTGCTCCTTATCGAGCTTGGTCTGGGCTCGAGCCCAAGTCGAGCTCGTTAAGGAAAATGAGTACTTTTTTGTTGAAAAGTATTTTGTGCGAGTTCAAACTCGAGACCTGCTCTATTAAAGACTGTATTCCTTACCAGTAAGCCACTATCTAAGTTGTGTATAAAATCTTAATTATAATATATATTGTAACATTATATTTGTTTATAAAAAATTACTAATTTTCTAATGCGTAAGGGGAGGGGGCAAATGTGTGGACGGGAATGTGATTGATTTGAGAATTGGGTCATGATTCGTGACTCGTGAGAAGGTCAAAGTTAGTGTAGGGAAAATTGCAAAGGGCTAATTTTATTTTGTTTGTATTATATGTAAATATATAAATAATATATGTATATATATATATTCCTTATCGAGCCCCTTATTGAGTTATTGAGCTGAGCGAGGTTCGGCTCGAGCTCGGTTCGTTAAGCTATCGAGCCTAAAATTCTGGTTCGGGCTCAGCTCAATAGCCTAATGAGCCGGACTCACGAGCCCTTATCGAGCTGAGCTCGAGCCTGTCTCATCGAACCGTGACTCAATAGCCAATCCTAACTACGTGACCAAGGGTGTGGATGCGGAGTCTGAGGCGTTCACCAAGCAGAAACGTCAGGGCATCGAGGATCCCAAGAAGGGTATCGCCATGAATGCGTGATTGAGCGAAAGGGGAACTTTATATGAAGTATAATTATAGAATCAATAATATGGCTCTTGTGATCGATCAAACCCACGAACATGTTTTGATCATATTATGAAGAACGTGATTGTGATATATTTTATATACGATGTCTAATTTTCCGTTATTTCACTTCAGTCCTCTCTTTCGCCATAGCTCCGCATAATAAGATAATTGGGGGAAACATATGATTGGAATAGACTCGGTAAACAATAATTTTCTTTCGTAATTACATCGACATATGCGTGATATATAACTTTAAAATAATATTATTTATTTTTATGTACATCTTGATAAGGATTTTTTAATACGATGGAATCCCATGGAATTACCTACGGTCACTCTCCGGGAGGAGCAGAGCGGAAGAGACGGCGGAGGCTGTTTAAACTCTCCCTCGCGCGCTTGCCCTTGGCCTCCGGCGTGAGGGGGTGGTCGAGGGCGAGGCTCGACTCCAGCCGCCGCGATACAGTCACGATCTCGTACGAGTCCCACAGTGACTGCGCAAAGTCCCACCGGGAAATTACGCCACCTTCGGCGGCCCGCCGCGCCGCCTCGAGCCGGAAGCGGGACGGTGGAGCGGAGCCGGCGTCAGCGTGGCGGATGGGATCGGACTCCTTCGCCGGGCGGGGATTGCCGGAGTGGCCGTGCCACGCCTGCGCAGCGGCCTTGAGGAGCTCCACTTCGTGCTCGCGGAGCGGCGGCTCGGCCGCCGCTGGTGGTGGAAGAGGTGAGGGCTTCATGGCGGGTGGAGGAGATGGAAGCGGAGAGGCGGAGGGATAAGGTTTTTTTTCGAGTCGAAGGTTAGATCCGGACCGTTGGATGGAGGAGATTTGGACACGTGGGAGATTGTGATCCATTGATAAGGGGATGTTGAGGTGTGTGTGCCTGGACCATGTAGTCGCAACTTTTGTCAAATGTGGTGTACAATATATTTATTTTTGCAAAGGAATTCATGCTATTTTATATGCTCGATATTAATGTTTGAATGATATATTAATTTGTAGTAGTTTATTTATCTTTCAATCATTAGAAATTTACAGATACAATCATACCATAAAGAACTTAATCTGTGCAAACTCGAATGCAATAAGGTCCACAGCTACCACGCTAATTTTGGAATATAATAAATAAATAACTTAAATTTAGGTACACGATATCCTAAAAAAACAACCAAACCACTCTATAACATCTATTAAGCAGGGGGTGTCCACCGACCGCCGATTATTTTTTTGCCATTACATTCCAATTTTACCCCCAGCATCCATCTATGATTCCACTTCCGCCCCTCAACTTTGGCAGAAATCTCCCTCCTCTTCCTCCTTTTGGCAAAGGCTATGTCGCTGTCATCGCCGACACAGCAAAATCCATAAATCCTACATCATCGTCGTCAAGGTGAACCCTAGAACTCCATCGACTCCTGGCTCTTACTCGCATCATGGGCCTGCGGGATTGGGGCAGTTCCTCACTGTTTATTGTGAAATTGGGCAACGAGTCTGCTCCAATTCCAACTGCTTCACATCATTGGTGACATCATCGCCGTCCCCTTCCATTCAGATTTGCCTATGCCGCTTCTGTCTCTCCATTCTGGATCAATTGCATGTTCATTGCAGTCGAGGTTTCCCAAAAAGGATGAAAGTGCAAAGCTATCTACCGAAGGGATGGGGACGAAGAAGCGGATCCGCCCGTCGGAGGAGTACATGACACGCGAAGCGTAGGAAGATGGGGGCCAGAGTGGTTGCTGATGCCGAGGAGGAGAGTAAAGGGCCAGTTGAGGGAAGAGTGGATGGGGCCCGAGAGGTCGAGGCGGGAGAAAGAGGGGGACGGAATGGACGAGGCAGGATGACATATAGCATGTGCCTGACAAATACTCCATGATGTTCCGGGACCTCCTCCGTCGCCCGGAGGAGGGATGTAATGTATTCCTTTTTCTAGATGGGGAATTCACCTTCATGGCTTCATGGATGACAAATACGAGCACGTCGGCAACGAGTAGATTCGATCATGCGGCTTTGCACGACACTCACAGAGTTGCACAGGAGAAGGAAGTGGCTTCTGGCCATATGCTTCGGCCATATGGTTGAAGCCAATTGCTTCTTCTTTTGCATGCGATCTATCTAACTCCAACAAAAATGCAAATTTAGGATAATGATTTATTGATCCATGTAATTAGATTGTAATACGGGATACTAGATGACGATTAGAATCGAAGTTATTTCATAATATGGATTAGGATTCCAATCATCTTACTTATCACTTCCTTCTGCTGCATTTCTGAAGTAAAATTTGGTTCATGTTGTATCTATAAAAAAAAAGGAAAATAGAGTATTTTTATTAATGAATTGGAGAGGATTGTCTCCATAGTTTCATTTAAAAATTCACGATTAATGTGTTGTTTTAGTTGCCAATGTGATCTTGATTATGTTATGCCAAATAGAGTTTTTTCTAATTATAAGGGTTTACCGTGATTAGGTGCTGACGCACGCACTCGGTGAGAAGACTGGGAGAGGGGATGCTGACGAGAGCTCACTTTGAAAAGTATAGTTGTCGAGACGAAGGTGGTCAGGAAGCTATCCGGTTAAGCAGCAACTAATCATCTTCTCCACGTTCGACCCCAGAGAGATTGAGCAAGGCAATGATCCAATCCTATAAGAAGGTGAGGGCCTTTGGAGAGTCCGTGTCCAACCAGCACTCCACAGTAAATTGATCTTTCATCGTGTTTGTAATATTGGCAATGGATTTCTTTTGATGCCCCTTTACGTTGTAGCATCTATTCTTAGAGAGAAAGTAGAAAAGGCCACTTAACTGGACATGTAAAATAGTTAGTTGAATGCAGAAATCACAAAGTGATGAGATAATATTCCTTTGGAAGCACCATCCTTTTTCTCTGCGGTGGTGTTTGGTTGGTGGGTTATCCAGGGGTGGATAACCCGGTTTTGTGTTTGTGTGTTTGGTTGGTGGGTTAAGGGTTGGGAGGGTTTATGTGATGTGATTGTATTGGAATTTGAAAAAGTTGGTAGTTATTATGATATGATTTTATTGAAATTTGAAAAAGTGGGTGGTTATTGTGATGTGATTGTATTGAAGTTTGAAATAGTGAGTAGAAGTTGAGTATTTTATGATTTTTAGATGATATGATGGTATAATATATAATTTTTTTGATGGGAAGGGAGTGGGCCCCATTAGTGGGTTAAAAGTGAGGGTTTTGGGGGGTTACCCACCCAAAGTGGGGGGTAACCCCCAACCAAACGGGGCCTGCAGGTTTATCAAATCAGATTACGCATGTTCACTTTGTTGTTACCCAAAAATTGATGCAACATTCTTTTTAATTTTTTACCAATTCGAAATATTTGTTGGAAGCTTCGTCAAGTAATTTTCATGATGCATCAAGCATGCGTGACTGAGTGGAGAAAAGGTTCAGATCTTCCTGACGTCCTATAACAGAGATCATGTAGTTGCGTAGTTTAATTCTTACACGATCTTGAAGTAGGGGTAATTTGTCATCTTTTATGAATTTGTTGTATTCTGTTGCACTTTCAGAATTTGGTTGAGAAGGAAGAAGGATTTAGCAATTAATATGTCATAATAATATTATGATTTGGCACCATTGGTCAACATTACCATTCATGAGAAAAAAAGTTAGCTTTTGTAAGATCTACATGATGTCTAGAGAAGGAGCATGATAATTGTCTTTTAACAATGACCGTTCTCTATTATTGTTCATGTGCCCAATCTGATCCCTCCTTTCCCCTTGACTATCAACAAAGACAAAATAATATCATAATCTTTTTTAGTTATCACATCCTCGGATTTGCGGTAAGATATATTAGTCGAAAAATCGATAATGTAGAGTGGAACTTAACTCCATTGACATTTGTTTAAGTGTCAACAACCGACCAAGGTTGTCATTATCACTTGATTCTCATGGATCAATTGAGCTTCATTTTGGATGCCAGATGTGTAACGTTATTATTCCCTCTCAGCTCCCTCTTCACTTCATTTTGACAATTGATACATTGCTTGATAGGCTTGCCTAAAAAAGAAAACAACTAGAAGTTGACGATCATACCATTTTCCATATCTGAAGAGCATTACCATTCTGTTTATTCTAAGATGCAACTCTCACACTATTTCCCTCCTCCAATAATTTTTTACATACCACCCAATCCTAAAGCTCGGGTGAAATTTCCTTATCATAAAATTCGTTGCAAGAGAACTGACAGTAAAAAATAAGATTTGAATTTCTATCTATCTATGTCATTAGCAATCACAAAAGTGGTTGAAGCCTTAAGGTGTGCTTAACTTTCAATATGCAGGCATAAATCATTATAAATATAAGTCTAATATCCAATATAACATCTAAATGTACTTCTAAATAAACATGGTTGGTTGTCTATCGATCATCGCATAGTCCTCGGAGAGTTTTCTTATGGTTAAAGTAAAAAAATAAAATCTTGAACACCATATTGTAAAAATTCACCATTCCTATTTTCTTAAAACTCCTTAGTTTTCACATAGTTTACCATACATTTACTTAAATACTATATAATAAAAATTTACGATTATTCGAAGGGGATGAAAATAAATATGAATATATTTGTATCCGATCAGCATCATATTCATTTTATACATATTTTAACACACATGTTCTTATTCGTTTTAACATGAATGTGGATGCACGCATAAATGCACGCACACACACAGATATCCATTTTATTACGTAAATACACTCATAGGTTTATTTATATTGTATGTAACAAAATTTAATGATTACATTTACCATTCTTGATATAACTTTTATGAAAATGAATCTATTTAATATATCTTTATCTTTCTAAATTATCCTAAATATGTATATTTTAGTTAATGTAAAAAAAATTTCTACTATTATTCGTATTCGATTCGCATTTGTTTGATATTCGTATTTGTTATTAAGTACATTGTAACACATTTTTTATATCCATCAATATTCATATCTAGATATATATATGTATATATGTATATTAAATGTATAAGGATGTGCATATATGTGTGTATGTGTCTATATGTGTGCGTATTCATATATGTAACTGATTACTTTCATCACTAGTATTCAATGTGATTGATCATCAAAAATTCAGTAAAGCTCCAAACAATATCCCAACGACAAATTTTTTTAAAAAATACATTTTATAATAAAATAATAATTTGATCATTGTATGCATTATCAACAATATGGTTCCCCCGTGCAATGCACGGGGTATGCACTAGTGTGTTTGAAATTGAACTAGATTATCGAAATGGTCGGATCGGGTGAAACCATATAATTAAATTGGTTCAATCAGATGACGACGTCATGATTATTTAAAATTAGATTAAATCGGACCGATGAGAAAAAAATAGTTGAACCAACTAATCAAATCGAAATGAAATAAAATGTATATAAAATATAAACTTAAATATACTTGAAATAAAAATAAAATACATAAACAATATATATATCAGAGTATACATAAACATTTTTGAGATTTTTACCCCACGAACCCTATAAAATTTGTAAATTATCTTCTCGACCTTGAAACAATACAATCCCCCCCTCGACCCCGTAAACTCTCTTACCCGATGAACCATGCGGTTAATTTGTTTGAAGCTCGTGAGGATTCTTGGGATAATTTACGAGGTCGATGAGGTAATTACGTTGTGCAAAAGGTCGTATAGGTAATTTAACAATTTTCTAAGGTTCGTGGGGTAAAAATCCCAATAATTTTTCGTATGTACAATCAAATGTCATACGCATCATTATGTATATATATATAATTTGAACTAGATGTTCTATAACGTAATAGTAGTTTAATAATATTTTAAATCTATTAAAAGTAAAAAGTTATGTTAGAGTAGTTGGTTAAAAGTTTTAAATAGATAGCCAAAGGACATGAGTTCAACTCTCACTACTACAATTATTTTTAAATAGTTAAAAATTAAATACGATTCAACTTCGATTGAAACTGGTTAAATCGAGTAAAAAATAATATGTTGAACCGACGAGTTGATTTCGAACCGAACGGCAAGAACTAGTTAACCGGATCGGTCCAGGCCCGGTTCACTGATTGGATCGATCGAACCGGCTTGTCCGATGATCCAGTTTTCAAAACATTGACTCCCACTACTATCATTATTTTAATTAAATAAAAAAAATTAAATGTGGTTCAGTTTCGGTTGAACCTGGTTAAGGTGGGTTAAAAATAATAAGTTGAACAGATGGGTTGATGAAAATTTGAACATTGGAACTGAACCGATAATAAACCAGTTAACTAGATCGGTCTAGGCTTGGTTCACCGGTCGAACCAGCCGATTTGATTTTCAAAACATTGATTCAAATATTAAACATGTAATTACGCAAAATATAAGGATATACTATAATGTCTAACTACATGTGTGCGTTGGTCGAATAAAATTTGTAATAGAATTGAATACGTTCATACTAAATTGGATTGATTTGATTTTATCAATCTAGTGGATTGGACCGGATTGACGTTTTACGAATCCATTATTTATGGATTGTATCCGATTATTATTATTATTATTATCAAAATCCAATCCAATTTATTAATCTACTAATAAAAAAATAGTATATATAATATTAATTGATTTGCTTCCATTCCATCCATTAGAGCATATTACACATTTAATTGTATTTTAAATCCCTCTCTTAAATTCAACTCCCACTACTATAATTATTTTTAAATAATTAAAAATTAATTACGATTCAACTTCGATTGAAACTAGTTAAATCGAGTTAAAAATAATAAGTTGAACCGGCGAGTTGATTTCAAACCGAACGACAAGAACTAGTTAACCGGATCGGTCCAGGCCCGGTTCACCGATCGGATCGATCGAACCGGCTTGTCCGATGATCCAGTTTTCAAAACATTGACTCCCACTACTATCATTATTTTAAATAATTAAAAAAATTATGTGGTTCAGCTTCGGTTGAACTTGGTTAAAGTGGGTTAAAAATAATAAGTTGCACAGATGAGTTGATGAAAATTTGAACATTGGAACTGAACCGATAATAAACCAGTTAACTAGATCGGTCTAGGCTCGGTTCACCGGTCGAACCGGCCGATTTGATTTTCAAAACATTGATTCAAATATTAAACATGTAATTACGCAAAATATAAGGATATGCTATAATGTCTAACTAATGTGTGCATTGGTCGAATAAAATTTGTAATAGAATCGAATACGTTCATACTAAATTGGATTGATTTGATTTTATCAATCTAGTGGATTGGATCGGATTGATGTTTTACGAATCCATTATTTATGGATTGTATCCGATTATTATTATTATTATTATTATTATTATTATTATCAAAATCCAATCCAATTTATTAATCTACTAATAAATAAATAGTATATATAATATTAATTGATTTGCTTCCATTCCATCCATTAGAGCATATTACACATTTAATTGTATTTTAAATCCCTCTCTTAAATTTAAATCCCCCAACTGTCTGTTTCTCTCTTCCTTTTAAATTTCAATATGTATTTTTTTTAAACTTAACTCGTTGATTGAAGCCAATCCTTACGATGGAATTAATTCTTACATATTAAATATATACGAGTGTTAACGTGACTAACCACGTACTTGTATGTTGTGTACATGTACATACATACATACTCGAACTACTTTAATGGGTGATTTGGTCTTATTTCACACGTGATTTATTTTCTTATGGAAAATGTAGTGGGATGGGATGATGAGAGTATAGTATTTCTTATAGTATAGGTTTATGTTATGCGATCTTTTTTGGATAATTTTGTGAGTACTAAAATCCAATCCAGTTTCTAATTTGGTGGATTGGATTGTATTTATATATATATGTAATAGATTGAATCGGATTTGAAAAAAAAAAAATAGAATCAGCCAAGGGTGGATTGGACACAAATTAAACTAAAATCCAATCCAATCTAATCCATGTGCATCCCTATATCTAAAATTAGCTCACATCGACATCAAAGATAAGGTCAATTACATATGCTTAAACGTTAAATTATTTAGTACAACGCAAATGAAAATTGTTCGATAAGTCGAGTTCGTAGACTCAAACCTGCTTCCTCCATTCAAAAGTTCAACATAAGGAAAAGGAAAAGCTTGTAGTACACCAATAAACCACCACACACCTCTAGTTTACTTGTGCTCTCTTCCCTTCCCCCACATTGATAAAACATGAAAAGGTTGCATGGTCTTAAGAGCACCAATCTTAAAGATTGTATCAAGAATAATACTTTATTTTTTTACCGTATACTTTAGCACTAAGATCTAAAATTCAAAATGTAGTCCACTTAGTTCATGTTAAGGTGAAAGTAGTAAACTTAGGTAAATGTTCAAACCGGAAGATACCTTTACTGAAAGCAAAGTGTGGCAGTTGAAAGTTGTCTTTTTGAATCTCTTTGAATCACTTTTTTAAATTGATGAATTCGTAGGGGATTGTTGTATTTATGCTTAATATAATTAGATTTTAACTTGGTTCACCTATGTAATTACATTAGATTATTACTTTGATTTCAATTGGGAAACTAATTGATGTTGGAGGGAAAGTTGAGAATTCTCAAATTTGAAATAAGGTGAGGCTTGTGTGTAAGTTTAGTATCACATCTAGTATTTTTAAATTTTTGGTGGGCTTATATAGGAGTTTACAACACATGCTCTTGTAGCAATAGTAGAGAAGAGAAATGGAGGACCGCACACACTCCGCTCTGTCGTCGGCTCCGGCTCGGGAGAGTCAATTCAGATATCAGATGTCGATACTTTGCCTGTAGGTTTCATTAGAGGGTGGATTATAAATTAATTCTATGGATTAATTGTGATTCAACCGCAATAAGGGAATTCGACTTGACTCCAACAACTCTGATCTAGCTGTCGTTTCAAAATCCTAAGATGCGCCCATTGGGAGGGGGGTTTGGAAGATGAAAAGACATGCTCTAGGTCTTCTTATACCATCCCATGGACTTCGTTTTCTTCACTCGCAAGAAAACTCTCTAGCCGTCTTTTGCTCTTTGTCGTTCCACCGCAACTGCGACATGCGATTTCTTCTTCTCTCAGCTGCAGTTCTCTGAGGTGCTTTCGAGAACGATCTTATCGGTGTACGCGGACGACGATCATGTGCCATCGTATCTTGAGAACATATCACCAATACCATTCGCACCGGTATTGTAGGGGTGATATCCTCTCTAATGACAACCCGTAATGGGCGCTTCAACGATCTCTAATTTAATATATTTTATATTTTATTTACCGTAATTTATTTATTACTTTGTCTTTCCTGGATCTCACCCTGAAATGATCTATACATAGTTTAATTGGTTCATGCGTGCATCTTGTAATTGATATATGAATCGGATATGCATGATTATAATCTTGTTAATATGATCATGAAAATTACTGTTTAGTTTATCCTTAATCATCTTTAAAACGACACTTACATGCCTCATGTTATTGCTCATAGTCTCTTAAGGATTAACATCTTTTAGTTCATATATCGTAATTGTAGACCAACAATTGAAATTCTGATTTGATTTTTGTTGTTATAAGAAATATCTGATATACCCAACAATTGAAATTGCGATTTGATTTTTGAATGATGATGCCATTTGCTTATATTGCTTGTGTTGGTGATGAATTTAGATTGTTTGCAGAAAGATGTATATATGTGTTTGTGTGTCCATACATATATACATATGTACTTACTGTGTGTGTGCTATGTGTACTCACATTGATCGTTTGTCACGAGAACATGCAGAGAAAAATTTTAACCAATTTTCTGTTGCAATAAGAAAAACTGATATGTTCGTGTTGATAGTTGTTTCCTCTTCGTGGATGTGTAAATACATACTCGAACTCCTTTCATGGGTGATTTGGTCTTATTTGACACGTGATTTATTTTTTTATGGAAAATGTAGTGGGATGGGATGATGCAAGTAGAGTATTTCTTATAATATAGGTTTATGTTATGGGATATTTTTTGGATATTTTTGTGAGCACTAAAAATCCAATTCAATCTCTAATTCGGTGGATTGTGTTGTATTTATATGTATTTAATGGATTGAATCAGATTGAAAAAAAGTTATAATCAGTTAAGAGTGGATTGGACACGAATTAAACTACAATCCAATCCAATCTGATCCATGTACATCCCTATATCTAACGTTAGCTCACATCAACATCAAATATAAGGTCAATTACATATGCTAATGCAGTTCGTAAGACTCAAATCTGCTTCCTCCATTCAAAAGTTCAACATAAGGAAAAGGAAAAGCTTGCAGGACACCAATCAACCACCACACACCTCTACTTGTGCTCTCTTCACTTCCCCTACATTGATATGAGCCCTTTTGTTGTGCACACCTCCTCTCCACCATAGCATTGCCTCCCCTCCCCCTTCCTCGCGTCATGCCGACCTCCTTGTCGACCCCTCCTCCATCGTGTTGCAGGTATGCAGCCCGCCTCATTAGGTTTCGCAAGGAGCGGGTGCCATGAGGATGCTGGAGAGGGATAGAGAGACGGAGACCGTGTCTGTCGATGAGATATCAAGGGAATCTAGCTCAACGGTCTGAGCCATTCGTTTGTGTTCATTTGTCTTTTTTTCTTGTATTTTATGGGATTTTTGTGAGAGGGTTACCTGAGATCATTGATGTTGTCTGCATGAGCTCAAAGAAAGATGTTGCAACGGATTCTTTGTTGCCTTCTGATAGAAAAAGGACTGATTTTGAGATGGATTGTGCTTGTGATATGTGGATGTATTCAACTTTTCGATGGCAACGCCTCCTATTCTTAGACTAGTTTTCAGCTACCGAACGCAAATCTCCTTCGGTGGAAAGATCAGAGGACTCACAATGTTAGATTTACATTCTACGTATAATAATTATCCTAGATGGGTGGATCGATGCCCTTGGAAAGCTCTGGAAAAGTGAGATAAGGAAGGCCAATCTACAATCTCGAGAGCGGTGGAAAGAAAATTTCTCGGTCTGATATCTAGTCCAAAATATATCTACACCTTTTTTGGAAGAATTCTTTGCATGAAATCGAGGTACTCTTGTCCTGCTTTTGGAGCACAGAAATGCTGCACCTTTGATTGCAACAACACCTTTGTTCGCCACCTTAGATGCCGTTCAAAGTCCCTTGTTTTTTAAAATTTTGGAGCCTTTTGTAAGTGTGTTAGATGAGGTTGATATAGGATTTTCCGACGCGACTGACGCATCACCATATAAGCGACAGTATGGAGATGCTGGGCAAACACTCCTGAAATTATTATCCCATGAGGAGTAAATCCTAATTTTATTTAGGCCCAAACTCGTTAATAACAAAGAAGAGAGAGCACTGAATGGTACATCCCGCAGGAGGAAGAACTGACATGGATGTACGAAACAAAAGATCGTGGGAAGAAGAATGCAAACCGCAATGGTGGTGAGACACTTTGGCCAATGGCGGTCGTATCGTGGAAGGCCCGTCTAAAATGAACTGAGAAACCCAACTCCGAAGCTTTAGATGGAGTTTGTTTTTGTAATCACACCCTCTCACGGATGGAGGAACATGGAGAAAAAGCAATCGAAGGCACTAGTGAGATTTCTCCACACTAGCAGTATGTTGATTGTGTATGGAGTCGATAATTCACCGCAAATTCACCACATTTCCAGAAAGAGGAAAGATGACGAGCTATGAGCGACAGAAGGCAAACTGACCTGATAATAACAACCACAGGTGGATCTCCGACGATCGTCCCAACATGGTGAGACAGAAAATGGCTGATCAGGCATGCCACTGGAGGGCGACAAGGCATACAAAGGAGCAAGGGAATATGTCGAGTGATGTCAATTAACCAAGGCAATATATTAACCTCTAATTCGACAAAATCGACAACAGATCAGTGTTCCAAAATATATGAAAATCCTCGTTTGCTAATCTTGTAGTCCAGGATACCTGAAACCGACCTCAACTTTGTCACCTTTCCAAGTAGATTCCTTCGCACACAATATTCCCTTGATCATTCTAGCCATAACCATCGAATTTCACTAGTTTTCACAAAGATCTTCCAAAACTTCCTCCCATAAGAACCCGAGGATTGTCGCACCATTATTGGGACAAATCTGCTCCTGCCAGATCCCTAGAAAGGTGAAGGTGTTTTCTCTGACTGCTAAGGTGAAAGCGGGTGATGATTGGTGCTCTGAGGGCTAGGTTGTTCCTGGGGGTGAGCAGTTCCTGCAATCATTGTGGTGAGATAGAGGACACTGATCATCTCTTTAGAAGGGAGATGATGTTTTCTTTGACTGCTCAAAAGAGAGCAGGGGATGACTGGTGCTCCGAGAGCCAAGTTGTGCCTAAGGGATGACAGTTCCTACCATCTTTGTGAGGGAGGAGGAGGACGCCAATCATCTCTTTTCTTTGGACAAAGGCTACTATTCCTAATGTTGCATCCTCAGGGGTTGGTGGTTATGAGGAGTCCATCGGTCCATCTGGGAGAAGCACTATCATCTCTTTTCTTTGGACAAAGGCTACTGCTATTCCTAAAGTTGCATCCTCAGGGATTGGTGATTTTAAGGAGTCCATCGGTCCATCTGGGAGAAGCACTGGACAAGAGAAGGTTCATGCAACCTCTATTCTGTGGATGATCTGGCTAGCGAGAAATGGGATTTTTAGTGAAGAGAAATTTTATGTTGAAAGAGTGATGGAGCATGCTAGACTCTTATGCAGGTCTGGGGCTTTGTGATTTTGTGCTTAAATTGTGAATATAAATTTTTTGGGTGTCCACTTTTACAGTTCAACACCCTTCTTCCTTTCAAAACAAACTCCTCTCAATAAAATGAAAGGATAGAAACTCCTCTCAATAAAATGAAAGGATAGAAATGATGCCATATTTGGTATAAAAATTACAAAAGTCTGATTGGAGCTCTAAAATGTGTGGGAAAATAACAGATTACCAATAAGTTCACTGAACGAGAAATTATTACCATTTTTTGTATATAGTTCAGCAATAAAGGATAAGTTGTTAGTTATTCCATTTATAGGATAAGCAGTTCCATGCAAATGAATTTATACTTACAGACTGACAAAATTGCAGGAACCGTATCAAAATTTCGACTAATAATTTGTTAATAAAGTTACAACAGCAGGCAGATACAAGCACTACATCCAAATAAGAAGTAGAAACTACCATGATAAGTTCACTGAACGTGAAATTATTACCCTTTTTTGTATATGGTTCAGCAATAAAGGATAAGTCGTTAGTTATTCCATTTATAGGATAAGCAGTTCCATGCAAATGAATTTATACTTACAAACTGACAAAATTTTAGGAACCGTATCAAAAATTCGACTAATAATTTGTTAATAAAGTTACAACAGTAGACAGATACAAGCACTACATCCAAATAAGTAGAAACTACCATGATAAGGAACTTGTTAGTAACACCATGAAACACTCTCATCTGCTAACCAAGAAAAATATACACCTAAAAGGAAAAGAAGAAAAGTGAATCACAGAGCAGCTTCTTCTGTCAGATTCAGCGTCAAACTATTTCAATACCTCCGGAAAAACCAAGTCAGAAATCAGTCCGACAATAAAGCCAGTAGAGACCTGGGATTAGTTGTCCAGATAGGAAGCTCAAGTAGCTCCTTCGTCATTGCCTCTTCACGGATGTCGCAGAGCGACTCAATCACATCGCAAACATCAGATATCTTATCGATCACCACCTCTTGTGCTTTTACCTGCACCATCAACAATTAATGTCTAGAGTTCTTTCAGAAAACCTAAGGATGGTGATCCAGATTGGGGCATCGTCCAAAATCTATTAAAACAAAAAAAGCAGTCTTACAATCCTTCTATAATCTCTTAACGACTCAAATACACCCACGGCATGTAAAGCCCCTTTAGTAATGCCGAGAGCTCAGTCAAAAAACAAAAGACCAAAATTAACTCGGTTTATCTGAAAACGGAGGGATACCATACATATACCATTTTTGCATAAACCTTTAGTTTCAAAAATGTCATATATTGATGTGAGCTCAAAAAAGCTGTCTTTGCAATGATCAAACACGCAGCTTCTATTTCATGCATATGCCTCGATTCTTCTCGCGCAACAGTTATTTATGTCTTCACAATGACATAATAAAGACCCCATTTTTTCCTGAAAGGGCACTGTCTTTCATCAACATGTTATAATCTCAATTTCCCACGTTCCCGACCTTGCCATGCATGAAGCAGCATGCATCTATGCATCTTAACTAACAACTTGCATTTGAAGCATAACCTCAAAAGTTATAAAAACAAAACCTCTATGCATTAGAGATCTTGGCGGAATTGCTGCATATAAAATTGTGAACAATTTTGCAAAGAAACACTCCACTTGTTTTTTTGAGGGGAACGGTGGGATGGACCTCCTTTAGAGATCCATCCAAACACTCCACGTGTTTCTTGAGAAGTGATGGAAAACATGCTCAAGTCAATTGCTTTAATAGTTGCCTCAGTTCCTTGTTGTTTGAGGAACCCCTCCCCGTCCATTGCTCTTTTTCACATAACTGGAGACATGAGATAAATTTCAAATGTCCCCTTGAGATTTTGAAAGCCATCCCAAATTCATTGCGAACAAAATTCCAACGAAACACGAGAACATCCTGCAACTTCGAACGTGTTCGCTTTCCATAGATAACATTCTTCGCAACGCTCGTAATTTATCTAGCGACTGCAAACATGGTCTTCAGTAGCATTAGCTTCTCAAGAATTTTCAGTCATCAAGGCAACACTCAAACAACCTGCTACCGGAGGATTCAAAAGGCTTCTAATGCAAGGTTGGAGCGATAAGCAATATGTAGTTTATTCTATTATTTCAGAGAGTACCTACATAGAAGTCTTTGTACAAAACAAGTTGCACGTACATCCTCGCAAAGTTCCCCAAACTTTGGAGTGCTTTGGATTAATCCAGCCAGACCACAAAATCGTTTCCTGGGTACCTAATTTTTATTAGATTTGAACTCAAACACATCAACTCCATAACCACAACAACTAAAGCGTCGGTCGCTGTAGATCGGTGGCTTGAGTGCCAAGGTTAGTGTCTTTCTAGCATTTGGGAGCATGATTTGTGGGACTATCCTAATTGGATAAGATACAGATGCCAGATAACTACGCTTAAAAGCCGCAGCCGCTATAACCACAAAGATCAAGCGCAGCGCAAACTTCTTAAACTATGAACCACTTGATACCCAAAGTAGAACCCCAACATGGTGATCAACGATTACCAACTCCAATGCAATCACACGCTCCAAAGCTTTGTAAGTCTCGCTGCTATATGGCGTGTTCTTTTTAAGGCGCATCGCGAATGCGCATTCGTTTTCCTTTGCAGCATCGGCAAACATGTACCGGCTAAGTAACTAAATTTGGGCTGCAATCTCGCTAACAGCTAGCTCGTAGAAGCTGCAAGAAACAATCTTCAATCAACAAACGCTCGATTGTGAACTGCAGGATTGCCGATCAAGCGGGTTCAGAAACGCCGAGTTATCACGAATTGAAAACTATAACCAAAACCCTAAATACTGGGAAAAAATACAGGAGCCCTAACCAGTTTTTTTTTTTAAAAGCAGACGAAATCGAAAGCTCGTGACCTCCAATACCTCTCGAAGGAGCTCCTCGATCTGGTCGCGGATCCCGACATCCGCCACTGCTGCGTCGTCCGGCGTCTCCGCAACGGTCTCAGGCGCAGATGTCTCCATGTCCCTCCCCGTCCGACTCAGCTCGTCTACGGCACTTGAGAAGCGCTCCCACCGCTCCATCTCGCTCGAATAGCGCTCCTTTATCTTTAGCAGCGCGGCCTTCCTCCTCCGCCGCCTCTCTGCCGCCTCTGCCGCCGCCGAGGGAGGCGGTGGTGGGGAGTCATCGCGCTTCCGGCGCTTGTAGACAAAGCCGTCGTCGTTGCAGATCTCAGTCTCCTCCGGCGGCCAAGGGGCGGTGGCGGACATGGAGGAGAAGCCTTTTGGAGGCCTTGAGGATTTTTTTTGACTTTTTATGGGAGGGAAATGAATACAAAACATATGCAAATATTCTTAATATTATAAGAGGAAGGGAACCTAATTAATCATTTTTTTATTTTTTTTTGAAAATACCATTATAGATTTTCATGAATATATCCCTCTAATATGTCATTCAAATTTCGTCAGAAACAGAGACTCCTATACCCTACATCCAAAGCATGTCGATTACAACAAATCTAAGACCGTTAAAATTACATGTTCTATATGGAGAGTATACGAGTCTCTGTTTCTGACGAAATTTGAATAACATATTAAAGGGATATAGTTATGAAAATCCAGGATAGTATTTTTCAAAAAAAAAATTGCTAAAAATAAACATGAAGTAGGTAAGGTTACCTATTTCGTGAAATAGGCTCCCTTTCCTCATATTATAATGAATAATGTACTCGCGATGTGTGTAAGATTTCCTATTCTGGGAGAAAATCTCATTATTTCTTGATAAGGAAGCCTTATTCCTCTATTTTTGACAAGCGGAGCATCTTATTTCCCAATATATTTGTTAATCACACATGAAGTTCACTAGCATTTCAAGTTGTACAAATTGAGAATGCATTTTCAATCGTGAATATTGTCGAGATTGGGTAATGAAATCGAGCATATTTTCAGATTTCTTGTATGCATGTTATGATCATGCGCGCTCTCATGTTGATAAGTAAACATTCTACTTCTGGTGAACCTGGTATTTTTGTTTGGGAGTGGGGCTATTTACTTTACTTGACGGATCATAATTTAAATTTTATTCTATAAATACAATGACTTTTACACTTTTACCCCTCCGAGTTTTTGCATATACACTTGTGCTTCTACTTTTTTTTTTCAATTTTCCTCCCAAAACTAATGTTAACTTACAGGCACGACTCTTATAGGCAAGAAAAGAAAGAGATATAAGTGCAATATTTTATTCTTCTTCCTTCTTCCTTGTCCTCTTCCTTCCAACCCTGACCTACTCCCCACCACCCACCCCTCTACTGCAACCTCCTCCTCCCTACCCCCATCCCACCCCACTCTGCCTTACCTGTGATCATCCTCCTCCCTAGTCTCCATGCCCCCATCATCTTTGATGGATTATCTCATGATCAAGCATTGTGAGGCTGTGGAGGAAGGGTTCATGTCGAGATTAATTGCACCATATGTCATCAAGTCAACCACATTAATCTTGTGGGTATAACCATAATCACGACTCATGAGCATGGGGTGTTCTCGCTTCTCAAATGGGTCAACCCATCCAGGGAAGATGGATGCCATGGGGGTCAACTTGTGTGGGTGTGTGGGGTCCACAGATTAGATGCACTACAAATAGATCGGTCTTTGGGGATAGTGGTAAGGGACAATCACTACGTCCCCTAAACTATCAAAGGGATGATTGAACAATGTTTGCCCCCCTTGACGACCACTGGGACGTTCCTAAGCATCCTCCCCTATTCACCAATTGAACAACAGACAATCAACTAAATGGCCATCCCTATAGGTCGTAGAGGTGATGGTCACGTGACCATCCTCTTCGAGTAAATAAAGGGAACGGTCAACACATCTTCCTCATGTTCTCTGTGAACGTCTACATCAGGTAATTACCATTGATACCCGGACAACCGGAGGGGATGGTCGCGACTGTGCCCTCCAATTTGATAAATGGGATGGTTTTTTACCACTATCGCATACGCTTTATACTGACGGTAATTTATCGAAATTCAAAGCTCAGAAGGGACAATCTTAAGTAGACCCCACTCGATCATCACAATAGGGGACGGATGTGTGACTGTCCTTGATGGTTTTAAAGTATCAACCGGGCAATTTTCCTCCTCATTCTTCTGATTCCTCTCACCCATACCCTACCTTCGACGCTCTCCGACCCTTGCTACTTCCCAGCCCTCCTCCCTCTCGAGAAGTCGCCTCCCTCGACCTCTATCATCCGCTTTGGCGTCGCTCCCTCTTCTTCTCTAGTCTCTTGCCAATCTCCTTTGAGACGAATCTGGTACCTTACGATATCTAAATCGTTTCTCCTAAACGTTAATCTTGCATTAATTGTATGATTGAAACTTTGCATCATTCCAAGTGTTAGATGAAAAGAATGACGAGTTTGTGATTTGCATTAATAAGTTGTGTAATATATTCTTTTTAGCACCCTAATTGATATCTTATTTTTAGTATTAATGTTTAAGTTATGTAACAGTTCTGATTGATGCAAGAATTTTCCTTACATATATGGTTGGATCATCTACAGTTTTAATTATCTTGGTTTGGCATACACTATATGATTCACTATCAATCTGATATATTCTTTGTAACAACCTAATTCAAAAATAGTCCCATGTGTATTGGTGTGTGTGTGTGTAAGTGTGTGTATGTATGTGTGCATTGGTCCCTTACACTGCTCCACTACATTACAGTTCTCTATTGTCCATCTTTTGGAGGAGAGCCATGAGTGAATTTCAAGGATAGATCTTTCCCTTAGAGGTCCAAATTAGGATGGATCTTGGGAATCCATCAAATGATGATTTTGCGGATTTGGTTTTTACGAATTTAAGTGAGAGAACATGTCGTTGTTAAGCTCGCTTTAGAAGGATCATTTCTCCTTTTATGGTGGTAACGGACAACTATGTTCATGGCACTTTTGATATATTTGAGTATATCAATGTTCTTGCCTCTCTGAGGAATTCATACAAGCGCTTGATGAAGAGGAGGATAAGAAAAGTTAATGTACTTTTAGGAGGCCTGCGACCTCTATCTCCTAGAACATCTTTGTTCCTGAAGTTGTTTTATGGAATTATATCCCTATATACTAGAAAGATGATAATTGATTTTAATGGTTACATCAAGTTTTGACAGAGTTATTATCAGAGAGAATGCAGGTGGTTAGATGTGGACATGGCTTCAAGGAAGCTCTTAGAATCCTTGTTGCACTACCAGCTTATGTGGTCTCAGTTTTTTGATAATCTCTGAAAGATATATGTTTTGGTATCCCACATTGAACCGTGCACGGAATTTTCATTGATTATTCAAGTCTCTATGCTTAGTCCCTTACTCTTCAGCCTCTCAAATTTCTATTAGGATACCATGTCTTATTCGGATTTTCACGGAGGGATGTAATATCTCTTTTATTGATAATTACTTGCAAGAGTTTGGTCTCGTTTATCTAACCCTCCAAACTATGAATGCACTAGTTTTAATTTTTGAGGATCTACTCTTGGTTGTCGCTTCTGCGGATGTGGACTTCTTGAGATCCGGGAGCATTGCCATTTCAAGAGTGTTCAGATTAAGATGGTTGATTGAGGTATCACAGTTCATTTAGGCTCTCAGACTTCAGTGTTTATCGGTGGAGCATTTTCAGATTCGTCAAATTGAAAAAGAATTCTCTACAATACATCATCAACCTCTATTGCAAAAAATGAAAGGAAGACAATAATTAGTGTATATTTTTACTCTTTATTTGCAGGAAGAATACAAATCTGCTCTAGTTAGAAATAGATGTTTGTAAATTATAAAGACTTAGTTTTAATCATGTATCCAATTAGTTTTAATCAATTTGATTGTAAGTACTTAGATGTTGAGTTTGTGATTTGCATTATTAAAAAATATCCATGTGTTAGATTCAAGAATGATGATTTTGTGATTTGCATTATTAAAAATAGTCCTTTGATTTGATCATCACCATGATCATCGTAACCTTGAGTTTAAGATATATCTATCAATTTGTATGGTACAACAAAATGGATAAGAGTTGGATGAATGAAAGATTTGATGATTTGACGACTTATAGGAAATATGTTAATGATTTCTTAGATTGGGCTTTTTGTTGTGAATTGTTATACAATGTTGGTGGAGGTGAAGGAGATAAGATTCAATATCCATGTGTAAGATGTAAAAATATTTTGATTAGTAATCAGAGAGGAGTTTACGAGCATCTTATATTAAACGTGATTGTGTTGTATTACACAAATTGGGATTACCACAGACAACATGTTACTGAAATAAATATTGATGTCACTTATGACGAAGATCTAATACAGACAGATGTTGGTAATAAGATATTAGAAATGTTAGATGATATTCAAATACCTATTTCAGATGAAAGTACAAAAATCGACTCAGAACAGTTTTCATGATATGCAGAAATTTGTTTGGCTCTAGAAGTTGAAATGACTCGCTTAAGATTTTTGTTAGAGGTATTTAAGATGAAAGTCAAGAGCTGTGATTATTTCTAGTATGAAATGAGTCAATTATCCACTTTGATATCTTATTGAAGAAAAATGATAATAGTGTTCCTCTATTGATCAAGAATTTCAGTCTTTGGGAAGTCTCATGATCATCCAAAAAGAAGGGTTGAAACCAATTCAAATGAACAATTTGAACACCTATTGATTTAATAACTGATTGTGGGATTGATCATTCATGTCTTTCAATTCATAGATGTGAATCTCGGACCTATGAATGGAGATATTTCCGATTGTTGTTCAACGGTGATAATGTCTGGTGTTTTGCATTTAATTCAAAGGATATTAGGTAATCCTGATAATTTTCTAAAAGATTGGAAGGATGCAAAATTAAGGTTCCGATCTCTTGGATTAAATTGTGAAAAAAATTGATGCATGTCCAAATGATTGCATTTTATATTGGAAGGAGAATTTCACATTAGTGGTTTGACCTGAATATAATGCTTCCATATTTAAGAAGAATAATGATGTATCTAGGCGAAAAAATCCTTAGAAGATTTGTAATTCTTCCCTCCTATAAATCGATTGTAACGTCTATATTCATCAATTAGAATTACAAAATGAATGGTATGACATAGTAACATCAAAAAGAAATATACAAATGATCTTATTAGACATCCTTCAGATTTAGAAAAGTGGATGAAATTCGACGAAAGATACTCTTCAATTGTTGAGGAAGTAAGAAATATAAGGGTATGACTTGCTTCTGATGGTTTTAATCCATTTGGAAATATGAATACAACTACTCTATTTGGCATGTAATACTAGTTACATATAACTTACCACCTTGGAGGTCGATGAATTCATCATTTATAATGATGTCGTATTAATACCCGAACGAAAAGGAGCATGTATGCAATAGATGTTAACTTGCAACCTTTAATAGAGGGGCTTAAAATATTATGAAGTACAGACATGCAGACTTATGATGCTGTGAAGAAAGAAAATTTTACGATAACCATTAATGATTTTCCGGTATATGCGGATTTATCATATTGGAGTACAAAAGGTAAGCTCGCATGCTCGATTTGTATGGAAGCGGACTTATGATGTTGTGAAGAAACAAAATTTTACGATATGTGTCTCACTATTGTGGACCATTAATAATTTTCCGGCATATGCGGATTTATCATGTTGGAGTACAAAAGGTAAGCTCGCATGCTCGACTTGTATGGAAAGTACCATCCACATGGTTATCTGCAAGTACGAAACATTATTATTGAGATCATCGACTCATGTATGACAGAAAGGGGAGAATTACAACATGCTTGATGGCCAACTGTTCGGACGTCGAATCACCTTAATTCGAAAATCATGAGATTCGATATGACAAGAACAAGAAATGATAAGTAGATTCAGTTTGGGTAAAATGTACAAGAAGAAGTTAGCAGGAGGTTGGTGAAAATAATGTATATTCTTTCGAGAATTACCATACTGGAAATCTCTACAGATTTGTTATAATCTAGATGTAATGCATATAGAGAAGAATGTTATGGAAAATATCATTGGAATATTAAATCTTTCAAGTAATGCGAAGGACAGTCCAAGAGCAAGACGTGATTTGATACAATTCAGAATTTGGCAAGAGTTACACACAATTTAGTCAGATAATTCTAGAATTAAATATCCGATGCAATTTATACGTTGTCTAATGATGAGTGGGATAGAATACTGCTTTTTCTAAAAAAGATCAAAAACAGACAGATTTTCATCCCAACTTAATAGATGCATAAATGAGGCAGAAAGGAAAATAACCGTGTTGAAAAGTCATGATTATTATGTACTTATGCATATTCATTTTCCATTAGCAATTAGAGGAGTCCTCCATTCCGATATGATGTAATTGTTAATTGAACTTAATCGATTTTTTAAAATTCTATTTTCGAAAACTCTACATCCAAAATTATTTTATTGATTAGAAACGGATGTTGTCATAACATTATGCAAAATGGAGAAAATATATCCTCTTTCATTTTTCGATACAATGATACATTTAATTGTATACCTGCAAGTGAGGCATGAATTTGTCGACATGTACAATATTATTGGATGTATCCAAAAATTAAAGAATATTGTCTTTAATAAGGCAACATAGGAAGATTGTATGTGAGGGATGAAGATCCGATTATACTTTGTATTTTTCAACAAAAGGGAAGAGCGATACTTAAAATTACTCGTCGATCAATTAGAAATGAAGAAATAGATCTTATTCATTATTATATTCTTATGCAATTAGATGGAACTATTTTTTGGGTTAATATAGTTCAACTAGTTCAAAAAATCAGACTTCCTTCCATGGTTCAAAAAAAAGTAGAACATATGAAAGAAAAAATGATGATCGGTGGAGTACGAGTCTCAATATTCTTAAACAACGTCCATATTTACAAGTTGTTTCTCATTTTGGTTATATCATAAATGGATTTATATTCCCCAAAAAATTGGTCGATGAAAATAAGACAATACAACTTTCTGGTGTGATAGTAAAAGCAAAGATCTCCTATGATATAGACAGATATTACAGTGAGATTGTTGATATATTAGAGGTTAGTTTTATACACGAATTAAGATGTGTCTTATTTCAATGTATTTGATTTGATATCAGTCATGAAGGAACTGGATTTATGAAAGACAAAATAGATTTCTCTCATTAAAACAAACATGTCGATTGCAAACGAACGAATCATTCGCTCTTGAAAGTCAGGTAGAGCAAGTTTTTTATGTCCCTGACAACTCTCTCAATGGATGGATTATCGCTATTAGAACAGCGTCTAGAGATTTTTTTTGATATAATTGAAGATTTAGAATTTTTAAACAATAAGGATGCATATCAGAATTCTACCAATTATATTATGACTTCTGTACTTGATAATGACATTTCCAATACGAGTAGAAGATATTCCAACAACATTGTTACACATTAACAGATAACTCAAACTAATAGTGAATTAAGTTACTCTTTTTCATTATATTTATATAACGATGATTGGTGTCTTGACAATTGGTTTACAATTATATTGTTATTTTTCAGGTATGGCTCCTCGTCCTTGGTAGATCAGGGAAAATCCCGAACTTACTCCCCAGCCATGTGCAAAATCTTCAAATGCGAGTAGTGGTGGTTCTCAGTGTCGACTAGGATCATCTTAATGTAGTTTCTTGGATCGCCTTCCACCTGGCCAGACGCTACGTGTCCAGATTGTAGGAGACGATGTCGTGGGTGAGAACTCTACGAAGTTCCAGAGCTACCTTGGACAAGTGGCACGTAGATGGGTTCCCATCACTACTCATGACTTCCGATAGCTTCCTCAGTCTGTGAATGTCATCATTTTATTAGACTTGGAAGTAAAAAACTTAGCATAATAAATAAACATTTTAATTTTAATATTCTGATTTTTATGCCTTCATCGTAAGCTGCATTTTCTTGGGATCGGGATCCTGTCGTTGGTGGACAAATCCTTAGTCACACATCAGAGATGTTGTGTCATTATAAAGGACGCATTAGGTCAAGGTTAAAATCCTAACATGTATGTAATCAGTGATTCAATGACATATTTTGTGATAATATCTTCCTTCCTACATTATTATAACCCTCAGATTCCTTACGAGCAATTAGTTTAGAATGTTCCTCTGGGTTTGACTTCGGAGCAGCTGAAGGAGCTAATCAAGTTCTGGTCTAGAGAGAAGTTTGTAGTATGTAATGTACTTTGTTGTTATTTATTACTTAATTTTACTAATTTGGAATAATTTCAGACAATATTGACGAAAAATACCATGAATAGGTGCGAAAGGGTTCAGATCGACACATAAGATGGGGAGGAAGAATACAAATTAATTTAAGCACGATTGTGTAAGTTTATTTAATTGGTGCGAGAAAAATAATACAAAAAAATTGAAATATAATTTCTATTATTTTTAAGAAAAGGAAAATGACTGAGAGATCATCAAATAGACTTTTTTGTGGGGTCAAAGATTTGAGATCTCGAGAGAGAAGTGCAATGTGTCGATAATGTATACGCACCAATTCATGTAAGTTAAATGACATACAATAATTGTCCATACATTTTTTCCTAATTTAGTTTTAACCACATATGCAGGAGGAGATGATCAGACTCACTACGACTGGCTTCTTAGATAGAACATGGACGAACATCTTACAGTTATCTGCTGAAGAGGCGTTCGTTCAAACCACAAGTCCGAAATATTATGGAGGTAGTATACGATGCAACGGACGGGGAGCGACGATCCGTATGTGGTGCGGAACTAGTGCTAGTGGATTTGGATCATCGTCGCAACAAAGCGATAAGGAGAGAAATCTGGAGAAAGTTGCGAGGCGTCAAGGTGCAGATGTATGCACAAGAAGATGAGATGGTCGTGATGCGTTTGACATGGTGATGATGTTTATGTAAGATGAGGAGATTGCTAAGATGTGTTCTGACATGGCGAACAACATAGCTTACATTCATCGTCTCTAGAGAGAGGCCGATCGACTGATAGCACCTACACGACTCGACGACAATGAAGAGGAGAGCGAGGAGGAGTAGATTAGGTTTTAGAATTTTTGTTTGTATTTACACTTAACTTGAACACTTCAATGTAGTTTGCAATTTCGATTTCCTGTAAAACATCTTTAAATTTATGCATGAAGTACTTTTATATATTGTTGAGATGAGATACTTTTTTGTGGTAGCTTTTTTTTGTTATGAATTTGTTGTAGTAGCAGGGCATCGAATCTAACGCATCAGATATCTTTTCCTTTATGAAGTTCAGATGGGATTGTCACTAACCGTCCCTTTTAAGATTTGGGGAGACAACAACGACCATCCACTCCGTTTGAGGTGGATTTACCGGTCCATTTTTGAAGGCACGGGGACTGGGGGGTGGTTACGACCATCCTTATAGAGCTTTTGTGCACGCCCCTACAACCCAATACCTTAGTCAAAACCAGAGGAGACGGTTAACAATCGTTCCTTGTAATAATTATAAGAGACGGTTGCGACCGTCTCCTCCATTCGATATGGGTTTAGTGGTCCATTTTTTGGAGGCAAGGGGACGGGGGGATGGTTACGATCGTCCCTACGGGGCTTCTGTTCCCTTCCCTGCAAACCAATACCTGTAGCAGAACTAAAGGGACAATCAACAACTGTCTCTTTTAATTTTGTGAGGAGACTATCGCGATCGTACCCTCCATTCGAGGTGCGTTTACTGGTCCATTTTTTGAAGGCGCGGGGATGGAGAGGACGGTTAAGACGATCCCTATCGGACTTATGTGTCCGCCCCTGCAACCCAATACATAGGGAAGCACCAACGGGGATTGTCAACAACCAACCCTTTTAATATTTATAGGAAATAGTCGCGATTGTTCCCTCTGTTTGAGGTAGGTTTACTGGTCCATTTTTTGGAGGCACGGGGACATGGGGATGGTTAAGACCGTCCCTATTGGGCTGTTATGCCCATCCCTGCAACCCAATACCTTGGTAGAACCAGAGGGGACGGTTAACAATCATCCCTTGTAATATCTATAGGAGACGTTTGCGCCTGTCCCCTCCGTTCGAGATGGGATTAATGGTCCTTTTTTGAGGGCAAGGGGACGGTTAAGATCGTTTCTATAGGTCTTATGCACCCATCCCTGCAACCCGATACCTTGGGGAGAACAAGAGACGTGCTCACTAGTCCATTTTTTGGGGACGCGGGGACGGAGGGGACGGTTACGACCATCCTCGTTGGGCTTCTGTGCCTGAGGTGTCCGATGTCGCCCTCTTTAATAATTAAATGTGTGTCATTTTTATTGTAGCCAGGCAATCATGATCAATCAAAAAATAATTACACGAATCGATGAATCGTCAAATTAAATAATGAGCGGTTGACTCAAGGAAGCAAAGGAACAACTTTAGATCAAGTTAGATGAAGTAGATCATGGTTTTCCAAGTGGATTTTTTTGTATTTTTATATGCTATAAAAATGCAGATGCACAAATGCAAATGAATTAGATTATTAAGAAAATAACCGACTTAGTCAAATTTAATTTTAATATGAAATTAATCCAAATTAGCTAAGTTGTATTTTTTCTGTAAACTTAATCCAATGATAAATGCAAAATATATTTTTTTTGTAATTTTTGGATTTAAAATATAAAAATGAAAAATGCAAACTTTTTTGGGTTTTAATGCAATTTTTCATACAAACAAAATGCAAAAATTATGAAAAATTTATTGGAAGTGAAATATGATGAAATGAAGCTACATTATTTTTTTGGAATTTTCTGACACTTTATTATTTTTTATAAATTTTTTAATGAAAACAGAGTGACTGTACGTATTTAATTCATAATAAATCCAAAAATCAAATTTTCCAGAAGAAAAATGGTCTCAAATAGATATTTTTTTGCGATCCAGGAGAGTTGAAATTTCACAAAAATATTATTCGTGGATTCAATTAAAAATTAATTACAGAAATCACTCTAAGATTTATTTTATGTAAAATACAACTTTGATTTAGATGCAATTTGGTTAGTAATTAAAACACAACTAGAGGCATCATCCATAATTTTTTCACAATTTTTCGAGAAAGAAATATGCCTGTGCGAATTTCAGAGCTTAAATGGGTAAAATATCAGTGAATTTCAAACTCTGATTTTTAATAAATTATCGGATATTCATAAAAATTCAAACAAATAGCCAAGAGATAAATATTTAGATGCTCTACAAAATGCTATTTTTTGATTAAAAATTAATGCAGAAATGATGTCCAAATTAATGATCAAAGTCAGGGGTGTCTTTGTAATACATGCAATAAAATTGAAAATGCAAATTGTGCACATGGATGCTTCTGTAATTAAATAAACATGAAATAACCAACATGTAATTTTCACAAATAAATAAATAAAAGAATGAACCTTTATCGTGCATGAACCTAGGGCACGATGAGGGGGAAGTTGGAGCGGCGGCGGGACGGATGGCGTAGGGGATACGGTAGCCTTCGGCAGAGGAAGGGCGGTAGCGGCCAGCCGCTGCGGAGCGCTGCCATGCGGCGTTGAAGAGGCGGCTGCACGCGTACAGGGGCGGGCGGCGAGGTCGCACGGGGCGCGGTGGAGCACCGCATCTAGAGGAAGCGCGCGCGATTGCGATGTCGAGGGCGCACACGACTGGGTGGCGCGTGCGGTAAGAGGAGACGCAGAGGGGCTGCAGGCTGGAGCAGGGCGGCCTCGCCTGGAGGCGTGCGGGGACGGTGGCTGGTGGAAGGCGGTGCCGGGAGTCCGGAGAGGAGGAGATGGGCGCTTACTGCTGGGAGGCTCTGGCCTATGCGCGCGAGGACGGGCGGAGGAGCGCCGCGCATGCGGCTGCTGTCGATTGGAGGAGGACGGCTGGTGAAGCAGCAGGGGTGCGACGATTGTGGAGCCTGCTCCTTTTTTTTTAATTTTGTTTTGTAAAAAAAATTTGCTTGTTTTTTTTATAAAAAGAAATAAATTGAGAATTAAGATGTGGTGCAGGTGGTGATTGAGATGTGATTTGTGATGATGAGATGGTGATTGTGTTGGATTTGTGGTAATATGATGTGAAATTACAATGAAAAAAATGTTAGATAAAAATAATTTAGAAAGTAAAGATAGAGAAATTACCTTGAATTTCGCTAGAGGGCGGAGCTACGATTCGCGGCTCCTATCATCGCTTCAAGGAAATGGCGGGTGCTCCGAAGCTCAACGAGCATTGTGAAGCTCGTAACGGTTGTGCATACCACCGGATCTTGCCTTGAGGTTGTCGTCGGTCAACTCGTCTCCTACAGCTGTCACCTGAAGGTTAAAGGGGCTCAACCTCACTTCTCTCGAAACAACGGATGAAGAAAAATGAGGGAGGAAAGAAGAATAAAAAGGAGGAGGAGGGAGTTAGAAAATAAGTGGAGAAGATGGAGAAGATGGAGGAGGTGGTGACTTGGAGTAGGGAACAAGTAAAGAATAAGTAAAAAGGAGAGAAATAAAATAAAAAAATAAAATATATAATAAGTAAAGTAAAATAAGTAGGCTACTAAATAATGAAGGGAAAATAAATAAAAGAAAATAATTAAATAAATATAAATAATTAATTAAATATATAATAATAAATAAAATAAAAAATACATAAAAAATAAATAAAATAAAATATGAAATTAATAAAATAATAAAAATAGGGTGACACGTAGGGATGCAAACAGACGGATACGGATATGGATATAGGTATTACCGTATCCTTATCCGTTTTTGAATACGAATAAGGATGCATATACGAATATTGACGGATATTAAAACTATCTTACCATATCCTTAAAAAACGGATACGGATGTAAAACGGATACTGATCGCATACGAGTAATGTTACAAATACTCTATAGAATCAACTTAAATATATACTTATTGGATGGAAAATACATGATATAAATTTACTAAATGTGTTTGTATCATGAAATTTATAAAAGTATTGTAAAAGAAGGTATAGAATTATGTTATATGTGGTTAAAAATAAATATATGACTATATTTATAGAAGAAAACGGATATACGGATACGGATACGGATGTTAGCGGATATTAAAACGATACCCATATCCGTATCCATTTTCAAAAGGATACGGATACAGATTTAAAAATCTATATAGAACAGATACGATGACGGATCGAATACGGATATATCCGTAACCGTTTGCATCCCTAGTGACACGTGGCAGCTCTAGGAGCTGCCATGTGTTGCACCTGGAAAAATCAAAAATTAAATGTAAAGAAAATAAAAAGAAATAAGAAAAGGCTTCAAATCAAAAAGTGTTGACGAGATCTACAACTTCCGTGAAGGGTCGAAAATCAAAGGAAGTCATATGTACAAAGTATATTTTTGGTTGGTACCTTATAGGTATAAAATACCACAACTTTGTGTTTCACAATTTTTTTATCATTTTTTAAATAAGAAATAAAAATAAAAATAGAGAAAATATGAAAGGAATATTTACAATTTAATCTATTTTTTGGATTTTTAATAATTAAGAAAATAAAAGGATAAAATACAAGGGCATTTTGGTCAATATGTACAATATACAATAGGGGCCCAAAACCCAAGTTTCACATACGATCTCTGATTTTAATGAAATTGGTCTTGTTTTGAAGGTCTTTGAATGTATATTACTTTAAAAGTGAGTAGACCTAAAGCAGACACTGTATGAGAAAGATATGCATGTTTTAAGGCTCCTAGTTTCAAACTTGGACTCGGGTTTTATTGGTCAATTTTACAAGTTAGTATTTTTTTGATATTTTTTCTTTATTAGTATTAGCAATATATACATTATAGAGTTGATTTTATTGGATTTGGAGTTAGTATAAGATAGATATCAATATGGTATTTACACGTGATTTTATAAAGTGAATTGGGCTTCTTATTTAATGCAAATATGAATGCTAAAATGCAGATATTATTTATGCATCATGGCCTCAAATTTCAGCGAAATTCGGTCGAATTTCTGTCGAATATTGATATCCAGTCGAAATCGAAATTCGACCGAAATGACCGAAATATGGGGGTCCTAGTACAAAAAATGACCGAAATGGCCGAAATTTCGGTCGAAATTCCATCGAAATTCCATCGAAATTCTATTTTGGTCGATACTGAAATGGTGACCGAAACCGACATTTAAGGCCTTGTTATGCATGCATGAATGCTAATTATGCAATATAAGTGGAAATATGCCTCTAATTACTCGGGAACAAAAACTCTATTTTCAACTTTTTGAGTGATGAATCATAGATTCATCAACCCCCTATACTTAAACCTTGCTCATCCCCAAGCAACTAAAATGAAATGCAAAGGTGAAATGAAATTGGGTTCTATACCAAAGTCATGAACAAAAGGTGAAAATGGAGCTGGACTCGACCTTTGGATTAATAATGTGGTGGAACCTTATTGGGATCTGAATTTAAGACCTAACAGCCTTTAAGTTCCACAAGTCTTCTATTCAAGACGCCTCAACAATCAGGTCAGAACAAATCCTCATACGCAAATTTCTGATGACTATGAATCTTACTTGTACTGTGTAAGTGAGATATAGCTCTCCACATCAGAAATGTCAAAGAACTAGCCTCCTCTAATAAGGTAACTCTAATTCTCCAGTCCAGTGACTCTTTCCTCGAGGAGCGGGGTATTCCCTTCTAAGTTCAAGTGCGACCGACTCAAGAAGAGGGGGTGGAGAGAAGAATGGACGGTTAGCCACTGTAGCTACATATCCTAGGATGCTTGACTAGTGTAGCCAAGTCATCCATCTGCAAACTTTGAAGCTCTTTACTTTTCTCTTTTTTTCCCTTTTTTTCTTTTTTTTCTTTTTTTGACATATATACAAGGTGCATCATGTACATAAGGAGTTTTTCTCCTTGAGCCAGTAGACTACCCCTCTTTCGAAGCTTTATTGCAACCCACAACATCCCATCCTTATATGTCAACACCACCTGACTAGGTTGAGATGCACTACCCTCCCTAGAGGAGGACGAATGTTTCCACCCGTGTGCTAAGCTAAAGGATTCTACCTCCTCAGCACCTCATCAATGAAGAGCTATGTGCATGGTGCTTGTCCAAGTTAGGTCATTGTCTAAAAGAATCGTGCGTGTGTATGAAATATTCTATTTAGACTAGTCAAGATGACATGTGAACATAGACTTGCAGACTTAAATAATTAAGTCACTTGACCTGAAAAAAAATCTTAACTCCAGTTCCTATAAGGTTCCTCTGAAATTAGGTAGATTAAGTTCAAATCAAATCCATCCTCAACATCTATTCATAATTGGTTCAGAACCTACTAACTTTTCACTTTACATATGCAAGATATGCAGATGAGATGCAGATGCCATGCTATAGAGATGAATGCAAGATTTTTTTGAATGCAAGGATGATATGCAAGAGTAAATAAGAAGCCTATTTTTTGTTTTTTTGTTTACAATAATTTTTACAAATATTATACAAGTATACATGTAGTTTACAATTTTTTTAAGTTTTTACTCACATGTAATTATTGCATAACATATAAAAAATACGCAAAAATACGCGGAAGTACGAGCTTTGGGTAAAGTATATATGTAATATATACATGCCCCCCTATACTTAGCGTGTGCTATGTCCTCAGAGCACGAAAAGCGAGGAAAAAGATATAGCTCGTGCTAAGCATAGGAGAGCTAAAATAACAAAATGTATAGAAGTCGTCCCGCCCCCCTATACTTAGGCACTGTCAGCCTAAGTGTAGAAGAAGAACAAAAATGGGGCGGACGAGGTCAAGAGGGAAAATGGATGTGTATATACATGGCGGGCATCGGTCCCCCCTATACTTAGGCTATGGTCAGCCTAAGTATAGGGCATGAGTGATTGTAAGAACCGATGAGATCGGAAGAATGTACAGAGAATGATGTAGAGACTCGGGTAACTCTCCCCCTATACTTAGGATCTGGTCATCCTAAGTATAGTCATAAAATAAAATGATATGGAGCCGGGGCGAGTGATTCGAATCACTGGGGAGGGAGGGAAAGAAAATATATCCAAGAAGGGTGAGTATATACAAGGATCAAGATCTGAATCTTTTCGATGCTGCTGATGGCGGGAGCTCAATGTTGCAAGGTCTCATGCACGGCTTTATGTGTGTCTTCTGAGTCTGCCTCACGCATGAAGACAATCTCCTCGACACGGACTAACTATTCATTAGGTTTGACAAAGTGTTTCAATAATTGTCCATTAACTAGGGATGCATGTGCTCCATCTGTAAGATCTGAGATCTCTACAAATCCACTATCATGCACAGCAGGGACTATGAACGGACCCGTCCACTTGGATTTAAGCTTACCTTGGAAAACCTTCAGCCTCGTGTTGAACAACCATACCTTCTGTCCAGGAACAAAGGTCTTTTGTCTGATAAATTTATCGTGCCAATGCTTTACCTTGTCCTTGTACACCAAACTGTTGTCATATGTTCAGTTTTTGATCTCCACAAGTTCAATCAGATCCATTTCTCTCTATTTCTACCCTAGGTGTGTGTTCCAATTAACCTTCTTGATTGCCCATTTGGATTTATGCACTATGCGGGCAAATGACATGGCTTCCCAAACACCATTCTGAATGGGGAGGTTCCTAATGGTGTCTTGTAAGCTGTCCTATAAGCCCAAAGGACCTGATCCAAAATCTGAGACCAGTCCTTCCTGTCTGGGCAGACAAGCTTCTGCAATATGGTCTTAACCTCCCTATTCGACACCTCTGCCATGCCATTGGTCTGTGGGTGGTAAGGACTAGCGACATAGTGTTCAATGTCGTAATCCTTTACGAGTTTCTTCACGTCTCTATTCATAAAATGGCTACCCCCATTGGATATCATCACTTTGGGGATCTCGAACCTAGAGATGATATGATCTCTGATAAATTTACAGACGGTCTTGTTGTCTGCGGCTCGGGTTGGGATAGCCTCCACCCACCTTGACAGATAATCCACCGCAAGAAGGATATATTCGAAACCATGGCTAATCGGGAATGGGCCCATGAAGTCGATGCCCCAGGCGTTAAAGACATCACAAATGATGACATGTTGCATTGCATCTCATCCTTGGAACCAACGGTTCCTCCCATTCGTTGGCATACTGGACACGACTTCGCAAAGGTGAGAGCATCACGAAATAGAGCTGGCCAGTATAATCCACATTGTAGTACCTTCCATGCGGTCCTCTTGGGGGAATGGTGTCCTCCTACCTCTAGACTATGGCAGAAAGTAAGGACATTCTGATATTCCTCCTGAGGAATACACCTCCTCCAGACACAATCCGGTCCTTCAAAGAAAAGGATCGGATTCTCCCAATGGTAATGTCTTGCATCCGACTTGAGTCGGTCTATGTTGATCTTGTGCCAATCTTCAGGAACTTTCTTGGAGATAAGATAGTTCTCTATATTGGCGTACCATGGGATTGAGTCGATAACAAAAACCAACTCGTCTGGAAAGGAGTCTAGAATAGGTGTATCATCAGAAGTATCAAGAATTTCGAGATGGGAGAGGTGATCAGCCACTATGCTATTCTTTCCAGGTTTATCTCTAATGTCCAAGTCAAACTCCTGGATGAGTAAAATCCACCTAAGAAGACGCGCCTTCGCATCCTTCTTTTCCATTAGGTACCGTAGTGCTGTATGATCCGTGAACACGATCACCTTAGATCCGATGAGATGAGATCTGAACTTATCCAAGGCGAACACTACTACAAGCATCTCCTTTTCGGTATCTGTATAGTTACGTTGAACGATATCAAGCACTTTGCTTGCGTAGTGTATAGCGAACGGGATACCATCTCGTCTCTGTTCTAATACAGCCCCAACAGCAAAATCTGAGGCGTCCGTCATGATCTCAAAAGGAAGAGACCAATCTGGGGCTTGTATGATCGTGGCGTCCAAGATCATCCCTTGAAATTGCTTGAAGGCATCAAGACATTTGTGATCAACAATAAACTCCATGTCTTTGCCTAGAAGCTCAGGTAGTGGTCGGGCAATCTTTGAAAAATCTTCTATAAAATCTAACATACCCAAGGAATGACCGCAACTGCTTTACGTTGGTTGGTGGTTGGAGTCGTTTGATCACATCCAACTTAGCAGGGTCAACCTTCATTCCTCTCTTGGAGATGACATGCCCGAACACAATGCTCTCCGTCACCATGAAGTGACTTTTCTCCCAGGAGAGCACCGGATTAACCTCACAACATCTTTTGAGGACTCGATCTAAAATTCTAAGACAGGAATCGAAGGAATCACCGTGGATCGAGAAGTCATCCATGAAGTCTTTCATGAATTCACCGACCATCTCGGGGAATTCTGCGATCATGCACCTTTGAAATGTACCAGGAGCATTGAATAACCCAAAGGGCATGCGCCTGAAAGCATAGGTACCAAATGGGCATGTGAATGTGGTTTTCTCCTGGTCCTCAGGAGTGATAGCTACTTGGTTGTAGCCCGAGAACCCATCTAAAAAACAGAAAAAATTCCTTTCTCGCTAATCTTTCCAATATCTGTTCAATAAATGGGAGGGGAAATGATCCTTCTTCGTCGTGGCATTCAAGCGTCTGTAATCCACACAGATACGCCACGACGTGGGTACTCGTGTCACAATCTCCTCTCCGTCCTCATTGGTGGTCGTCTGGATTCCCGACTTTTTCGGTACAACATGGATGGGTGCCACACACTCGGAATCAGAGATGGGGTAAATAAAACCCGTGTCACACCATTTCTCAATCTCCTTCTTCACGACCTCTCGTAAATTTGGATTCAACCTGCGTTGGAATTCATGAGAGGGCTTAGCTTCATCCTCAAGGTAGATATGGTGCGAACACAGAGCGAGATTTATCCCGTGGAGATCAGAGATGCTCTAGTCTATCGCCTTACGACTTTTCTCCAGGATCTCTAGCAAGCGAGATTCCTGCTCCTCGGTCAATCGTGAACTGATGATGACCGGAAATTTCCTCTCTTGTCCCGCAAGGAAGGCGTACTTAAGGGTTGTGGGTGATGGTTTGGGCTCAAGTATGGTGTGACCATCAAGGAAATTTGGCTCAATCAACCATGTTCTGTGTTGGTAGTGGCATGATCTGTCTCTGAAGTAACTGCCACCAACTCATTCAGCTCTGGAGTTGGATCACCAAAAGTATCTAAGTATTTGGCGAAAGACACGCCCGACTCATCATCCTCATCTTCTGATTGTCCTAAAGAGGGAAGGACTGACAGGCCCAACTGGGCCTCTATGTCATCGAAGATGTAGGGGGATGCATTCTCTGAAGGATTTGCGTTGTATTCGTTCCTAAGGATCTCGCAAACTGTCTCATTTACAAGATTTTCTCCAGAGGAGAGGGACTCATCGGTGCTAGCTAGGTTCTGTCTCCATGGCTCAATGGTGTCTACATGAACACAATCTGCTTCTGACGAATTGTATTCGGTGCTAGATTCAGAATCTGGCCTCTGCCACCCTGTTTGCTTCATCTCAAGTTCCTCATATCCGCCTAGAGTTTGGAACTGAATTTTCCCGATCTTATAATCAAAGAAGGCCCCTGCTGTTCTAAGGAAGGGCTTTCCTAGAATGATCTGGGAATCTCTCCAATTTTGAGGGATCTCCATATCAAGGACTGTAAAGTCCACCATGTAATCCTGACCCTCGACTTTGATGATAATGTTCCTCAATTCTCCCTTGGACCTCTTGGTTGATTTATCTGCGAATTGGAGTAAGGCTCTAGATTTCCTAAGAGGCCCTAGATTTAGATGCTCATAGAGGGCTGTGGGCATCAGGTTAATTGAAGATCCATTATCTAGGAGAGTGTGTGCAAATGCAGTGTCATCGACATGACTCACCACATAATGGGCATCCATGTCCCTTCGCTTCCTTGGAAACGCGTTCTTGATGGCACAAGTAGTGGCTATTGACAAAATGTGCTTCTCAACACGGCTTCTGGTTTTCCTGCTAACCTTTGTAGGTGTGCATCTCACCTTAAGGTACTTTTGAAATGCAGGTGTCATATCCACATACTTATCAAAAGGGATTGTAACGTTGATATATTTGTTGCGGAACTCTTCCATCTCATGGTCATATTTTTGGATTTTTTTGGTTTTTTTCTTCTTTCCACCCTTAAGGGTGCGGGGAAAAGGAGTTATTGATGATAACTCATATCCTGAAACTAAAAGATTCTCATTTAAACGGGAAACTAAGTTCTGTACAGGACTGGGACTCTGACTCTGACTCTAACACTGACTCAGATGAAAAAGAAATTCATGTAGTGAAACAGGTGATGCATCTACCGCGACTTCTGGTGCGTCCTCCTCAGATGGAGGTGTGGGCTCCTCATCTGTTTCGCTCGATTCATTGATGGTTCTCCTCTCCTTCTTCTTGCCATGGTGCTTTAAGGACTTGGAAATCCTCTTATTCTACCGGTGGTGGTGATGCTGCTCCTCCGCCTCTAAGTTCTCCTCAGGTAGAGACTTGACGACGTCTTCCTCATGTACCCGCACCCGATCAGGTATAGTCACGGTCCTTCCGCTCCTGAGGGACATATGATTCACATTGTCGTACAAAAGGATCTCGTGTTCAAATAGAGAATAATCTGAATGGTATACCTAATCGCATGGTTGGTGCTTACCCTGACTCAGGCTATTTGGGTTGGCCTGAACCTAGGTGGGAATTGGGGTCTTTGGTGCCATATGCTGATTCTGGTGATGTGAGATACAATTCAGATCTATTCTGATATCCAGGTAATCGTTCTGTATCTGGTGGACCCTATCAGTCAGAGTCTAGATGGCCAGAGTGAGGGACTCCAATTCACTAGTGGGCGGGGCCTGCGACTGCTGACTAGAGGATGAGTGATTCGACTGTCTATACTGGCCCTACTGGCCTTGCCGATACTGCTGCTGGTGGGACGGTGCGGTGTAAGGTGGTGGAGGGTCCTACTGGCCCGAGTGGAATGTGCGCTGCTGCTGGTGCTGCTGAGGCTGGTATCCTTGTCCTGACCGGGACTGTACAAAGCTCGTTGCGGGTACGAAGCTGGTTTCTTGGTAAGCTAAGGAAGGTCGGTGTGGCTGACTATTCCTATCCATGATTGTCTGTCGACGGGGTCATGGTTGTACCACAGCCCGTTGATCTCGAACACCTGCGGAGGATCCTCGTAGACTGACTCCACATGTGGGGTGCTTGCTGCTCCTACTGAGTGTACTGCTGCTCCTCAACCCAGCTACTCTGAGGCCCTTATACCAGCTCTTGTACAAGATGAACTCGATGTACAGGTACATGTGGTGTAGAAGGGGTAGGTAGTCGTATCTTGACTACCTTCTCAGTCAATTCCTCCACTTGCTTCAGTACTCGTGAAAGCGCCTCAAGGTCAGCGACCCTCTTGTGGATCTGTTCTAGCATGGTGAGCTTATCAACTATTACCCCCATACTAGGGATTAGGTCATCTGTCAGATCCGCTACAGTCCTCTGTTTAACCGAGAAAATTGAGCGGTCGTATTGATCCACAAGGCGGATCAACAGTCGATGCGTTGACCACTCAAAAATCCGGATTAAAACAACAATTAACCCACAATAGATAAATCAAGCAATAAAAGTAAATGTGCGGAGTTAAAACTTATTATAACTCTACAACAAGATGTGTATAGGTACAAGTATGTGTACAGGTCGAACACAGGGAGCAGACAGGTAGAACGGGGCAAAGTGCTCAAAATGTGTGAATGTGATCAATGTCTACAATGTGCAAATGTTTTTGTGGGTTTTGATTTTATATTTTTTATTTAATTTTTAATTTTATATTTTTATATTTTGATTTTTAATTTTCTGATTTTATATTTTCTTTTTATATTTTATGTATTTTTTATATTTTCTTTTTCTTTAAATAGAAGATATACACAATGTAAGAAAGAGAATGATAAGGTATTTATAAAAACAACTAAAAATAAGTAAAATTCAGGAAATAATATGTTTTTGGTCTTTTTATAATTTTATAATGTTTTTGTGATTTTTCTAGATTTTTCCTAATTTTTTTGGTATTTTCAAAGTCAAAAATACGAAAAACAGTGAAGAAAAGGGTTGGCTGAAATTAAAATGAGGATGAAAAATATCAAATGGTGTCCAAAATTCCTCAAATTAATTTTAAATGAAAGCTAATGAATCAGAGAAGATACAGAAACTGAAATTGCATTTTTAGGATTTTTGTAGAATTTTTAAGATTTTTATGAAGGTTTTTAGAGTTTTATAATTTTTAGGAGTTTTGTTTTGTATTTTTTAGTGATTTTTGGAATTTTATAGATGCATGCAATAAATAGAAATCTCAGCAAGAAAGTACACACAAGCCAGGGGTATATTTGTAAATAGCTAGAAATTCAGGGGCCAAAGTGCGACTTCTCTAAAATATTACAATGCAATCTGAAAGTTATAAGACTAAGACAAAATATGTAAAGCCCTAAGGGCCCCCATGCAAAATTGCGCTACTCACGTGTATGCGCACGTGAGCCACGCTGACGGGGGCATAATTGTAAATAGCAAAAAGTACGGGCTGAATTGCAATTTATACAGAACAAAATAGACTGCAGATGAATGCTTTGAGTCCTAAATAAACATTACACAAAATGGCGGGGGAAATGGCACAAAATACCCTCGCCCGGGCAGATCGGACGGCTCCTTCTCAATCTGGGACGCCTTGATGATTCGACGGCGAAGATGGCTGCTGGAGGAACGGGGACGGTCTCCACCGCTGCGACGTTCCTTCGGCAAGATCCTCCTTCTCCGGCGGTCCTTCGTGCACCAAAATGGCGCCCAACGCTCCTGCGGTCTTTCTCTATCTTCTGGAGGCGTCAGAAAGGGGTGGAGGATCACCGTAGGTCCACCACTAAGTCGGAGACGGTGGCAGCCCTAGGATGCTCCGGCCAACAACAAAATCTCCTCCTAGGTGTGCGTGAAGCTCCAAGACCTACAAGACGAGTTAAGAGAATCGTGGGCAAAATGCCACGACCCCCCAGCGGTGGAAATACGGTGGGAGTGGCAGACGGTTGTTCGTCGGAGCAAGCTACGACGAGGGATGGCGAAGGTGGGTCAAATTGGTGAACACGAAACAAAGGATAGGGATTGAATCCTAAGATTACTGCGAACAAGAAAATGCAAGAAAATGAAATGAAATGCAAACCTCGATGGCAGAAGAATCCAGAGATATACCTCATGACCAAGACGACCAGAGATGGGTGGAAGCCGCTCCACGGCCGCCTAACCTTGTCTCTAGAGAGCTGGAGGAACTCATGTTACAAGATCCAGTCCTGAGCTCACCAAAGAGAAGGAAAAAACGGTCTAAAGAGGGTTCAAGCATGGAAAGGAAGCTTGGAGGGGGTTTATGTACAAGAAGAGCGACGGGGCGTAAAGAACGGTGATTCTGGAGCACACAAGTGATGCACTCCCCGAAAACATCCATGGGCGTGTATCCTCAATAGTAGGGGAGAAAAATTGCAGAAGGAAGCGAGGCCAAATGGTGAAAGATGCGCTCTCCAAAATTCGGAGAAAACGCCAAAAAAACGCAGTCTGACAACTTTCAGAACGTTGGGCAGAGAGATGGTCAACCTGGCCCAAAGGACGAAGAAAATAACGCACACACGTAATCCAATGCTCAATATGATGCCTGGGCGTGTACAAGGGATGTATGGGGATAAAAAGTCGTGAAGGGCACAAGGCCAAATAATGAAAGATGCGTCTTAGAAAAATAGGAGAAAATGGCTAAAAACGCACTCTGACGGGCTGCAGGAGCAAGAACCAAGGAGTTGACCACTGGGGCAACTTCCACCTGGTTGGTCCACGTGGACCAACCAGGAAAATCCCTAGAAAAAACAATTGTAAAATTAATAAAAAATAGCAAATCAATTTATTAAATTATGGTTACAAAATAAAAAAATGTTTATTATTTTATAAATTATTTTATTATGATTTTTATTTATTTTGTAGAGGTTAATAATTACAAGTTACCTATTTTAGCCTTTATAGGTATATTTATCTATATATATAAGTATTTTATTTTTATTTTGTGAATTTTAATTTATTTATTTATGTTTATTATTTTATAAATTTATAAAATACTTTTATACACTTAAATATATTTTTATTTTATTTTTCTGAAGTGTTTTGTACATTTAATAAAATAAAAGTATAAAATGTATAGGTATGTGTATAGGTCTTATACCTATGTATTATAGACAAGTATTTTTATTTTGTATTTTATTTAGGTTTTTATTCTGACTTTAATGTACATAATTATTATAAGTAATATTTATAAAAATATAAAAATATAAAAATATAAAAATAATGAATAAATAATAAAATGAATATTTTAATCTGCACAAGTATACAATAGGGGTCCAAAACTCAACTTTCAAACCGTAGCTCCGCCAAATGCGAAACCACCACCATTAAATAGCTTATTTTAAATTATATACAATTAAAGTTTGATGCATTTGGAGTTTTATTTGTGAGATACGGGTCATGGAAGTGGGCATTCTAGAATCTTATTCAGATCATAACTTTTTATCTGTACATTATTTTTGAATGAAATCAATTTTGTATTTTTATTTATTTAATTATCTACAACTTTCATGTACAAAGTTTCTTTATTTGAGGTATAAAAAGTGGAATAAAAAATAGGTCCCAAAATGAATAAAGAATGAATTAATTAAAAGGTATTTTTATTGTATTTTTGGCCCTTATCTCCCCCCTACGTTATTCCTTGTCGACCTAGTCATCGAGATGCCTCGGTCTCGGGGTTTCGGGTCATAAAATATTTACAATATTTTATTCTTTTTCTTTTCTTTCCTTTATTCTATAATTTTGGCTTTAAAAACCACATTTTATACAATATTTACACACATATGCATGAATGCTAAAATGCATGAATTAAGCCTATTTACATGCATTTACTAGGGGTTTTAAGGCCAAAATGATAGAATAAAGATGACGAAACGTAGATTCATCATCCTCCTAGTTGTCTCATTAGATAGGCTTGAGGGAGACAACTAATAGGCCCTGGTGGCCTGAGATCTGCCTGTTTCCGCCATCTGCTCCAGAATCTTCCATACGGCATCTTCGTTCTTATTTAGATTGCTTCCTCTACAGGTTGCACTCACTAACCCTTGCACTTCAGGGGTCATGCCACTGAACAGGGTCTGGACTAAGATCGCCTTGGTAATGCCATGGCAGGGGCATTTTTGTGTCAAATCATTGAATCTATCCCATGCTTCATGGAATGATTCATGGGGACCCTGGGAAAAGCCCACAATCTTCGTCCTCATCTGGTTAGTCCTACTGAGTGGGTAGAACTTATTCAAGAATAAATCTTTGAATTGCATCCAAGTCATACATCTAACCCCGAGATTCTTCAGTCAATGAGCAACCTTATCTCCTAAGGCAAACGGGGTAGCCTTCAGCTTGATGTAATCTTGTCCAACCCTAGGGTCTCTAATATTGTTGCATATCAGGTCAAAGTCTCTCAGGAAAGCATATGGTTCTTCGGTGGTATTTCCATTAAACTTTGGTAGCAGACTAAGAAAATGGGACTTCAGCTCGAATGCTTCTGGGGGTACCTCAGGTACAAGCCAACTATGCATCTCATTCTCAGCTGGTTTGTAGGCATCTACCATATGTCAGTCAATTCCACCCGCCTCAATCACCTGTCCCATCCTACCCATAAGATCCGCATTCAGCTGCTCGACTTTAGCTAAACGGGTGAGGATTTGATGCATAGGATCATCTCTGTGTTCCTCTTCATCAGGGGGTCTCTTAGGAGGCATCTTGTTTTTGGGTTGATCTTCTTCACTTGATATAACAATATGGTATGCATTAGAAGAAGATTTAGGAATGAATATATGCTCTTCGACGCGAAGGTCTTCCTCGGAGAGATGAGAGGTGAGGAAAGGGATGTAACCATCCTGAGAGTGGAGTATCACGAACTCAAGAGGGTAATGAGCTCGGGTTGGCCCAAGTTGCGCTTGGGCCGGTGAAGACGAACTTCGTGAGGGGTTCAATGAGAGATTTGCAAAGCTTGAGTAAATATTCCCCCAGTCAGTCATCTTTGATGGCAGAAAGAAGAATCGGGAGCACAAGTGTGTAAATATAGGATTTGACTCCAACCTAAAAGAAGCAAATGAATCACAAACCATGAGTTCACACTTAACATGGTGAAGGACCCGAAGCCGGGTTCGATTAGTCTGGTTGATTTTAAGTGTGATTTTTTAGGCAAATAGCAAGGATTACGTGGCTTATAGGGAAGTCGGCTCAAAGCCGGATGCGTCTCCCCTGTTTAACATGTCACCTAAGATACCAACGCCCTTCCTTTCTTCGCTCTTATCACCAGCTGAGAAGTTCAAGGACCTGCCCCTGTCTACCTATCAAAGTAGGCGGAGGCTGACAAGGCTTATAACTTTAATCCGGGAGGTTACTAGCAACTTATCGCGGTACACCGCAATTTCACCCCTATCTACCTAACGGAGTAGGCGGAGGCTACTTGGCGTTGGTCAATCAAACCCCAAATAGTTCTGCCTGTGATATTTGCTAGGATCGGGGTACGTGATATGGAAGGCGGGGATTTTGGCTCTACCTTAGTGTGTGCACACACACTCAGTACCCTCACTCAGCCTGAAATCAAGGTCGGGGTTATTCTCCCGCAAACAGATTTTTTGATTTTATGTTGATTTTATTGGTCAATTTATTTAGCAATCCCGATTTTAAGTTAGACGACCACTTGATTAGTCCAACATACAAGGCACGCTTATCGTACAGTTCCAATTTCCTTTAATCCTAAGTTAGAAAACCAAGGGGGAAGGAGTTGAAAAAAGTTGATGCATGATAAAACAATGATGTATGCCAAGTTCATAAGACTTACAGTGATCCTCGCGCTCTACATGCGGGATGCAAAACAGAATTGAAATTTTATGGATCCAAGCAAAAAAGACGCTCCTAGACAAGCACTTCTATTAGTGAGAGAAGAAAAAGTTAGATTTGGCTACAGTCCTGCGGTCTAAGTGCGTCTTTTAATCGTGAAGTATGGTCCTAGATAGTACGAGCACAAACAATCCTAAGAGAGCTCTAAGAGCCGCAAGTGCAGGTCCTATCCTACGTCAAGCAACCACACAACACATGGAGACTCTTTTTACTATTACTTACATGCGCGAGAACCCAAATGGGAACCGCTGGAAATGCAATTTTTTTACAAGTCCTCTAAAAAACCACTCACTTCAAATCGATGCAGGTCTTTTGCTCGCCTGGCGAATCGCCTTCGATACCTCATGTTTCTCGAACAGAAATAAATGATGGTCAGGGAGAGGATGGCACAAAATAAACAAATACTGGAAAAAGAAAAATATTCACAAGAAAAACCGAAATCAGACTACCCGGGGATGGAAAACCTAAAACCTAAATTTTCTAAAAATTAACCTAAGCCGTGCCTCCCCGGCAATGACGCCATTTGAAATGTCCGATGTCACCCTATTTAATTAATTAAATGTGTATCATTTTTGTTGTAGCCGGGCAATCAGGATCGATCAAAAAATAACCGCACGAATCGATAAATCGTTGAATTAATTAATGTGCGGTATGATATTTTTTTAACTTGAGAAAGCACTAGTGTCGACTCAAGGAGGCAAAGGAACAACTTTGGATCAAGTAAGATGAATTAGATCACGGTTTTCCAAGAGGATTTTTTGTATTTTTTATGCGATAAAAATGCAGATGCACAAATGCATATGAATTAGATTATTAAGAAAATAACCAACTTAGTCAAATTTAATTTTAATGTGAAATTACTCCAAATTAGCTAAGTTGTATTTTTCCTGTAAACCTAATCCAATGATGAATGCAAATATACTTTTTTGGAATTTTTGGATTTAAAATGTAAAAATGAAAAATGCAAACTTTTTTGGGGGTTTTATGCAATTTTTCATGTAAATAAAATGCAAAAATTATGAAAAATTTAATAGAAGTGAAATATGATGAAATGAAGCTATACTATTTTTTTGATTTTTTCTGACACTATTATTTTTTATAAATTTTTTTAATGAAAACAGAGTGACTGTGCGTATTTAATTCATAATAAATCCACAGAATCAAATTTTCCAGAAGAAAAATTATCTCAAATAGATATTTTATTTTTCAATTTAGAAGAGTTGACATTTCATAAAAATAGTATTCGTGGATTTAATTAAAAATCAATTACAGAAATTACTCTAAGATTTATTTTATGCAAAATACAACTCCGATTTAGATGCAATTTGGACAGTAATTAAAACACAAGTAGAGGCATCGTCCACAATTTTTTACTTTTTTTGGAGAAAGAAATATGTGTGCGAATTTCAAAGCTTAAATGGTAAAATATCAGCGAATTTCAAACTATGATTTTTAATAAATTATCGGATACTCACAGAATTCCAAATAAATAGCCAAGAGATAAATATTTAGTTGCTCTACAAAATGCTATTTTTTGATTAAAAATTGATGCAAAAATTATATCTAAATTAATGATCAAATTCAGGGGTGTCTTTGCAATACAGGCAATAAAATTGAAAATGCAAATTGTGCACAGGATGCTTCCTTAATTAAATAAACATGAAATAACCAACATGTAATTTTCACAAATAAATAAAAAAAGAATGAACCTTTATCGTGCGTGAACCTAGGTCACGATGAGGGGGAAGTTGGAGCGGCGGCGTGGCGGATGGCGTAGGGGATGCGGCATCCTTCGGCAGAAGAAGGGCGGTAGCGGCCAGCCGCGGGCGGAGTGCTGCCGCGCGGCGCTGAAGATGCGGCTGCTCGCGTACAGGGGCGGGCGGCGAGGTCGCACGGGGCGCGGTGGAGCGTCGCGTCTGGAGGAAGCGCGCGCGGCTGCGGCGTCGAGGATGCACACGACCGGGCGACGCGTACGGCAGAAGGAGGCGAAGAGGGGCTGCAGGCCGGAGCAGGGCAGCCTCGCCTGGAGGCGTGCAGGGACGGTGGCTGGTGGAAGGCAGTGTCGGGAGTCTGGAGAGGAGGAGCTGGGCGCTAACTGCTGGGCGGCTCTGTCCTACGCGTGCGAGGATGGGCGGAGGAGCGTCGCGCATGCGGCTGATGTCGATTGGAGGAGGACGGCCGCTGGTGGTGGCCGGTGGAGCAGCATGGGTGCGACGGCTGTGGTGCCTGCTCTTTTTTTTTAAAAAAAATTGTTTTGTAAATTTTTTTGTAAAAAGAAATAAATTGAGAATGAAGATGTGGTGCATGTGGTGATTGAGATGTGGTTTGTGATGATGAGATGGTGATTGTGATGGATTCGTGGTGATACGATGTGCAATAACAACGAAAAATGTTAGATAAAAATAATTTAGAAAGTAAAGATAGAGAAATTACCTGGAATTTCGCCAGAGGGTGGAGCTACGATTCGTGGCTCCTGTCGTCGCTTCAAGGAGATGGCGGATGCTCCGAAGCTCAACGAGCATTGTGAAGCTCGTAACGGTAGTGCATACCACCGGATCTCGCCTTGAGGATGTCGTCGCTCAACTCGTCTCCTACAGCTGTCACCTGAAGGTTAAAAGAGCTCGACCTCACTTCTCTCGAAACGACGGATGAAGAAAAATAAGGAGGAGAGGAGAATAAAAAGGAGGAGGGAGGGAGCTAGAAAATAAGTGGAGAAGATGGAGGAGGTGTTGACTTGGAGTAGGGAACAAGTAAAGAATAAGTAAAAAGGAGAGAAATAAAATAAAATAAAATAAAATATATAATAAGTTAAAATAAGTAGGCTACTAAATAATGAAGGGAAAGTAAATAAAAGAAAAAAAATAAATATAATTACTTAATTAAAATAAATAACAATAATTTAAATAATAAATAAATAAAATAATAAATAAGTAAAATAAAATACGAAATTAATAAAATAATAAAAAATAGGGTGACACGTGGCAGCTCCAGGAGCTGCCACGTGTCGCACCTGGAAAAATAAAAAAAAAAATTAAATGTAAAGAAAATAAAAAAGAAATAACAAAAGGCTTCAAATCAAAAAGTGATCAACATGAAAGTTGCATGTCTCAACGAGATCTACAACTTCCGCGAAGGATCGAAAATCAAAGGAAGTCATATGCACAAAGTGTATTTTTGGTTGGTACCTTATAGATATAAAATACCACATTTTTGTCTTTTACAATTTTTTTGTCATTTTTTAAATAAGAGAAAAATAAGAATAAAAATAGAGAAAATATGAAAGAAATATTTACAATTTAATCTAATTTTTATGGATTTTTAATAATTAAGAAAATAAAATGATAAAATACAAGGGTATTTTGGTCAATATGTACAATATACAATAGGGGCCCAAAACCCAAGTTTCACATAGGATCTCCGATTTTAATGAAATTGGTCTTGTTTTGAAGGTCTTTGAATGTATATTACTTTAAAAGTGAGTAAACCTAAATCGGACATTGTATGAGAGAGAGATGCATTTTAAGGCTCCTAGTTTCCAACTTGGACTCGGGTTTTATTGGTCAATTTTACAAGTTAGTATTTCTTTGATATTTTTCCTTTGATAGTGTTAGTAATATATACACTATAGAGTTGATTTCATTGAATTTGGAGTTAGTATAAAATAGATACGAATATGGTATTTACATGTGATTTTTACAAGTGAATTGGGCTTCTTATTTAATGCAAATATGAATGGTAAAATGCAGATATTATTTATGCATGCATGAATGCTAATTATGAAATATAAGTGGAAATATACTGCTAATTACTCGGGAACAAAAGCTCTATTTTCAACTTTTAGAGTGATGAATCACATATTCATCATGCCCGTCCCTACAACCTGATGGCCTGAGAAGACAAGGGGTTGTCGTGACAAGGGGAACGATTTAAGACTGCCCCCCCCACCCCCCCTCTATGATTGCTTAATAGGGGTGTTTGTTGACCATCTCTTCCAGTATGAACAGAAGGGGCGGTCCAAAATCATCTCGTCGTGCTATGAATAGGAGACGCTCTATTGTTGTGTTCCCATTGGTCAAATGAGATGCAATTATCAGGGACGCTTCGACAACCGTCCCCTATGATCAAAGGCGACTGTTGGTTTAGCAAATAGGATTGTTCTTGACCGTCACAAAAGGTGTGTCTGCTTGTAGTGATAGTACTGATGGTGGTGAGGGCCATCAAGGGGAGGCTACAATTGTTGGGGCTGGGGGTGTAGGAAGGTGGAGGACAGGGGCATGGCTATCGTCGGGGAGGCGTGTCATAGCGGGTGGAAAAAGCTCAATTTGTTAGGGTCAAGGGTGACCGACAATAGGGTGACAAGCATGGCAATGGCTCCCATGCAGAGGCTGGAGTTGTTATTGTTGGGGTGTGAGGGGATGCAAACACCAAGCGATATGAGCCATCTTTAAGAGGTGTGGCTCGAGGAGATATGGAAGTCCTTGCATGAGTGCTTACATTTTGAGTTGGCCATCAAAGTAGTGCTGGCAGGTGAGGATGGGCTGCCACGGCTACCCCTCTACCATCCCTCTCGTCGCAATCGCCAACAACTTGCTCCTCAAACCATGCCTCCTTCGCCACCGATTCAGAGTTGCCCTCCTCGTCGTGCACTCTAATAGCTATATATACAATTAAATCATATCATAAATATATGCATTTATCATATATTTGCATGTTATTATATCTATCTTCATCATAAAAATTTAAGGATATTTACACCCATAGCCATGAGTAATTTTGCAATTACATACATATCCATGCGTAATCATGAATTGCATGAGAAACCCTAAATAATAGTTAACTCTTATACAACATGATCATGTGTTAACTTCCATCCATTCTCTCTGTTATCTTTGATGGAATCCATCAAATTTTGATCATTTTGCTCCTTTAACTAAATTACATTTGCAAAAGGTGCCATTGATCTTTTTATCGCTACTTCCTCGATGACGGTAATGAGTCCCCATGTCGTGATAATGGAAGAAGGGAAACTCTCCGCAGCGATGGTGTGCGTCCTTCGGGAGGAAGGGGAGGAGGCAAGGGCGGATGGAGTGGTGACGAAGGGAGGTTATTGTTGCTACTGTTGCTCCTACTGCCTATTCCATCTGACAACTTGAACCTACGGACATGGGCTGGAGGGGAGGGGGTTTCAGGCAGAGGGGGCTGGAGGAGAGGGGGATTCAGGTGGAGGAATGTGCGGAGGGGAGGGAGCTTCGAGCAAAGGGGGCCGGAGGGGAGGATGCTTGGGTGGAGGGGGCTGGAGGAGATGGAGATTCAGGTGGAGGAATGGGCAAAGGGCAGGGAGCTTCGAGCAGAGGGAGCTCAACCGCAGGGGGTTGGAGGGGAGGGGGACGATCTAAACTAACAGAGGGTTCACGATTATGCATGGTTATGTATGTATTTACTCGAGGTTATAGGTATCCAAAAGTTTATCACGTATCTGTACATCTCTATATATGTGTACATATACATTTATAAAAAATACCTCGAAATGTTTATCCATAAAAAAATGTTTAATTTGGCTTGATCAATTACTCAATTATATTTGTGTACCATAGACGTGATTCAGTCCAACTTGATCAGTCAACTACTCTTCTCACGCATGTTCAGTTTAATCCGATTTAAGAGATTGATTACATCATCACCAAATTTATATGGTTTGATCCCAAGATTCAACTAGATTACACTTTTCCAGTAAGATTTCCGACTCGGTCTCCTTTCCTAGTGACCAGAACGGTCGAAGAGTTTAGAAGGGAGAAGGTTAACAGTTCAATCCACCCATTAGAAAATCCCCCTATAGCACCAAGACCTGTATTTCTAGATCCCCAGGAAAACCTTTTCTCAACTGTGATATATTTCATCGCATTTTAATAAGTTCAACCATAGCCTAATTATCAAGACAAGGGAGGAGTTTGGAATTTTAATCCTTAAGCAGAGATGAAAATATCAAAGTTTTTTTTAAAGGAGACGTCAAATATGCCGTGCTTGATCATATGACAAATGTCAAAAGACACGGAATTGAACTGCCATTAAGTTTGGTTGCGAATAGAGGATGATGAGTTAGATTCCAGGATGCATTGAACTTTCAGTGAAGTAATTTCAAACTTTAATTTTCAGAGATGAAATCGGGTATGCATGATTTTCTTCAGAAACTGATTATTTTTAATAAAATGGAGCCATTCTTTCGATACAAGTCTACACACAAAGGCCAGGCTTCAAGTCTTACCCATCTCAAGTAAACATCGATGAAAAAATTTCGAACTGTCAAGTCAGCGGAAGAGAATCGAAAACTCAACGTGCAGGAAGCTAGCAAAGGGACAACTGATAGGCGATGTATGAAGTTGCAATGATGCTATGAACACACATTCGAAATGGATCGAGAAAGAGAAAAGGCGTGAACAGGAGCTCTTTATATATAGATATATCTAGCAGCTGATATCCTACAGGAGGGGGGAAAGGAAACAAAACAAATAACAAATATATCCTGCTAACTGTATAAAAGGGCTGGAGAGAAAAATAGCCTCCTAACTAACTGTACGTAGAGTTTGGCGGAGTGATTCCCATGTCTGTGTAGTACTTCTTCTCGGCGGCAGTCATCCGATCTTGGAACATCGTCCACTCCCTTCTGCACCGCTCCCTCACCTGAAAAAAGCGAACTAAATGAACATCATGCAGCCAAACAACCTGATAAACCACCACTCCTTTAGCAAATATTCACCAGCTTAATGAAACCCTGTAGAGAGAAGCTGAGATTCGTGCTAAAGCTATTTAGGAAGCGGTCAAGTACATGCAGTCCACGCACACACTACATGCATGAAAAAAACGGGTAGCTGTGCATATAGAGTGCGCTTTCAACTGGATCACAAAGATTAAGATGCATATTGGATTGATCCTAATGTCAGATAGATGCACATTACATGCACAGGTACAGAAGATTTTGATACTGGTGTTGGCCAAGTGGACTCATGTTTAATTCGTGTTTTGAAGGGGACGTCCAAATAAAATCAGACTACTTGCTGAGGATCTGTACTAAAGAAATTTAGTAGTTTACAACAAAAAGTAGAAAGGTGCAATTACTTACCCCTTCCCATGGCGCCCTACCGTTTTCCGCAAGACCCTACACAAAAGTATCAGCAGTTTAAACATTTGACAAAGACCTCTCTAGACACATGGGGAAAATAGCAAGACGTTTCTTCTGACCTGGTTGCCAAGAGAAGGAACAACCTGATGAACAATCCACTGAGAATCAACAACTCCTATTTTCTCGTGAGCCGGCTAACACAAAAAAATCATATATTCGGACCCAATTAGATAGTTAAGTTAACAATAAAAAAACCAACAAAAGATAAGCAGTTGGAAACTCGTTAACGCTAACCTCATACCCAAAAAATGGGGGGAAATATACAGACAAAAAATCGGTATTAATTACCTCAACACACTTCCTAAGAGCAAAGTCCAGACCCCATCCGTGAACCAAATCATTCTGCCATTATAAAAAATACTTGTTCAAAAAGGAGTACTATTAAGACGTGCAATGTTGCAAATATTGCAAAAGACGAACAATAAAAGGTAGCAATGATTTTACCTGGATCATATGCCAGACACATCGCCAAGCATCACGAGAAAAAACGGTGGCCATGATCTCAACAAATCTGTAGACCAAAATAACGAAGAAAAAAAAACTTTAACACGACATTGGATATTCGGAAGAAAAAAATCAACCCAAAGAAAGGCAAATCACTCTTACGCGGCACATGGAGGTAAGTGGGGGTCATGACACCATCCAGGTCTCTCTTCTGTCTCCCTACCATAAATTAATTATTGAACAACACACATTTGTGAGATACAACAAAAACAAAGCCATCTTCCCCATTAAGTAGGGTATTTGTGAGATAATTAAATAGATTTAAATGAGATTCCGAAGAAGCTAGCTCACTTGTGAACCTCACGATCACCCCTTCTTTTAGTCATTTGCCAAGTTAACCCTTTATTTGGCTCTAATCCAGGCTGTGATATCTCCAGGCCATGTTTCTTCACAAGCTTGATGTACCTGACGCAAAAAAATGCAACGACGTTAAAATCCACCAACGGCACTTACAAAGACAGTATCAAGACAAATAATGGATAATATGTATTACTTACTCTTCCGCATCAAAGTGCCCAACCCCAAGATCTTCATCCCAGATAAATATGTACTCATACTGTGCGACAATATCAGGATGCAAAAACCGCTTTGCATACCACCTTATACCGATTATATATATCAGAAACTTTAAATTCAACAGATTACCATGCAGAATTTAAAATTTAGCGTACAATTTCTCACTCACCATTTTGTTTGTTTCCGAACACTGACATGAATTGCACGCTGAGACCACTCAAATTCATCCCATTCACTAGTTCGTCCGTCGTAGTGGAACAATAAGATAGTGAAATTTTCCGAGAACTGGCGAAGATCACATCAGAAACAGATGGAGAAAAAATTAGAAAGCAGCTAGTACACGAGATAATCATACAAATGGCAAGACATTTTAGAAATGCAATCACGTAATTCTATGATATATAAATTGCAGTTCTCCAAGCAAAATGCATGCTATTACATGACACATGCAATGAATAAATGCCATCAGTATGTTAACCTTCTTCACTGCAGCATCAATGTTATTTTTCTGGTCATAGCCCACAGTGAATGTAACAAGATACTTCTGTTTGATGTTCAAGTCCTTCACAAGAAAAAAGAAAGATATTAGATCGAAGGTGAATTCTTCTGTCATATTTTAACTCGAAGTAGGCATAAAAAACAAAGCATTGCATCAGTCATCAAACAAATTGCATATTTCTTTATCAAGTAAAAAAAGCCTTTTGACAAATGACAAGTAATGCGAATCGAAGGCTTTTTCAGACAACAGTGTTACAATAGCAATAAAATAGAAGTCATATTAACAAGATATAAAAAGTATGCAAGTCTTTTGCTATGATGGAAAAAACAGCTTCTCTCAAGTATCCAGGTTTTTTCTTTATGATGGATACAAGCAAAAAAAAGCAAAATTGTGGCCTGTGTTCTGTTAATGAACATTTTCTTTGGAAAAGCCAAAGGAGTACTTGACATCAGAAATCATCCAAAGTCTCTATCATTCTCTTGGAGAATCCATAGTCTAAACATTTCCATTTCAATATACGAACTTCCATATTTTACCAATGATTAATGCATTTTAACTAGTCAATTAAAGGTGATATGTTATATAAAACTAGCACATAACAGACCATAAAAGTGTGCCTGAAACAAAAAGGACTGCGATGAGAAATGTACACTAGCAGTAACTTGAGCAACACTGTTAGTCTGCTGCTAACCTCGTAAAGTTTTTTTTTCTAAAGGGGTTTCCTGACATCAATTCACCATAATCTAATGGCATCCTATAAATAACATAGATGACGGTAAACAAACTCTTTCAGGGTAAATTAGGCAGTTCCACATCTATTAATGTTTATAAAGTTAAAATAAAATATCTATGGTAAATAAACTATTTCATGGTTGTTTGGAGTGAGGTTATATTCTAAAGAAAAATGGTGTTAAACAAAAGGTTTAACATAAACTGGAGGGTCGAGGAACAAGGATTGGACAAATATATGGAAGGAATTTTGAACAATATACTCTTAGGTAAAAGGATTTGAAACAAAAAGAAACGCATTCCTCATCCTCGGTACTGTTTCGCTCCAGTGAGATTGAGGTGGCACACACAATAACATTTCTTCTGAAAAGAATGTCAACTATCACGGGTGGAGCTTCATATTCACCACAGTTTCCAAGCACACAATACCCAAGGACATTGATTTTTATAAGAAAATAGAATCAATAAAAACAAAAAGTTAGTTGATATCAATAAAAGGTTGCATAAATAGGATTCACTTCAACAACAACAAAGCATTTTCCCACATTAAGTAGGGTAGGCTATATGGATTCTTTGTCTCCATTCAGATCTATCTTGGGTTCTTCTCGGGCTTAGATCCATAAAACTAACATCCCTTCGGATAGTCTTATTCCAACACTTCTTGGGCATTCCTCTCCATCTCTTAGCCAACCCAACATCCCAAAACTCGCATCCCATGACCGGTGCATCAGCCAACCTCCTTTGCAAAATGGCCAAAACACCTTAAGCGGTTTTCCCGCATCTTATCCTCGATAGGATTCACTTATACAAATTTAATCTAAATACCCCGGGAGGGAAAGATGACCAATATTATTTAAATACGAACTTGAAAAAATAGAATAATATGCATATGCTTTTGACACTATCATATAGCTCACGAACCTCAACAAGAATTCAAATGAAGGCACAATAAGCTGTCTTTTATAAGCATTTTAGCCATACCTCCCTTGGATTGCCCCATAATCTACGAAGATAGAAGTCCGACTCCGATACAACTATTCCCGGTGGCAGTCTCTCTGCACCTCGGGGATTTGTGGGTACATAAATCTGTAGCATGTAAAAAGAACAGCCAAATATTCACTCTTAAAAAACAAAAGCCCCATAATTATCTGTTTTCTATAATATAAATTCCAGCTGCAAGTCTGCAACAATCAAGTGTCCTCCAAAAATTATTTAAAATGATACTTTCATCATTTCAACTTAAGCATCATCAACAAGAATAGAGATCCCGATGACCATGATACCAACACAATTTCGATTATAACATAAGCAATTTCAAGTTACCATGGATTGTAAGGAGAGTCATGTTAATAAGCACCCTACAGTTGAACAAGCAATTGCCAACTAAATCAAGCTCATATTTGGCAAAAAAATGCACACACCAAAATGCTCATGTGTAGTTCCGTGAAATTTTGATCTCTTGCTTTATGAAACAATAATGTTCTCCATGTCTTTATGTAGCCATTGAAGTGGCATTTCTAGTCACCTTCAACTATTACATTTTGAAGGGGAGAACAGACACAACAGTTAAGATTATTGTCTAGTTGCTGTAAGACCAAATGGTCAAAAGCCCAAGGCTTCTTTTTTTTTGAAGTCAAAGCCCAAGACTTCAAGTCATGGAATCAGCCTCTCATAAAAACACAGAATATACTGGACCATGGTCAGACCCTCTGCTAAACACCTCGCACGGAAGGTGCTTCAAGCAGAAGACTACCCATTGTAGGTCGTGCAAAGAATTTCAGTCAATTTGGTACAATTCAAAATTGTTAATCCTATAGGAAAGGTATGTTGTGAAGTTGATGCAGATCTACTGGACTCCTGAGGCCAACAACTTGCACCACCCCAAGGGAGGTAGTTAAATCGTTTACAGGGAGTTAAATCATTTACGCACCAGACACATGAGGAGTTACATGACTGTTATTGGGGGGAAATTCTTCATACCTTTGAAGTACCGTTTAAGTTCAGAATTGTATTGTTGTTGGCCTGACTGTTTGCAGTTGTCCAGGCATGATTCAAAAATGCCTGCGTCGCGATACCTGAATTCTTGTCTTCTATATACGATATAATGCTAGAAGGGAAGTGAAGCTGCAAGACCACAAAAATCTGTTCCGTAAGAACATAACAATTCATCATAAGCAGAACAAATTCAGTGGGATTGGATGGCCACAACACACCTTTGTTATGCTAACTGTGGGAAAGGAAATGCCGACCAAGAATCCGAACACAACTCCGATAACCGTTGTCACAAAGATCCTCATGGTCTCATTTGGTTTCCGAGTGATGCCGCTGTAGTCAAATACTCCTGTCAGCAAAGAGAGAAACTTCCCTAAAATTAACATCATTACACTTTAATATTTTCAAACCTCCGGGCAAGGATCCCCAATTTCGCCATGATTAGAAAATCCCAAACTCCAAAAGCAGTGAAAGTTGAGCATCCGTGTTCCTACCTGCCTGCATAGACATCAGCTCATATATGAAAAAGAATATTGCTCTAGGAAATGCACAAAAGTTAGGATCATTGTCCTTAAAAATGCACCAAATAAGATTCCAAACAAAAGAAAGACAAAATGGAAACAATTTAAATACACTTCAACTTAGGAGAATGAAAATGCATCATCCAATAAATAATTCGATTTTCCAACAAAAGTTGAAAGGCAAAACCATAACCAAACGCGCCGGGGGCCGACAAGTAAATGAGTCCAAATAAAGAAATTCGATTAAAATTTACGTTCATGGAAACGCACTAAGAAGACAATTGAAAAAATAGACAGTACGCATGCATCTATTATCCAAACTCAATTAAATGCACTCCTCCAACTTTGGAAACAAAAAACACACATCAAAAAGACCAACAAAGACAGAATCCAAAAACAAAACAAGATCTTAAAGCACAGATCACACTCCCAAGTTCGCAAGAACCGGCGAAACAAATCTTCAAGCACACAAAAATGATCATTTCGCTCAGATTCAAATCTAAGAACCACTCAACAAAATACAAAACAATGAAGCACCCAACTTTCCGCGGAAAAATCCAAAACCAGGTCCGGCCCATCAATAATAACCGCAAACCCAATCCACGCACCTGCTAAAGATACCGCGAACCCACAAACCCTAGATCGGCGAATAGCGAAAAAGGCGCCACCTTTGAGCCCCCCAATCCACCGACGCTCCTCCTCCTCTCGCGCCCACCACCTTCTTGGGGAATCTCGCGGGGCCCCAAGAAGGGGCAGAGGAAGAAGCACGAGGAACAAAGTGGGGGTCCCGTGAAAGCGAGGGAGACCCCCTAAGAAGGGGCAAAGGAGGGAGGAAGCGAGAAAGGCGCGATCTGAGAGATCGCAAGGAGGGCGTGAAGGGGCGTGGGAGATCGATTTGAGCACGAAATCGACCAGGGATGGGAGTTGAGGAGTCCTCTCTCTCTGTCGTGTGTTCTTCCTGTTCTTGCCGGTGTTGGTGATCGAGTTCGTTTAGCTTCTCCTTCGGATGTTTGTTGTGATGGCCCCCTTTTTTTGGTTTTCGTTTTGGAGAGAGAGTGTGTGTATCTCGCTCTACATTGATTGTGTGTGAGAGAGATACAGATGGTGTGCTGGTTAGGAGTAGTATATGTTATTGTGGTCTAGAGAGGTAGGGTGTCGCGCCTTCGCGATTGGTTTTAGGTCTGGTGATAGTATAGTGTGCCTACACTTTACAGGATCTGAGTTTGAATCTTAAGGGAGACGTTTTTGACCTCTGAAATTACCGAGTCATACTTTCATTTTTTTGCCATCGAAGATGGCAGATGCATGCGTAGAAGGTTTTAGAAATCAGACTGGACTTTGAAGTAGTCGGCAATCGATTTTGTCAAACCTCTTCTTATTGTTTGACGAACTTGTCATACTAGTGATGATATTACCATAGCATCAACATTCATAGCAACTCGAAAAAAATGAATCATGCTTAAATTATTGGTCAGACCAATCAAACTAATGTTCTAAATTGAGAAAATTGGATGTCTATGTTGAAATCAGGAATACCAGTGCATACATTAAACAGTATATTATCGGATACAAATGAATTAACAGAGAAACAATACCGAATAAAAATACGTTAAACGTATGTTTCCCAATCATTATCCGATTATACAATGCAAACATGAACCGATTAAAAGAACAGAAACATAAACACGGGCATGATACAGAAAGGGTAAAGCAATAAACATATTGCGGCAACCAAAATAAAATAAAGATCAGTTTAGAAGTCACCGAAGCGTCCATGAAATGGACTGTCCTTAGAGAAGATATCGCCCCCACAATACCGGTGCGTAGGGTACTGGCGATCCGCTCCCAGGATATGACGGTTCACGATCGTCGTCGGCGCACACCAACGGGATCTCCTCAATTGTACCTCAGAGAACTACAGCCGAGAGAGGAAGAAGAAAACGTTCGTCCGTGAAAGGAAGAACCAGAGAGAGACGGCGTGAAAGAGAGGTTTAGGGATATAAATAGAGGGGCTCGCGTCCCGAAGACGCGACCTTTGGTTTCCAAAAACGCGTCCCGAAAACGCATTTAATTTAATCGACTTACCAAATGAAACCCGCAGCAAAAGTATCGAGATCCGAATTGACTCTCCCGAGCCGGAGCCGGAGCGGAGCGGAACGCGCGCGCGCGCGCGTGTGGTCCTCCATTCCTCCTCTCTACTATTGCTACAAGAGTTTGGGGTGTGGACTCATATATAAGTCCACCAAAAGTTTAGATCTCCAAGGTATGGTACTAAACTTCCACCCAAACTCAACCATGTTTCAAATTTGGGAATTCCCACTTTCCCTCCAAACCATTTGGTTTCCCAATTGAAACCAAATTAAATGTCAATTGTAACCAATAGATTTTCCAATTAAAACCTATATATACAATTTTAATACAACAGTCTATAATGCATGTGCATATTTATGCATACAATGACATAAAAGAGTAAGTTGTTTACAACCATTTTTATGAGTCTAGAAAACACACATACATAGTGTGTACGCGTGCATATCTATGTATACATTAACATTTATGCATCTTTCATATGTAGTTTATGATTTTTGAGGGCCTTCTTTCTGCTTTTTTTACTACTGCTTGGTTTGGGCTTGATCGATTGAACGAGCTATGTTTTATAATCTTTTTAGGGTTTTTATCAGTTGTGCCCCTATGAGATATTGCAATTTCAGCTATGCCCCTCCCTTTTTTGAAATATCAGTTGTGCCCCTACCTTCTTGCAAAACTCACAGTTCTGCCCTTCTGTTAAGGTAAAATAGGGGTATAACTGATATTACAAAAGGGTAGAACTGTGAATTTTGCAAGAAGGTAGGGGTACAACTGATATTTCAAAAAAGAGAGGGGCGTAATTGAAATTGCAATATCTCAGAGGGACACAACTGATAAAAACCCATCTTTTTAATTACTCGAGGTAGGTTCACGTCCAGTCGATTCGACCGATCGATCTGATCTGGTTTTAGAAACCATGCTTGCATATGAGCAGCTTGGAGCAGTGAATCAAAGCGCAAGGAATGGTAGTTCATAGGATCATCGATGATGGCAGCATATAATACCCGTAAGTCTCGAGGTCGATATTGAATGCACCTTTGTGATTCAGTACAAGTTCACGTGGATTAGTCTTTGATTGATCATGTGATTGAGCTCACTTTTAACGGAAAATAAATTTTGCGAGGAATCATTATACCAAAGAAAAATCCTTCTAATCATTAAAAAAACTCCTATGACGACATTGCACACGTAACAACAAAAATGCATTCTACAATCAAGAAATTTATAGCTTTACATCCTATGTTGCCCACATCATTTAAGATTCATATATACTTCTGTTGGGGTTTTTTAATGCGTACGAAAACGTTAAGGGAGACTTGAATTCGAAGACTTTAGATGTCAAGGGAGACTTGAATACAAAGATTTTAGGGGTTGGGATGCAATTACGAAATTTCACAGGGTGTCTGGTGTAATATCCCCTTTGAAATTTGAACCATTCCATCAAATCCCTATCAATATACGGGAAGACTTTACTGGGAAATGTGACCCCAAACACCGAGGAATGGTTCTCAATTGGCGTCCCAATTATTACGGTCAAATTTTATTTAATATATATATATATATATGAAATTAATGAGGTTGCCTCATTTTTGACATTTTTTATTATTTTTTAAAAATATCGTCATCATTCGAATTTCGTAAAAAAAGAAACTCTTACGGCCTCCATCCAGACAGTTAATTTTTAATGGTCGCAGGATTTTTTAAATCGACACTATCTCGATAGAGGCCGTAAGTCTCTGTTTCTACGAAATTCGAATGACATATAGAAGAGATATAGTGATGGATAAAAAAAAGTCAAAAATGACGCAGCCCATTAATCTCATATATATATATTAAAATAAAATTTGACCGTAATAATTGGGACGCCAATTGATATAAGGATGAATATACATGGTAATATTTTTCAAAAAAAAATAAAAAAACACCAAAATAAGATGGTGAGACAGTCGGTTTAAAATATGGATTTTTATCCGGCATACCCTATAAATTTTGCCAATCACCTCCACGACATTTGAAACAACCTAATTCCCCCCTCAACCCCGTAAACTTGCCAACTCTTATCCCATGAACCATCTGGATAATATGTTTTAAGCTCGTGGGGGTTCTTCTTGGGATAATTTACAGGGTCGATGGGGTAATTACGTTGTGCAAAAGGTCGTAGAGGCATTTTAAAGCCTTTATAGGGTCTGTTGGGTAAAAATCCCTTTAAAATATTAGAATAATAATTAAAAAAACTTACATTTGCTGGCGACCACGTGACCTAATTACAATCCGGCACAGACTAATCATATCATAATCAAGTAGGCTCATATTTAATCATAGTTATCTCCCGAATGGAGTTTGATTAGTCGAGAGTAATTGTTTTTAATATAAAGGTCGGAAATTCCAGTAGAATGACGGTCGGATTTGGCTTGTTTTATTTTGAAATTTCTTATTATTTTGAATATCTTATATTAATATCTCTTGTGGAATCTCCAAATATTGACGTTAGGTATGAGTAGTTATTTTTTTCTTTTTTGAAAAAAATGGGGAAATGATAATAATTTTTATTTATTTTCATAGATGTAGAAATTGTTAGATAATTCCAATTCAAATTTTCCACGCAACTGACGGGTTGAACAACATAATCTTTTTCTTCAAGATTTTACGATTTCGACCTTAGATTTTGTGAATCAGAGAAAACGACGTGATAATACGAAGAATGCCCTCAGAAGGAGAGATGTGGATAAATATGTATATAGACATTATCATATTCTTTTTCCTTTTACGAATATATTGCGGATATTGAAAAATCGCAAACCACGTCCTTAAACGGATGCGGAATATTTTACGCATATAAATCCGAAGAAATCCTATTGTAAAGTTGAAATTAATACCGGATTAAATCTCAACGGCTGAAACTATCCATAAAAAAATAAAAAGAAAACAAAGTAATGTGCTAATAAAACAAATCGTATAAGTAATAGTCAAATAGTATACAGATCAATATATTTATTCCCGCATTATAAAATATACCTAGATATATGCCCATATAATTGTGTATATATATATATATAATATACAAATATAAATTCAGTAAATATTGTATGTGGATTTCCATATCCATAAAAAAGAAGGGTTTTTATCAGTTGTACCCCTCTAAGATATTGCAATTTCAATTTTGTCCCTCTTTTTTTTGAAATATCAGTTATGCCCCTACTTTCTTGCAGAATTCAAAGTTCTGTCCTTTTGTAATATCAGTTATGCCCCTACTTTACCTTAACAGAAGGGCAGAACTGTGAATTTTGCGAGAAGATAAGGGCATAACTTATATTCCAAAAAAGGAGGGTCAAAACTAAAATTGCAATATCTCAGAGGGGCATAACTGATAAAAATCCAAAAAAAGAATATGATGTCCATATCTATATCTATATCCATGATAAAATAAAAAATACATATCCTCATGTATTTGTATTCAACAATAACAAAGTTTTTTCCCACATTAAATAGGATCGGCTACATGGATTCTTTGCATCCATTCAGATCTATCTTGGATCAATTTCGGACTTATATCACAAAAAACAACAATTCTTGGGTCATCCTAATGTATTTATATTCTCTAAAATGAAAAATAATATTTATATCATCTTAAAGTGGATATGATAGTGGATGGATACACACACACACACACACACATATATATATAGGAGAAACTTCAAATGAGGCGGGGTCTCACCATATATATGGTGAGCCACCCTCAATTTAGGCATCTTTCTAATATATTTTACAATTTCTTGTTTCATACATATAATAATAAATATTAACACAACATGTATAGTGAAATAAAAATATGAAAATATTATTATAATGGATGGAAATATTGATTTGAATTTAGATGCTATATTTTACAAAATTCATTTTTTTACAATGTGCGGTTTATATTTTACAAAACTGTTACAGAATTTTTACTAAATTCGCAGTGGCTTTTACAATTTCAGAAAAGCTCCCGCCTCATTTAAAAGGTCCCCTATATGTATCTGATTGCATTTTTAATTAGAATGATTAAATTACCTATTGCCTTATTTGCGATCTGCAATTATAATTCCGATATTTTGACCTTGGGGTATGTTTGGTTACTGGATTGGGCTAGGTTGGGATGTCCTCATGTGAATAGTAGCTGTTTGGAGGATTGTGAGGGTTGGAATGATAATTGTGATGTGATGTGACATTGATTATGTGTTATATTATTTTTTAATGATTATAATATATTTTTTATGTTAATAAGTTTATTTGAACATGGTTAAAAAATATTATACCAAAGAAATTATGGGTCAATACAAGCAATCCCAACTTAAGAATGCAGAGTCGGAGCTAAGGGTATGCCATAGTATCCCAATGTAACTGGCAACCAAACGGACTTTGTAAAGTTGTTCTATGGACTTCGTAAAGTTGAATCGTGAAAAAAAGAAAAGAAATTCGAACATATTTTTTGTTTATATTAATATGGACTTCGTAAAGTTGTTCTAATTAAGTATATTTAAACCAGATCTGTTTTCGGCCTTAATTTAATTATGGATAACTCCATCTCGTTCATAACCTTTTCCATCGTATATTAATTGTCAAATTGAAACACACAAAAAAACAGTTTAAACCCAAATTGAAATACATGAAAAATACAAATCACATACATACACCGAAACTTTTTATTTATACGCTATAAATAATCATACAACAAACTCCATATTAAGTACAATACACCCCTCTCTAATACAGTTACAAGACGAAAAACCGATACATCCGTGTGATCGAATCGAGATGAAAACCAGAGTGTTCGACAATCCTCGCATCGACTGTGATTTCTTTCGCATGGGTGTAAGGCTCTTTATATACATCGCGGGCTCGACCGGAGTACGACACGACTACAGTCGATCCGCCTCTAGCTCGCTACATATACAATCAGTTTATGGTACAAAATAAACAATATATTACTAATTATATGTTAAATTCGGGGAAATAATCCCCATTTTGTTGAAATAATCGGCTTCTGATGTTTTCATTCGATCTTTGAACATCTGCCACTCCGTTCTACACCGCTTCCTCACCTGAAATAGCAAAAAAAAATCTTAAATGTATCGATGACAATCGCTCAAAATGCTTAAGTCTGAATCATACCTCCTGACATGGAAGGAGATATCGATATCGATATCGTTTCGATATCGTGTCGATATCGATATATCGACAATATATCGCCGATATATCGCCGATATATCGCTATATCTAGGAATCTTTCTGAAGAAAATGCCTAAAATCGGATATATCGATATATCGATTTTGATATCGGTCCCATGTCGATATATCGGCGATATATCGCCGATATATCGGGATACGGCCTTCCATGCCTCCTGACCCGGTTTCTCGCCATCTCTTGTTGGTCCCTGCGACCGCCAATAACTTAAATCAAGCACGCTGAAAACACCATACGATCGAGGGAAATCGGGCTAGCTTAAGTAATTACCTGACTGTCGAGCGAAGGAACGGATCGATGCACGATCCATTGCGAATCGACGACGCCGATTTGTTCGTGAGCCGACTAACCAGGTAAATCAATCGCGATAAACCCAATTAAGACAGATGATATTGCAAATACTACAGTAAGCTAATGCGATAATTAATCGGTAATCACCTCAACGCATCTCAGAAGATCGAAATCGATCCCCATCCATGAACCAGATCATTCTGTAGTATTTAGCATTAATCGCATATTAAAAATCTTAAAATCGATTTAATCTACAAGCTAAACATGAATGGATTTCGTACTTGGATCATATGCCATACACATCGCCAAGCACTTCGAGAGAAAACCGGTGCCATGATCTCGATAAATCTGTCCATCATTAGAAAGTACTTAGCAAGTGCTTAGTGATAATTGCTTTTTTCATTTGGTCAATTCTTAAAATCGCGTAATAATCCATGCGGTCATTGCGGAGGACCTCTCGGTAAATAATCTAAGTACGAAGGATATTTTATGCAAATAACCACGAAGCAAGAGGTCTCACGCTGCACACGGAGGCAAGTGAGGGTGTGCGCATCTCTCTTCTCTTTCCTTCGTCTCCCTCGAAAAATTCAAAAAGCGGAAAATTAGCAAAAAAGCCCAAGAAAATTAGTGTATTATAGATTTAGAAAAAAGAGGTTCAAATTAGTTCTCAAGTTTCAAACGAATAAGATATTCGGTTGCGGGATAAGGAGGGATAAGTGTTGATTATTTTGTATACCGGTATAAATCCTTATGTATATTACATCCTATGTTGCCCACGTCATTTAAGATTCATATATACTTCTGTTGGGTTTATTTAATGCATACGAAAACGTTAAGGGAGACTTAAAAACGAAGACTTTATATCAAGGGAGACTTGAATACAAAGATTTTAGAGGTTGGGATGCAATTAAGAAATTTCATGGGGGGTCGGGTGTAATGTCCCCTTTGAAATTTGAACCATTCCATCAAATCCCTATCAATATACGGGAAGACTTTACTGGGAAATGTGACCCCAAACACCGAGGAATGGTTCTCAATTGGCGTTCCAATTATTGCGGTTAAATTTTATTTTAATATATATATATATATAATGAGATTATGGAACTATCCCGCGTCATTTTCGACGTTTTTTTTTTATTTTTTATTTTGAAAAAATATCGTAATATATATTCATCCCTATATCTCTTATATATCATTCGAATTTCGTCAAAAGGAGAGACTCTTATTGCCTCCATCCAGACAGTTATTTTTTAATGGTCGTAAGATTTTTTAAATCAACACTATCTCAATGGAGGCTGTAGATGTTTATGTTTCTGACGAAATTTGAATGACATATAGGAGGGATATATGGATAAATATTCATGGTGATATTTTTAGAAAAAATATAAAAATACCGAAATAAAGGTATGGGACAGCCCATTAAATCATATATATAGAGAGAGAGATCTGATCGTTCAAAATATTAGAATAATAATTAAAAAAAACTTGCATTTGCTGGCGACCACGTGACCTAATCACAATCCGGCACAGACTAATCACATCATAATCAAGTAGGCTCATATTTAATCATAGTTATCTCCCGAATGGTGTTTGATTAGTCGGGAGTAATTGTTTTTAATATAAAGGTCGGAAATTCCAGTAGAATGATGGTCGGATTTGGCTTGTTTTATTTTAAAATTTCTTATTATTTTGAATATCTTATATTAATATCTCTTATGGAATCTCCAAATATTGACGTTAAGTTTGAGTAGTTATTTTCCTTTTTTGAAAAAAAACGGGAAAATGGTAAGAATTTTTATTTATTTTCATAGATGCAGAAATTGTGAGATAATTCCAATTCAAATTTTCCACGCAATTGATGAGTTGAACAACATATTCTTCTTCCTCAAGGATTTTACGATTTCGACCTTAGATTTTGTGAATCGGAGAAAACGACGTGAGAATACGAAGAATGCCCTCAGAAGCAGAGATGTGGAATTATTCCTTTTATGAATATATTGCGGATATTGAAAAATCGCAAAGCACATCCTTAATTGTGAATTCAGAGATAAAAACAAATATTCTTTATATATAAGTATTTTACAAACAGATGCAGATTATTTACGCATAATAAACCGAAGAAATGTTATTGTAAAGTTGAAATTTATACCGGCTTAAATCTCAACCGTTGAAACTATCGATAAAAAATAAAAAAAGAAAAAAAAGTAATGTGCTTATAAAATAAATCGTATACGTAATAGTAAAATAGTATATAGATCAATATATTTATTTCTGCATTATAAAATATATCTAGATATACGTCCATACACAATTATATGTGTGTATATATACACAATATACACATATAAATTCAGTAAATATGTATGTGGATTTCCTTATTCATAAAAAAAGAATATGATGTCGATATTTTTTATGTATCCATGACAAAATAAAAAATGTGTATCCTTGTGTATTTATATTCAACAACAATAACAAAGTCTTTTCCCACAATTATGTAGGGTCGGCTACATGGATTCTTTGCATCCATTCAGATCTATCTTGGGTCAATCTTTAATTTATATCTCAAAAATTAAGATTCATTCATATAGTCTCTTTTCAAGTTTCCAACAATTCTTGGACCATCCTAATGTATTTATATTCGCTAAAATAAAAATAATATTTATATCATCTTAAAACAAATATGATAGTGGATGGATATATATATACACAGAGAGAGAAAAGGGATCATACTCCATTTTCTTCTTTTTTCTTCTTTTTATTTTTTTTTGAAAATGCTTCCATGGATTTTCATAAATATATTCCTCTAATATGTCATTCAAATTTTGTCAGAATCAGAGACTCCTATGACCTCCATCCAAACAATCATTTTTGACGGTCATAAATTTGCTGTATTTTTCATTTCTAGATGGAGGCTGTAAGAGTCTCTATTTCTGACGAAATTTGAATAACATATTAGAGTGATATAATTATTCATGGAAGCATTTTTCAAAAAAAATAAAAAATTTTGAAAAAAGGAAAATGGAGTAGGTAAGTTACCTACTCCATGGAGTAGGATCCCTTTCCTCATATATATGTATATATATGTGTATATATATATGAGAAAAGGGGAGCTGTTCTGTGTAACATCCAAGTTGGTTGTTACACGGAGCAATTCCCCCATTTTTTATTTTTTTTCAATTTTTTTTCATTTATATTCATATATATATATATATCCCTCCTAAATGTCATTCGAATTTTGTAAGAAACGGAGACTCCTAAGCCCTCCATCTAGACCGGGTAACTTTTAACGGTCTGAATTTTGTTGTAATCGACATTTCTAGATGGAGGGCTTAGGAGTCTTCGTTTCTTACGAATTTGAATGACATGTAGGAGGGATATATAGATGAATTTCCATGAAAAAATTTGAAAAAGAAAATAAAAAAATGTGGGAAACTGTTCCGTGTAACAGCCACAGAACAGCCTCCCCAGCCAATATATATATATATATATGGGAAAAGGGAAGTTTTATTCAAAAATCAAAAGAGGGCACTGTGCACAGGGACTGAAGTGCAAATACCCGATGTTCTGGGGGTCCAGGTGCAATTTTCCCAGCAAGTCACACGCGCGGCGCGTGCCTGGGGCACTCAGGGACCTTCTGGTAAGAAAAACAAGTCCGAGGACCTTTTGGTAACTCGTACCAAAAAGTCCAGGGCCTGTACTGCAATTAACCCACAAAATAGGCGCACATGCGTAATTAAACACTCACAGGGGCATATATGCAATTACCAAAAAGTTTTCATTCAATCATAAACATCCAGAACTACAGGACTAGAGTCGCAAATACACCAAAACTACACGTGACGAAGCACGTGTCTCACACATACAGGGGCATAAGTACAAATACTAAAAAGCACGAGGTCCAATGTGCAAATAACCCAACGTAAATAAAAAGCACAGAATATTTACAGGACTGAAACGTAAAGCATAAACTAAGAGGGGGCCTACGGTAAATTACCCCTTTATTACGTCGACGGCCGGATGTGCGCCACGTAGCAGATCTAACGGCTGAGGACGGAAGCGCCTTTCTCCTTCCGCACGTGGGCCTGATCGACGTCAGTGGAGGAGACACGTGGAAGATCTGACGGCCTCGGGTGCTGGTGTCTCTCTCTCTGCGTTAACGGTCCAGATCGCCCCTCTGAATGATCGGGCGGTGACTGCTCCTCCGTGGATGGACAATCAAGATGCGAACTGGAGCGCTAAGGGCAATCGGACGGTGCTCGAGGATCCTGGAAGAACAGTTGGCCGGCGAGCTTCGCCGGCCTGGTGCGAGCGCGGTGGTCCTCGTCAGCTGCCTCTGAAGATCGGAACAGGTCCGCGATGAAGTCCCGCAGCTGGTGGTGGCCTCCGATGGCCCAACCGAGCCCTGGAGGGGCTCCGGCGAGGTCGGCGGAGGGAAGCTCCTGGGCCGAGTGTCGGGAGGCCTCAGATGGCCTCCTCTGGTCCTGCAAAATAGGTCAGAAGCTTCGCGGGTCGAGGGCAAAGTGCCTCGACCCGGTTAGGTGGTGTGGAGGTGGTCTGTGCGTCGGGGTGAGCGAGCTCCGGCGAGCGACGGACGGTGGAGCTCGAACCCCAGCTCCTGTGCGAGCTGGGTTGAACGAAGGGGCGGAGAAGGTGCGTGGAGGAAAGGCGATGGTGAACGTGGGTTCCGATGATCGAAAGGGTATGCGAGATAGCCGGAATCGACGGAACTCGGCGGAGCTACGATTTGGGGCAACCTAGAAATTAGACGAAATAGGAAAGCTAGAAGGTTACCTGGGTGGCGAAGTAGACTAGGCTGGAGCTGAGGTAGCTCCCGGTCGTAGCCTCGAAGGTCGTCCGGTCCTGAGGCTCGAGCTCCTACACTGGACGGAGCACGGCGGCGCTACGTCGCCGGATCGATGGTCCGGCCACCCCCTCCTCGCTGCGACACGGGCAATCGAGAGCTGTCACCTCAGGGACTGCTGTGGAGGTCACGGGATGAAGGGTGGAGAGCCAAAGATGGAAAAAGAATGCGGCGGAGCTCAGACTATATACCGTGGAGGGTCCGGCAAGATTCGATCGGGTAGGGTAGCGTGAAGCGCGGATCCCAATGCAATCCCCCAGGCGATGATCTCGGATGCAAGAAGAAGGATTAGGACCCGGGGTTTGCGCGAATGGCGGGCGGATCAGGCGGGGAAAAATCGGAGAAATCGGGTCGACAGCCCGATCCGCGAGAGAAGAGGGTCCGCGAGGGGAGTTGACCGGGGGGTCAACATCCCCGTGGACCAATCAGGAGAGGCCACGTCATAAATAATTTAAAAATTCAAAATAAAATAGGAAATGACCGAATTATTAAAAACTCAAAACATAAAATATTTTTATTTTAATTTTTTCTATTTTTTGAAGATTTTTAATTAATTTTTTCAAAATAAAAATAAGGTATTTACATAATAGGGCTATATATAGGTATATGTACAATATATTTTTGTTGTTTTAATTTTGTTATTTTTATTTGATTTTTTTGTTTTGTTTCTTTTTATTTATTTTATTTACAATATATATAACATAGAATATTTACAAAAAGTTTTGAAAATAAATAAATTTATTTACAAGGTTAAATACATAAGAAGGCATGGTCTATGTACATGGTGAAAGGGCATTTTTGAATTTTTGATTTTTAGATTTTTATTTTGTTTTTAATAGTTTCTAAATATATACAAAATATGTACAAGCATATTTTTGGGTGAGGAAAATATAATTTATTTATTTACAAAAATATATACACATGAGCCCCTATCTCCCTCTACTTGGCTTTTATGCGGTCAGGCCCATGTTGAGCCCTCCCTTGGGTTAGGTTGCTCAATATTTATTCTAAATATTTCCCTCTTTTTCTTTTTCATCTTTATTCTTTTATTTTTGCACAAAAACATGATAATTATAGGTTTTTACAAGATGCATGCTTTTGCTAATTATTCCTATTTACAAGTATCTACATGCATTTGCATAGGTTTTTGTAGCTAAAATATAAGAATAAAGAGTGATGAATGAGTATTCATCAGGAAGCTACACCGGGTGGTGCAGCTAACTAGCTACACCTGGGTATTTTTCTCATTGATTTTTTATTTTTTTTGAAGGAAATCTATGGGAATTACTTAATTTATTGAGTGGAATATGTGTTTCAAATTTCATACAAAATAAACATTCCTAACATGTCCATCTAGATAGGGTCAATTTCAATAATTCCGAGACCGTTAAAATGTGATAGTTTTGATGGAGATGATAGAAGTATCGAATTTAGTTGAAATTGGTATGATATCATGGTAATATACGGTGATTTAGATCCCCTATGTTTCATTTCAAAAGTACAAAAAATCAATGAAAAAAGTGAACGGGTGCAGCTAGTTAGCTACACCCCCGGGTGCAGCTTCCCCAACCCATATATATATATATATATATATATATATATATATATATATATATATATATATAGGGCAGGGAGCCTACACCCTGGGGTGTAGGAAACTCCCTGCACCCACCACATTTTTCGATAATTTTTTTATTTTTTTGAAATAAAAGTTGGAGAGATATACTTAATATGTTAAGGGGAATACGTGTTTCAAGTTTCATGCAAAACAAACATTCCTAACATGTTCATCTAGACAGGGTCGATTTCAGCAATTCTGAGACCGTTAAAATTTGGTAGTCTTGATGGAGATGATAGAAATGTCGAATTAATTTGAATTTGGAATGACAACATGGTGATACATGGTGATCTAAATCCCCCAAGGTTTCATTTCAAAAAAATCAAAAAATAATGAAAAATGAGGCCGGGTGTAGGGAGTTACCTGCACCCGCCGAGGTAGGCTCCTTTTTCCCATATATATATATATAGGAAAAACTTGAATTGAGGTGACGCCTCAATTCAATCTCTATGCGACAACATTCTCTACCCGTCGGATTTCAATCTACGGTCCTTATAAAAACCACCAACCGAGAGTCGAAACCACTAAGACTCTATTATAGAATTTCTATTTATAGGAATTCACCATATTCCATCAATGACGACAGATATGGTGAAAATAAATTGAATCCAACTTTTCACGCGGATTAGTTATGTTCGAATTGAATTATCTTTTCTTCCAAAAATGTGGATTTTTCATTAACAATCCATTTCGCTACTATTCAGAACTTCTCGACATATCTCTAGTTCTTTTCAAATATTTCTTAGCAGATTCCCTGATATTCAATGGAACTCGACGAAATAGCAGATTCCGAATTTTACAGAGATAATGCCCAGGTAATGTACGTTTCTCATTTTCCTTTATTCGTTATGTATGTAAATCACGAGAACTATTTTAATTTTCGTTGAAAGACGAACTGGTTCTTGAATCGAAGTCGTATGATGCGTTAATATTTTGGGATTTTATATATTAATATTTGACATTATTATATTTATTTCTTCCAGTTATCTGACGGAGAGAATGAAGTTATTGGAGTGGTGGCAGGAATTGACGATAATTTGCATCAACCAGGTATGCTGAATTAGTCAGATGTTTCAAAGCACTACAGACCTTGTTCATTTATATGATGTTGCGGAAAAAAACTTCTTATTTTACGTAAATTCAGTATATATGATGGTATAGTTCATCATTTTACAACAATGAACTATAATTTACACTTTTGAACCTCATTTTACATTATAGAATATTATGCAATATCACCCTGAATGATAGCACTACAGACCTTGTTTTACGTATATGATGTTGCGAAAAAAACTTCTTATTTTACGTAAATTCAGTATAATTGGTGGTATAGTTCATCATTTTATAGCAATGAACTACGATTTACACTTTTGAACCTCATTTTACATTATAGAATATTATGCAATATCGCCCTGAATGATAGCACTACAGATCTTGTTTTACGTATATAATGTTGCAAAAAAAACTTCTTATTTTACGTAAATTCAGTATATTTGGTGGTATAGTTCATCATTTTACAGCAATGAACTATAATTTACACTTTTGAACCACATTTTACATTATAGAATATTATGCAATATCACCTTGAATGATGCTAATACCAGTCCATTATTTGATAAATTACATATATGTGCATCATTTTACATTTACTTTCAATAATTTACAATTATAATTAATAATTTAAATTAATTACAATTAATGCAATTATATTCCGAATGATTTTCAGGTAATTACTCAACCAGTGACCCTGACAATGGTATCATACCTCATATAGGCCAAACATTTCTATCTATTCAAGATGCATATAAATTTTATGAGGCATATGCAACAGAGATTGGATTCAATGTTAGGAAAGCAAGCTCTAGAGTTGGTAAAGATAAGATTTTCAAGGAGCGGATAATTATATTTAAAACTTTTGTTTGCTGGAAAGAGGGGTTATCTAAAAATACAGAAAAAACATTATCAGTTGACAATGCAAGAAGTGATGATAGCGATGAATGTATTTTTTATAAGGAGGAGTGTCGTGTTGGCATATCACGGACTGGGTGCAAAAGCTTTCATGCCAGTCTCATTTAGGCCTGATCTCAATGATTGGTTTGTATCGAATTTTGAAGCTGAACACAATCACAATCTCGTTTCTCCATCTAAACGCAGATACCTCAGACCAAATAGACGTTTTTCAAAAGCCATAAAAATACTTGTGAAGTCAATGAATGATGTAAACATACCTGTATCAAAGCAGTCGGCTTTCATAAACATGTCTAGTGGTCAAGTTGGTAGTATTGTTCGAGATATCTACAACTTAAACAGAAAGGAGAAAAAACAACGTATTGGGATGGATGTGCACCTTCTAATTGAACATTTTGAAAGTTGTAAGGCCAATACCTTTGATCTTTACTATGCTTACACAACCGATGATGATAACATGCTTACTCAGTGTATATGGATTGATAGTGCCTCCATTGAGGATTATAAATTATTCGGAGATACAATATCGTTCGACACAACATATAGGACCAATGAATACAATATGGTATTTGGTTCTTTCTGTGGTGTTAATCATCACGGTTACACAATTTTCTTTGCAAATTCTTTCATTAGCAGGGAGACAACCGAGTCATTCTCGTGGTTATTTGAGAGATTTCTAGAAGTAATGAGTAAACATCCAGTTTCTATAATCACAGATGAAGATCCGGTAATCTGTGCAGCTGTTAGGATATGCTTTCCACATACTGTTTGTAAATTCTGCACTTGGCATATAATGACCAAGCTTAAAAGTAAGCTTGGAAAGATTAAAGATATAAATGAAGTTCTATCAGCGTTTTCCATAGTTGTATGGAAAAGTATAACTATAAAGGAATTTGAGCAAAGCTAGTGCAAGATTATTGATCAGTATGATTTATCATCTAATGTCTGGTTGAATGAGAAGTATAGTATCAGATTTAAATGGATTAGTTTATATCTTAAGGATTATTTTTGGGCTGGTCAGCGCAGTACACAGAGGAGCGAAAGTATGAATGCATTTTTGCAACACCACATCACTAAAAAGAACTCTTTGCTTGAATTTGTCTGTAGATTTCAAAGTGCAATTCAACGACGCAGGGAAAGAGAGAATGACATGGATAACATTGGTGAAGTTTACACTCCAAAATCAAATTTCAAATGAAAGATGGAGGTACAGATGGTTCGTATATACACCAAGTTCATATTTTACAAATTTCGTTTTGAATTGAACGAAGTGAAGGAACTTAATGTTCGAACTCATCTTAATTCTCCTGATTGCTGTCAATATTTTGTGTCATATATTGGGAAACCTGACGAAGAAATATGTGTTTCTTTGTCAACTGGAAGTGATTTTCTTGTTTGTGAATGTAAGAATATGCAATTCTTTGGATATCCACGTAGGCACATACTTGCAGTTTTGAAGATATAGAACGTGGAGCTTCTAAATGAGGAATATATATTGAAAAGGTGGACAAGAACCATTAAAAAATCAAGAAATTATCCTATTTATGTCAAAGTTGCACACCAAGAAAGGTCGTCTCAGCTTAATCAATTGTGTTCGCAGATTATTTCAGCTTCGGTTGAACAGGATGAGATGAGGATATATTATTATTTACTAAAGAAAAATTAAGAGATTTATGTAGCAATATTGATATTATGATAAGTAACAATCCTTCTTCGAGCTCTACAACCGTGAACAATACAAATGTTCTAGATATGATTACTAAACCAGCCGTTAAAGAACCAAACGTTGCTAGAACGAAAGGAAGTGGTCGCGGTGGTACACCTAAGGGCGTTGGCAATCGTATTAGATCAGAATCTGAGATGAGAAGAAATAGAGGTCGACAATGCAAATCTTGCCTCAAATATAATGTTGGACACGATTCTAAAAATTTTCCTAATAACAAATCGGCAAATCATGGTAAATAATTAACATTCATTATTTATTGATATGATTTTTCCTGTTCACTAATACTTGTGTTTTATTGTGCAGTTGAGGATGACTGAAATTAAAATGAATTGATCAAAATCTTATAATGTAAGAGTAAATTTTTATATTTCATTGTAACATTTTATTACATCTCATATAAAACATTTTAATGTTGCTTATTATATTACTTTCATTATGTTTGTTTTTGCAGGATTGCATTTTACTGAAAGATTCTTGGCTACAAACGAGCTTTGACTTTTGGCTGCTTATCAGACTTAGTTTTTTTTATTATTATATTTTTCTTTTGCTTGTCGTACTGTGTTCAGTTATTGTAGAATTCAAACAATGTGTTATTTATATTGTTTTAGTTCAGATGTATCCCGTTGTGGTATCATAACATAGAGTATTTCAGATTTGTTTATTTTCGTGATGTTAATGTTCAACGTTCAACTTGAGCTTTCAGTCATATAATTTCAACATCATATTATTTTGATATATGTGTCATTCATATCATTTTTGTATAGTGATGGTGTTTTTAAGGGATTCTTACTGTTTAATTATACTTGTCCTTCATTCTTACTATAGGAAATGTATTATAATTCTTATTAATTGTACAGGTTTAAGTGGTTTGATTATAAAATTGACACATTTCCGTAACTCTTGTTACTATTATATTAATAAATATTTCTTACCCACAAACCTAACGATTGCAGTAAATTTCAATGTTATATGAATTATCTCTGTATATATCTGCTAATATCTGCTAATAAAATCCAGTAGCTTTATTTACAATACAGATATATAAGTTTCAAATCTGTGCAATAGTTTACAATTGTATGCTGTAATTTACATCTATACGTAATATTTTACATAGTTGCTCAATACTTTATATATCTTTATCATTTTGTTTTATAAATATTTTTTCATTATCAAGAATTTTAAATCATATAACTTATATTATCATTCAACATATTGTAGAAATTAAAGGATATAATTCGCTCTTGTTCAATAGCCAAGTAAAATGTATTCTTATTGTAGTTTAAGTATGGTAACACTCCTACTTTATTACGGAGATATACTTTTTACAAATAGCTTCACTATTTTACATATATTAATAATAGTTTACGTATTGTTCCCATACTTTACAAAAAAATTTCATTATTTTACAAATAGTTACATTATTTTTACCATAATTGTGTTTCTATATGCGAATACAAGTCTAAATCAGCATGAGTAGTAACAAACAATTAGTAATTATCGCGATGTGATTCTTTAAAGTAGAGAAGATTTTCGACCATTGGAAAACTCTAATCTAAACAGAAATTCGTTTATTTATCGAGCATTATAATATATCTTCTGTCTTCCTGTCAAACATGTATATATTAAACAGATACTCAGTGCAAACATAGGACAGAAGTTTTAAATAGATAGTCATTGCAAACATGTAACAGAAGTTTTAAACAGATACTCAGTGTAAACATAGGTTAATCGTGATATTTAAATGAAATGTTTTGTTCTAAAGAAGTTTTAAACAGAAACTATGGAAAGATAACACAATTTAAGATAATTCAACAATACATAGTTCTAAATTAAAATGCAAAAACTTTAAGACTTGTTTATACTATGTCTTCTATCTTTATCATTGTGTCGCCGAGTTCTTTATGTGACCACACGTTAACAATAACGAAGTTATTTCAGCTCTGAATCTGTCAATATCATCGTAGCTGAAATCCAACGCCCTTCCTTCACACAGGTACTCCATCATCTTCATCATGTAGACCCCACAATCCACACTCTGTGAAGGTTGCTGCGGGCAATCTTGCACGTATATGATTTCCCAACCTGCAAGACAATCATCTGGAATGCTGTCCATGAAGTACTCCGAAATCCATCCATGCTGATATGTAATTCAAAAAGAATATTATTAAAAGTGAAATAAATAATTTAATAAAATATAAATTTTTATTATGTCATACCCATTTCAATACATCCTTTTTATGGAATTTTGTTCCTTTCATAGAATTGTATGAAAGGAACTTTCTCGCTTTAAAATCAGTCACAAGAAGGTGCCAATGGTTTCTTGTGTGGATAACAGTGAAAATTTTCTCCAACTCTGGCATCAATAATCCATATTTGTATAACTCCTCGAGCTTATCAAATTCATCTTCCGTAGCATTAACCACCAAATTCACAAGAAATTGCTGATAAAAAACAAGTTAGAATAATAAATTATTCTGATTAAAGATATTTAATAATAATTATACCAGTAATCATAATCTCACCATTTGAAATATTGGTGTGAATACAAACGGGACATAATCATTAGTTGTGTAGTGTTTATGGTGCATCACGTCCATAAACATGTCGATTATCTACAATATCAAAAAATAATTTAGTCTTAAACAAATATAAAAAAGTAAATATAATAAATATACGTACCGTATCCTCGATCATTCTTTCGTACAAAAAGTTATGAATATCTCTTTCTTTACAACTCCGATTCCCCGGAGTAAAGTAGGTGGCATTCAATCTGAGGAATTATCTTTAATTACTATTATATATGTAAAGTTAAACATTTTTACATGTAAATGTTGAAATTTGTGTTAAAATACTTACTTGTTTGCCGAATCACGAAGAAATTCTTGAATGGTTTTCTTTGTCTGTTCTGATACTTTTTCGTAACCAATGAAATCGGCTACAAGATCGTATAGATACTGATTCTTATTCAATCAATTACAGACAATGTTAGAAACAATCAATATCATAATCATGTAGAATATACAAAGTTTTGTGAGCATTATTAAAAATCTACATTCTACGTCATTTGTATTCAATGATACAAAAGAACTTGTTTTATATTATATGACTTACCTCACTGGTTGTGTCATCATCTTGTGTTTCATTATCTTCTTTCCCTTGCTTCTCTGCTTCTTGTAACAATTTTTTTGCTTCTCTTCTTTGTTTCAGTCTTTTTATTATTGAGCTTTATTGAACTGTTACTTTTTCCCTTTTTCTTCTCTTTGTAGTAGTCTGTGTGTGCACATTTTCTGATTGTGAAATGTCACTAATGTTCAGATCAAAAGAAGGCATGCCAATGTTGATAGCTGAATCTTTTTTTGTGATATCTTGAGATTACTGAAGTGAATCTTCATCACAGATTTCAGAAATTAAATTCTGAAGTTTTTCTTCGATATCCGAGTCACTATGTTCCAAATCTCCTACGTTGACATCAGGTACATTGTGTGTTGGTGCATTCATGTGTCGATTATTGTCATCAATGTCACCTTCATCATCATTTCCAGATTTATTCTCTGACTTTTCTTCTGATTGCAAATCATTATGACCAATATCAATCATATCGTGATCAGGAAAAATAAGTTTTTCCTTCATCTCCATAATCTCAGATGTCAATTTGTCATTCTCTTTCTTCATTTCGGAATTTATTCTGATGTGTTCTTCTTCTTTTTTTCTATACGTTTCACTTATTGCTTTAATTTTCTCCTTCAGCTCCTCGATCTCAATTGAAAATGCATCACACATACATGTTTTTTGTTTCTTTTTCATTACGACGTCTGCAGGTGTAACACAAGCAACTGTTCTTTTGTCACACAATTCTTCTAGCTTTTGCTTTCCTTTCTTTTTCAAAACATCTTGTGGTACTGGGATGGGGTTTACGATCAAAATTTCTGGTCTTCTAATCGCAAAACCACCCATTGTAAACTTCTCAAACGGAAAAACATACTCGTCTGCTCCTATTTTTACCATTTCATTTTTTTGTAGTTGCAAAGCAGGCTATATCTATATAAACAAGATTATTTAATAATGAAAATATTTAAATTATGAGACATACAATATATTATGAATCATCTTAACAATGCTTACTTGTTACAACTAAGTGAAACCAATGCTCTGGAAACTCCTTTGATTGGTCCAGCCCACTTCCTTATTCGTGGCCTAAGATCTCTGCTGACCACAAGCTCTTTGTAGCAGTGCTCCATCATCCACACCTGATACATTAGTTTATAATTATTTGTTTTTGTTGATCATATAATACAAAATAATTTCAAAGTACTTACATATAAGCAGGCAATACATCCTGCAAGGTAACCAAGTGTTACCCTTGATGATCCTGCTCTTCTCTTCTGAACCCTACTTACTACGTCATCCATGTTGAACAGTATCATCCTTGCTACAGCACCAGACCAGTTAAAGTATCGTGTATCTTCAAGTGATTCTACATAGTGTAACAAATCTTTCGGAAAAGAATAAGAACTGTCTGGGAAAAGGAAGGTGGCAAACATCAAAAGTATCAAGCATGTAACATAAATAGAGACCGAGTTGTCATCATCTCTATTGTAATAGTCCTCAAGAATGTTGTTCAACTTCTTCCTATTGAAAATCATTCCTTCTTCAAACATTTTGTGAGATATAAAAGATTTCCATTGAAGGTGTCTTCCTCTCACTGTGATGGAGAAACCAGAGCTTGGTAGGCCCAATATTGCTCCAACTTCTTCATCACTGAAACTCACCACCTTATTTCCAAATCTGAAATTCCTCCCTCCTTGATATTGTTCAACCAACCATTGAAGGTTTTTTCGTTGTATTTCAACATGTCCAATGTTAATTAGCTTCCCAAAAACCGTCTTTGACAGAAGTGCTTGTTGTTTGGGTGTGGGTCTATGGTTATCAATGAATTGAACAAAATGTTCAATGTAGCATCGGTGTTGTACATACCCTTTGCCTAAAAGTAGAGACAAAAAATCATTTTTGTGGTTGCAATGATCAATGATTTTATTCATACAAATTAAAAACGCAATATATATTTAAATAAACATAAATCTTCATACTCCCAAAATCATCATCAAGCTTCAGAGGATCCTTCTCAACGTCAAATTCTTTTGATTTGCTAACAGGTAGTTGTGTTCCTTCTGTTCATACCATTTACCAGAGATATAATTTCTGTAAAAATGATAAAATATTCTTATTAATTTGAAAATATACTTACTTTTGATATTTTGCTTCGATCGATGGATCTGGAGTTCGAACATCGTACCTTCACTGTATTGATCTGAGTCGTCTTCCCGTTCCCTCATGGGTTCAACCAAGTTCGATTGCAACTCCTCCATCGTCGTCGAATGTCGTTCTTTTCTCCTTAGAAAGCGATTTCTCGAGTTGAGACTCTCCCCTAAATAGATTCGCTAGAAGAGTGCCTGCCTCGCCGTCGTCGCCTGTTTGCGGTAACACTCGTCTTGCTTAATTTGAAATTAGGTTTTATGTAACATTATTATATAAATATACTTGGTATTTTAGTTTCCTAAGATTTAACTTCATTAATTTATAAATCACGATTTTTTGATTTGTTGACAATGTCGTATTATTCGCAATTAAGTAGGAGCATTTTTCCGGTTTTGACTAAAAATAGAAAGATTTTAAAAATTCAAATTACAAATTGAATTAACTTAATCAATGAGTTATCATTAATTTGGTAATTAATTATAATTCGAAAACATCATTTCACTTTTTTTCCTTTGCTCTTCAACCATTCTTAGCTATTGTATCCGTTTGAAATTCATTTCTGCTTTATCATCTGTACGTCTAAACAGGTTGGTATTTTATCTTCATCTACATACTATGTTTATTCTTCTTCTTATTTTCATTTGTTCCAAATTCATCTATATGTTTTCATCAATATTTATGCACAATTTAAATTTCCAAGATACATGTTTTCTTTCAGATTTTGTTTATTTGAATGAGGAATGTGTATGCTTATTTTTATCGCAAAAAATTATTCAAAGCATTTGCAATCTCATTCTCTAGCGATTTTTTGATGTTATATATAAAATCAGTAATAGAATTTTTTAAATCCGTAAAACAGACATTGTATATATATCATTCCTTATGTTC
>JAZKJV010010122.1:0-85000 GCA_037367405.1 Ottelia alismoides | reverse complement strand
ACATCGCCAAGCACTTCGAGAGAAAACCGGTGCCATGATCTCGATAAATCTGTCCATCATTAGAAAGTACTTAGCAAATGCTTGGGGATAATTGCTTTTTCCATTTGGTTAATTCTTAAAATCGCGTAATAATCCATGCGGTCATTGCGGAGGACCTCTCGGTAAATAATCTAATTACGAAGGATATTTTATGCAAATAACCACGAAGCAAGAGGTCTCACGCTGCACACGGAGGCAAGTGAGGGTGTGTACATCTCCCTTCTCTTTCCTTCGTCTCCCTAAAAAATTTCAAAAAGCGCAAAATTAGCAAAAACAACCCCAGAAAATTAGTGTATTTTGGATCAAGAAAAAAAGGTTCAGTTAAGTTCTCAAACTTCAAACGAGTACGATATTCAGTTGTGGGACAAGGAGGGATAAGTGTTGATTATTTTGTATACCGGTATAAATTCTTATTCCGACTATCACGCAGATGGTGATCGAGACGAGAAGATAAGTAGCTTACTTGTGAACCTCGCAATAGCTCCTTCGCTTCGTCATCTGCCAAGTCAGAGACTTATCGGGCGCGGCTCCTGGTTGCGAGATCTCTAGCCCATACTTCTTAACCAAGCTTATGTACCTTAATCACACCATAATCAACATCAACGAAAAAATCGAGCTTATTTTTTGGGTTTTCTATGTTATGACCCTTAAAATCATACTTTATTTAACACATTTTCTTGTTACAAGGGTTGTGGTGTAATTTACAAATGTTGTGGCTTATTTAGAAATATTGTAGTTGTTAGTGTAATTGGACAAGATTTTAATATAACTAAAAGTAAATTTAAGGGTTTTTTAAACCCGGCCCTCAAATCTTGTCCAATTACACATAACCCAAGCAGTCTTTAAAATTAAAAAATTCATGAAAAATTAATAACCCCCACACCAAAACCCACGTATGAGGGCACGTGTCTAAAGGATTTTTACACTTTTGTTCCTTCGAGATTTTGCAATGACAACTATGCCCCTACCTTTTTTTGCAAATATGTAAGCATTAATGCAAATAAGGTAAATGAATTACAGTAGTTGCATAATCACAAAGGGGTACAAGTATAGAAAACCCATGATTTACACAAAAAAAGACTAGTGATTTGATTACAGAGATTATAGTCTTCATGGCGATTTACTTAGGGCCCGTTCGGTAGGAGAATAAGCAGGAATAAGGATAGAGAATAAGGGGAATAAGAGTCTATTCTCTGTTTGGCTGGAGGATAAGAATAAGGAGAATAATGTGAAATAAAGGTAGGTAAGGTGTGATAAAGATAGGAATAAGAGTGAAATAAGATGGAATAATAGGGAATAGTCGTACCACTATGAACCGTGTCGGGAGGAGAATTGGCTCCTTATTCGAAGGCCTATGCTCCAACCAAACAGGGCCTTAGGGTCCGTTCGGTTCGGGAATAAACAGGAATAAGGATGGGGAATAAGGAGAATAATGGTCTATTCTTTGTTCGGCTGGAAGATAGGAATAAAGAGAATTAAATAAAATAAAGGTAGGTAAGGTGAGATAAAGATAGGAATGAGAATGAAATAGGATGGAATAATGGGGAATAGTCGTACCATTGGGAACCGTGTCGGGTGGAGAATTGACCCCTTATTACATGGCTTATTCTCTAACCAAACAGGGCCTTAGGGATTTTTATACCGAGACCCTTGAATCATGTCCGATTATCTTTTAATCACATCAAGCCTTGTAAATTACAACATGTTCCCTATAATCTTACTAATTATTACATCACAACACTCGGACATGGACAGTGTTTTGCATAGAGTAATGTCGTAGGTGTTGTGTTGAAATTACAAACATTATAGCAGTTACGGTGTAACGAACAAGATTTTGGGGACCAAGTTGTAATTATGTCTAATTTTAATAAGCTTTTTTTGGAGTTTTTACAACATGGTCCTAAAATCTTTTTCAATTGCATTATAAACCTTATAACAACTTTTATTACACCATGCCCTTGTAAGTTCACAGCAAAATTGTAGGACTTATGATGTAAAAATATTTTTTTATTTTTTTAGAAAATAATTAAAATACTTACTCCTCTGCATTGAAATGCTGAACTCCAAGATCCTCATCCCATATAAATACATACTCGTATTCCGCGACAATATCCGGATGCAGAAATCTCTTCGCATACCACCTGCACAAAAATTTCGATTAATACCGAACACCTTCAATTTTAAAATCCAAATTAATATCATCAGACTTTCCAAAAAAAATATCATCAGATCTTATAAATCAAATCACGCGAATCGATTCCTCACCATTTGGTTTGCTTCCTCACGCTCACGTGAATCGCACGCTTCGACCATTCGAATTCGTCCCACTCGCTCGCGCGACCGTCGTAGTGAAATAAAACGATCGTGAAATTCTCCGAGAACTAATTAAAAAGATGATTAATTAATGCAAAATTGATATGCTTAATACGGTAATTAAGATCCATCAACCTTTTTAATTGCCGCATCGATGTTGAATCTCTGCTCATAACCCACAGTGAACGCCACGAGGTACTTCTGTTTGATCGTCAGATCCTACAGATACGTAATTACAAACGGTATCAGAGCCGGATTTGAATGATCAGCGTAATAGATTCCGTACCTCGTCTGGATTTCCCCATAACCTACGTAGATACAAATCAGACTCTGCTGATATAATTCCAGGTGGTAATCTCTCTGCCCCTCGAGGAATTGCTGGAGCTTCGTTAGTCTGAAGCTTAATCAAGTTCGATTAGAGATAACGATGGAGCTGATTCGAAAATATGTTCGTAAACCTATACCTTCCAAGGAAGCTCATACACGACACTATAGGACTCGACCGCGCAGGGTTGATCGATCAGGTCGAGTTTCGCAAGCTCAAGATTGCGATATCTCAACAACGAGACGAAGCCGGAGAAGAAGTGAAGCTGCGGGTAGACAAGAAATCAACAACTATATGATTCATCGATAACGATATAGCAACGGATAGATACCTTTGTTAGGCTGAGTATATCGAAGGAAATGCCAATGAAGAAACCGAATACGAATCCGAATATCGCGGAAGAAATAAATGCCCTCATTAGTCTCATCTGCACTGAACTGCACCATTTTATGATATTTCAATTCATAAATCATGTTTTAAGCATGAAAAAAATATAATAAAAGTCATTAGATTATATGGCATACAGTCATAAATAACTGCAAAGTCATAATTTTAATATGTAGAATATATATTTATTGATATCAAAGTGAAAGCGGTATACTTATCTATTTTAAAACGGATACATATACATATATCATCTTCCACAAGGGTATGTATGCAAACTTCCTATATAATGTTGGTTATATAGCAAGCGGGAGGAAGGGGACATGTGGGTGCGCAGACCTTTTTTTCTTTTCAAAATTTCCGGTCAGAGGAAAAGTATGATACGATAAAAAAAACATAAAAAAGATGGGGACATCTTCCATAAAATAATGCGATTAATTCGCATGCTAGAATCCAAACTAAGGAGCCTAATCCGAAGTATGGAGCAGCGGCAGAGCTCGAGCTCTGTGGCTGGAACCCAAGCTTCAGATTGGGTTCGAATTGCAGTGATCTAAGCTTTTGCGAAGCGTACCTCGGCTCGATGTGATTCGTCGCGCTCTACGCGCGGCCGAGCTCGAAGAGAGCCCTACAGAGGCCCTCTTCAACCGTCGGGAAACCGGCTCGGCCTGCACCGATTACGTCGGAGAAGGATCGTGAGACGAGTCTTGTGAAGGTGGGGAGGGGAGGAGGAGGAGGAGGAGGAGAGTTTGGACTTTGGAAGGGGAGGGTGTGTTTGGTTTGATGTGGGAATCCTTCACACTCTTCTTATGTGTCCTCCATGTCCCACACCCTCACTCTGTCGAGGGTATAAATGCAATTTTTCCATGCATTTTACGAAAATAGCCCTCTAATCTTCAAACGGTCTAGCAATGATGCTTAGGGGATATTGTTGACATCATGTGAGATGGAGATGCTTATTGTTTGGAATCTTATGCCATGTGGCATCTGAATGATGGACCAACAATAGTAATCTAACCGGCCAAGAGGCTAGTCGAGTGAACTGAACAACTTGGAAACCGAGACGGATACCGTAGATCACAGCGGATTAACAACTTATTCACACAATTGGTCATCACGTTTAGAGTATGTAGATCACAACATCGCCATAGGTCGATAGAGTGATAAGACGAGACTAATCACCATGATCTTCTCCATTGACGTTCTCGAAAGACATCAACGATTAAGCCATTGTCGAGATTCTTATCACATTCAATATGTCCGAGTCCCCGACTTCCAGAGAGAATTCGAGAGACCGATGCATGTTACCTAGATCCATCTTTTGGAAATTACCATAGAAATGAACACTCAGAAAAAGAGAGGAGTGAGATGTAAAAATACCAAAAAGAACAGGACACCAGAGCCAATGGGTAACATGCATGCCAGAGTGAGCCATAGGGGGCATAGATAGGCCCACATATGGTTCTAAGCAGATATATTAATTTTAGTATCTATCTGTCATGCACCCTATCAAAAGCTTCTTAATTCACATCTTATCTGCAAATTAGGGGGGGGGTCTGATAGCAAAATGCAATTCAGTCACTTCTGGAGGGACTAAAGTGAGAAATGGCAAAATGTTAGGCTAGATTTGGAAATTATCAAATGTACAATATACTCAAAGTAAAAGATTTTGATTTAAATTATCATTAAAATTAGATATTAAGCTTCACAAGGTTTATGTGGGCCCCTCTAAATTAATGAGAAGGACCACAACTTGGAACACACCATGCTTTTTTCATGATTAGATATGGTTCAACCATGAATAGGTAACAATTAATATTCTAGATATATGCTTTGTGAATGAAATTACATGTTGCCTCCTCTTGCAGAGAATAAATGATCATGCAAATCTAAATGTGAAGTTATGCCTCCAACAAAGATGAGTCAGGATAGATTGGAATTTGTAACATGTGAGATCCATACTTGGAATTTGATTTTCAAGAACTTGATCATTAATATGATTATCCTAAAGTAGTCTTCTATATTTGTATAGAAATCATGGTATAACCTGACAATCAAACACAATAGAGAATGGCACCGAGAGTAATAGTTATTCCAATGTAGGACATGGGAAATCAAATCGACCAGGTGTCGTTTTTTTGTCTTTTCATGGCTATATCAACAGAATCGAGCGGTCGACTCGGTGACAATGTTGGGAGTGATAAAAATTAGAAGAAAAAAATCGAATTGTTATATTAGTATTTGGTTGGTATAGTCCAACTGAATCGACTCGAGTTTGGTTGATATTTCATAAACAAAAATATACACAATTGTGCCCCTTCCTCCGCTCCCACCTCCTCCCCAACCTTTGTCTCTCCCACCTCTCCCCTGTCTAGTGACGAAGACGGAGGGAGCGGGAGAGGACTTGGCCCCATGTCTCCAAATTAATTCATTATATATTATGTTATTATTTTAAAATGTGATTTGTATACAAAATAATAAACTATACAAATTAATAAGGTGTATAGAATACCCCCTCTCCCCAATCCCATTTACAACTTGTATAGATACACATCTCTCTCTCTCTCTATATATATATATATCCGTATCTGACCCGCAACTATATCTGTATCATACATATTTTGACATTTGTATTCGAATATATTTTCACATGGATAGGGATGCAGATTTCGCTTCCATATCAAAAAAATCTATATATGTTTATGTATATCTATTTTTATATATAAATATAGTTGCACTTTTATTTTTAATGTTAGATAACATAATTGTATACTTTCTTTCTTCATATTTAGTATAAATGTTATTATATAAGCACATTCAGTATATTTATATCATATGTATTTCACCCAATGCATGCATATTTAAGCTACTATATAGAGTATTTCTAATATTATTCATATGTGATAGGAATCAGTTTTATATCTATATCTACTTTTTTTAACAGATATGATAAAATATTTTCATTCGTCAATATCAGTATACACATCAACATTTATATTTATAAACGGATAAGAATATGAGAAGACATATATTCATATCTGTATCCATTTATTTGCATCCCTAATCCAATGTATCTCCCAATATAAACTCAATAATATGACACGAATGAAATAATCTAACCATCGACATTTGTATGTTTTATGTAACTACAAATATGATATGTTTTATATATGAATTGAATGACCTTTTATGATTAAAAATAGTATATGTATTTATTTAATAAAAATCTTAGAAAAAGGTATACAAAATATTATTTGTAACTAAAAATAAATCTATAGCTATATATCAAAACAAATATACAAATATATACATAAATATATATGGACATGAAAGTGCATTTGTATATGTATAAATTCGATAGAGAATATGGATATGGAAATAGGCATATCCGATCGGTATTCGATATAAAAATATTTTAGCATTTACAATGAGAAATAGTAACAAAGATAAACTATATATTAGAGCTGGCTATCGAGCCCAACGAGTCGAGCCAGCCTTTGGCTCGGGCTCGGGCTCGATGAGTTTGAGCCCCTTATCGAGAATCAAGCTCGTTAAGGAAAATATGTACTTTTTTGGTAGAAAAGTGTATAGCTATATATTAAAACAAATATACAAATATATACATAAATATATGTGGACATGAAAGTGCATTTGTATATGTATAAATTCGATAGAGAATATGGATATGGAAATAGGCATATCCGATCGGTATTCGATGTAAAAATATTTTAGCATTTACAATGAGAAATAGTAACAATGATAAGCTATATATTAGAGCTGGCTATCGAGCCCAACGAGTCGAGTCAGCCCTTGGCTCGGGCTCGGGCTCGATGAGTTCGAGCCCCTTATCGAGAATCAAGCTCGTTAAGGAAAATAGGTACTTTTTTGGTAGAAAAGTATTTTGCACAAAGTTCGAACTCAAGACCTGTTATATCTAAAATTGTATTCCTTACCAATAGATCATTGTTCAAGTTGAGTAAAATATCATAATTATAATATATAGTGTAACATTCTACTTGCTTATAAAAAAGAAAAAAAATACTAATTTTCTAATGCGTGGGTGGGGACAAATGTGTGGGCGGAAATGAGATTTTGAGAATTGGATCATGACTCGTGACTCGTGAGAGGGACAAAGTTAGTGGAGGGGAAATTACAAAGGGCTACTTTTATTTTGTTTGTATTCTATATAAATATTATATGTATATTTATTCCTTATCGAGCCCCTTATTGAGTTATCGAGCCGAGCGAGGCTCGGCCCGAGCTCAGCTCGTTAAGCTATCGAGCCCAAAATTCTGGCTCGAGCTCGGCTCAATAGCCTAATGAGACATATTAACGAGCCTTTATCGAGCCGAGCCCGAGCCTAGCTCATCGAGCCGTGACTCAATAGCCATCCTTAATATATATATAGTCTTAATAATTTGCACCCACCACTCCCCCCTCCCCCAAGTAGAAAATTCTGGCTTCGTCCCTACCCATGTCCCCCTTTCTGGTCCCTTAACCAATGTCTCCCTTTCTGGTCCCTTATCCAACGTCAAGCGTCGTCACATCTCCCTTGACCTCTACCTCCTCCCCCATCCCCATGCCTTCCTCCTCAACGAAGCCACTTCTAGTCTCGGTAGCTCCTCCACTCTCCAAGCCATGACCAGCCTCCACTACCTCACCCACAAACCACTCATGTGATGTCATCCTCACCATCCACCAACTGCTCATGTGCCATCGTCCTCACCATCCACCAACCTAGATTCAAGATCCTCGAAGCCACCCCAATGTTCACCCCTCTCCCCTCATGCAACGAAGCCACCCTAGCAATGAGCCCCCGGCACATTGTGCTTGTTGAAGCAGAGGATGGAAGGATGGATGGTATTGAGAGGGAGAGGGTATGTGGTCAAATTTGCATGGGGCAAAATTGTAATAAGTTTTTTCTTAACTACAACTTGGTTTGTTTTATTTAATAGACAATCCAACTAACAGAGGAGCATAACTGTTAATGGTGAAGGAAAGTGGGGAGGCAAGTGATATTGTAAAAAGGTAGTGGCATAACTATAATTGCATAACCTCACGGGAAGGGGAGCACAATAGTTAAAAACCCTATATATAATGTCTAAAATCTACCATTTTAAAAATATTTCTTAAAATAATAATTAACGACAAGAATTTCTAAGTTGTTCTTCTTATAGAGTAATGATGTCAACTTTCTCATGGCATGCATGCATTGTTTGTTGTTGTGGGAAGGAGATGAAACACGCACATAGTGGGAATGAATATATGATGAGGGTGAGGTGGCGAAGGGATAGAAAATATTAAGTCATCGATGACGTGCAATAAAAGTCAAAATGACATAACTCTTAGAATTGACAAGAATAATAAAATGGAACTTAATTTTTCTCGTTGAATAGCTCTCCCTTATGTAGAATGGAGTCTAGAGTTACTTGAACAGTCACAAATACACACTCAGACTATGAACTAATGTTCATACAATCAAATATACTTCATCACTCCCCATCAAGCTAGAGCAAAGATATCCATCATGCTCGACTTGGAGATATACTTTGTGAATAGAAACTGAGTAAGTGGCTTGGTAAAAATGTCATTTGTTTATTCTTCTAATGTAATAGACTTTGTCTTGATGTTACCTTGTTGAATCATATCTCGTGTATAATAGCAGTCTACCTCCACATGTTTGTTGTGTTCATGGAAAGTAGGATTGCTCGCAATAAATATTGTAGTAGAATTGTCACATCGCATCATCATAGGACTCGGATCTGGTAAATGTAAATCCTTCAGAACTGACTTGATTCACATTAGTTCGGTGATGGCTTGGGTCAGTACCCTATATTCATATTCTACATTGGATCTAGCAACTAGTGCTTGCTTTTTGCTTCCATGTGACTAGGTTACTGATGAGAGCTCTAGCGACAGAGGCTAATTAATATCAAAGGTTGTTGTGACCTCGATCACCAAAGCCGAACTCAACAAGAAAAATCAGACCCCCAATCAAAATCAAACACGAAAATCAAGACAAATGATCTTGCTATTTATTTAATCTGGTATAGCCACCAGGGTCGAACACAAGGAGTACGGGAAAATCTTACGAAGTAGTTGAGAAATCCAAAAATAAATAAAAATATTTTTGGTGGTTTTTAATTTTTTAATTTTTATATTTTTCTAATGAGAAAAATGGTTAAGAAAACTAAAGCAACACACTCCAACAATTATTTCTAATGTTTAAAAAGCTCAAAAATTCAAAATAAAATTATTTCTAGGTTTTTAAAATAGTCAAGTGTTTTTGGGTAATTGTTGGGCTTTTTCTTATTTTTACATAATTTTCTAAAAATAAAAGAAGGGCAAAAAGAGCAAACAATGTACATCCTGAATAAAAAGGCAACTTTAAAATAATTAAAATGCCCCTAAATTTCTGGCTACAATTTTATGTCAAAGAATAAAACAAAATCTAACTACAGAACTTGAAAACACATTTTTTGTGGAATTTTTAATGATTTTTATAAGGTTTTTAGTCTTTTGTAATTTTTAGGTGTTTTATAAAAAATAATCAAATAAAAATGATTCAGAAACTAAAATAACACAAAACAAACATCACAATTTTTTGGAATTTTTAAGGATATTTTTCTATTTTTATGGGTTTTCTAAAATAGATAGAGGCAATTTTTGGGGTTTTTTATTTTTAGAAAATAGCAAACAAAATCAATTTGCGTCACAAAAATTACCAAAAATATTACACAATAAATGGAACTACTGATAATTTTTTGGGAATTTTTGGATTAGTTCTGATATTTATTTAACTAAAAACTCAACACAAGTTGTAGGGACCTAAATGCAATTATTTTAAGTTTCTGGATTGAACATTAACACGCATAAAAAGTCCAGAGTTAAATCTACAATTTATCCAATTAATTCAGGCACATGTGTTAATTCCACACTCACAGGGGCATAAATGCAATTTTAAAAAATATTCATTCAATAGTTAACATTTAAAAAGTCTAGGACTAAAACTACAAAAACTCCAAAGTTCACGTGACGAAGCACATGTCTCCAAACAAGGGGGGCTAAATAGCAAATACCAAAAACTATAGGGACTAGAATGCAAATAAGTTCAACTACAACTTTAGTTTACAGACTAAAACGTAAACTAAAATAAGTCAGGGTAAAAAAGGATATATATACCCTTACAACACGTGAGGCGCGCGTGGAGGGAGCATGTGTCGGCCGCTGGAGAAAGCGTGGACGTGCGGCTCTGATGGATGTCAGGTGTCAGATCTGGCGGTCAGGGGCTGTTGGAAACATGGAATGCACGTGGACGTCAGATCTAACATCCAACGGCCTGACTCCTCTGATGTAGCTGCGGTCGGATGGAATCTGGAAGTGCGGGGTTGATCCAACGGTGATGGATCGACGTGGGAGAACAGCTCCTGGGTGGACTTCACCGGAGCCAAGGAAGAGATCCTCACCCCCGATGATCAATCAGGAAGCGCCGGATGAATCATAGAAGGCTTCCGCGTTGATTGAACGGCTCGGATGGAGGCTCCACCGGCTGGATAGGCGTGACGACGACGAGGACCTGGAGCTACTCCATCAAGCCCTGGGATGGATGGAATGAGGGCTCCCAAAGCACGAAAAGACCTGCAAAGGGTAGCTCTGACTTGGAGCTATGCTCCGGTCTAGGTTATTGGGACTAAAAAGCAAAGAAGCGAGGGGGATTGGGGACTTCAATCTCCGGCGAAGGCGATGGAGGAGATCTCGAACCTAATCTCGACTAGATGGATGAAGATTAGGGTGATCAGGGTGCGGAGCAAGATGGAGGGTGAGCGTGCGGTGTTATCGGAGCGGCTGAAGGTGGGTGATGGAGCTTCGACCGGTTGGTCGGAGCAAGCGGAGGGACGGCGACAAACAAATGAAAGATTGGATCGAAATGACAAAGGTGAGGGATAAAAGGTTCACCTGAAGATCTGAATCGACTCTTGAGCTTCAGGCGAGGCTGGTCGTCAGGGTGATGGCCTCGATCGAGCTGCGGAAGGCAGGGGAGGCTAGTCACGGCGGAACTCCGACCACGATGGTCGAGCTACGGCTTTGCTGCACCAAAATGATCGCCAAGCAGCGCTCCAGGCAGCTGTCACTCAGCTGGAGGTGGCTAGGGTATCAAATGGGAGAGATGCATGAGATAGGGCACTGTGGAGGCGGAGAAGAGGTTATATAGGGTTGTCGAGGGTCTGGAAAGATCGGAGAGAAGTACGGGACCCGAGAAGGAATCAGATCGGGCAATGGACCCGCAAGGATGTCAGAGGTATGAGGATTATCTGGACCAATCCCGAGGCAAGAGGCGAGCAGAGTCAGGCTGGAAAATATCGAGAAGAAACTCCGGCATCTAGGATCCGGGTCTGACCCGGGAAGGAGCCGTTGACCCGCGGTCAACATTCTAGTCGACCAATCAGAAAATAAGATTTACAAAATACTTTACAAATTCAATAAAAAATAATAAACGATCTTAAATTAAAAAGTGTATAAAATGAAAAATGTTTTTTATTTTTCAAACTATTTTTCTATGATTTTTATTTATTTTTTTGAAAAATAAATTAATCTATATACAATATAGTGTATTATATACATGTATAATATGCCTATGTATTTTGTACAATTATTTTTAGTTTGTTATTTTTACACAAATACCCCAAATTTATGTTTTATTTATTTATAACATAATTTTTGGAGTACAAAAAAAATTATTTTATTTTTATTATTTGTTATCATGTATATAATAAATAGAGAAGGGGATATATATACATGTATTATGTACAAGTGAGAGAGCCTTTTATTTTATTTTTATTTTTATTTTTCTCATTTTTTTATTTTTAGAAATATATACAAGAGGTAAAAACATATTTTTATTTTTATTTTGGCAAAAGTAATTTATTTATTTACACCCATGACATGTATAATATAGAATGGGCCATATCTCTCTCTACTTATTTTATTTGGCGATCAGGCCAATGCTTGCCCCTCTCTTGGGGTTCGGGTCACTCTGTATTTATTCTAAATACCTCCTTCTTCTTTTTCTTTTTTCTATATTCTTTTATTTTTGCACAAATACATGCTAATTATGTTTTATTAACACATGCATGCATATTGCCAAGCTATTGTATTTACATCTATTTACATGATGCTTTGCCACGATAATTAGCTAAACTAAAAGAATAAAGAGTGATGATCAGGGATTCATCACCCCCTATACTTTACCTTTGCGAGTCCCTTAGCAAACACTTATTTGAAAAAGAAGTGAAAAGAAAAAGGAAAGAAAAAGAAGGAGAATCAAGGTTGATTATTAAACTTGTCTTTATTAAATTGGAGTATGGAGCTCATTCAGACCTTTGGATTATTAGTTTTTCGAAACCTTATTTTGACCTAGGTTTAAAACTCAACAACCTCTAAGTTCCACCAATCTATGGTCAAGACTCCTCAATAATCCAGATTAGAACAAGTCTACATACACAAACTATAATGACCATAAATATTTTCTTGTACTGTGTAAGTGATATGTAGCTCCCCACCTCAGAAATGGCAAAGTAACAGCCCCCCTCAACAAGGTAACTCTAATGCCCTAGTCTGGCAGCTCTTTCCTCGAGGAGCGGGGTATTATCTTCCAAGTTCAAGTTCAACCGGCTCAAGAAGAGGAGGAAGAAGAGAATGGACCATGACCAATGTAGCCATGTATCCCTAGGAGCCCAACCGATGTAGCTAAGTCTCCCGATGCAAGCTTCATGAGATGAGAATGGGTAACATAAGCTTTGCTTTATTTGGCTATATACATTCTGATGGATATTTCATTTTCTATCAGACCCACCACTTTTTTGGAGTTTTTTCTTTCTTTTTGCACTTTTTTTGATGTGCATATGTGCAACATATCTACATGGTGCATCATATATACATAAGGAGTTTTTCCTCTTGATCTAGTAGGTTATCCCTCTTTTGAAGCATTATTGCAATTCACAACTCCTGTCTTTAGACCTCAATGCCACCAGACCAAGTTGAGACACACTTCCTTCACTAAAAGAAGACGAGAGGTTCTGCCTAGAAGTACTACCCTCGTATGCTACCCCAAGCCAAAGGAAACTGCCTCCTCACCACCTCATCCGTAGAGAGCTATGTGTAAGGTGCTGGTGCAAGTAAAGCCATTGATTGTGAGAGTCATGTGTGCGTTGTTAAATGTTCTACTTAGGCTCATTAAGATGACATGTGATCATAGTCTAGTGGACTCAAAGAATTAAGTCACCAAGGGACCAGAAAAGTCTTAACCCTAAGTCATATAAGGTTCCTCTTATAATTAGGTGGATTAAGGTCTTAACCAAGCTCCATTTTCCCAGGATAGTTTAAATGTCAATCTCTGATTCAGAAAACTGTACAAGTATATACAAAAAGCTTTTTATGCAAATTTTTTGAAAACATGCAAAATTTTTGAAAAAAAATGTTTGAATGTATGCATGGATGTAGAAGTTTTGCAAACTATTTACACATATTTACACAAGCATTTTTGCAAACTTTTATTTTTCAAACATTTTACAAAAGATTGTGTACTATATAAATAATTTTGATACCAAAATATTTACCCAAATTTTTACAAACAAAAAGTTTTTACAAACATTTGTACAAAATTAATTTTTATAAATAGCTATGTATGTGCAGAAAAGAAATTTATGTATAAGAAATTTTTTTAAAAATTTTTATGGTTTTTAATAAAGGATTTTAGCCATTTTATTTATTAACACACTCATACAAAGTACGAGTTATGGCTAAAGTATATGTGTAATATATACGACACCCCCTATACTTAGGTCGAACGATGTCCTCAGAGTGGATCAAGAGCGATGAAGAAGAAATAACTCGTGCTTAGTATAGGGAAGTGAAAAGAAAAGCTATACTACAACGACAAATCAAAGAATAGAATGAAGAGGACTCGATGTTTCCCCCTATACTTAGGATCAAGTGATCCTAAGTATAGCAGACTGTACATAAAGGGAAATCCGAGTGATCGAATGTACATGGTCTACCTCCCCTATACTTAGGGTAAATTATATCTTAGTATAGGCAACAAAACAGAGGTAAAAAGAACCAAAAGAATAATCAAGAGTCTGACACTCCCCCTATACTTAGGGTAAAGTGCACCCTAAGTATAGTATAATTACAAGATGCAGATGGGGTGTTGGACTAAAGAATGAGATGATATGGACATCTGGATCTATACAAGGTGGAAGACAGTGATAATCAGGCATGAGACACAATAGATGTGAGTCAAAAACCACATCTCGTGCAAAATGAATCAGGGTGATGTCAATGACCAACGACTCATGATCTAGATATGGTTTGAGCCGCTGCCCGTTAACACGAAAGGTGGACTCAGATGACATCTCAGATATGTCGATACTCCCGTTGTCATGCACCTTTCGAACTAGGTATGGTCCCTTCCAATTGATCTGCAATTTTCCTGGAAATAATCTAAGCCTAGCATCAAACAACCATACTCTCTGATCTAGCTCAAATTGCTTATGGCTGATAAGAGAATCATGCCATTCCTTCATTCTCTCCTTGTACTGTACGTTGCTCGAAAAGGCTGTGTCTCTAAGATCCTACAAGGCTGCCAATTCTGCCTTCCTCTGATCTCCTACACTCACTGGATCCAATAATATATCTGTGACAACCCAAAGTGACTAGTGCATAATCTCAACAGGTAAATGGCAGGGCTTGCCATAAATGAGGCGAAAGGGAGACGTACACAAAGGGGTCTTGAAGGAAGTCCGATATGCCCACAAGATCGAGTCTAAAAGTTGTGGCCAATCCTTTCGGTCTGGGTGGACTACCTTCTACAATATCGTCTTGATCTCCTTATTCGACACTTCTGCAAGACCATTGATCTGAGTATGATATGGAGTGGCAACTCGATGATCGATGCTGAACTCGCTAGAAAGGGCCTTTATCTTGTCGTTGACGAAATGATACCCCCGGTCAGATATCAAAACTCTAGGCACCTCGAACCGTGAAATGATATTCTTCCTCAAAAATTTGCAAACAGTCCTAGCATCTGCGGTTCAGACGGGGATGCGTCAACCCAATGACTAACATAATCCACGACCAACAGAATGTACTCGAATCCCTGACTCTTAGGGAATGGACCCATGAAATCGATGCCCCATGCGTCAAAAACAACACAGAAGTGAATGAGCTGCATCGGCATCATATCACGTTGTCCACAAGTATCCATCCTCTAACAGTTAGTACACCTTTTCATGAATTCATCAGAATCCTTGAAGAGGGTAGGCCATCATAGGCCAGATTGGAGCACTTTCTATGCCGTTCTCCTCCCAGAGTGGTGTCCTCCTTCCTCAAGCTTGTGGTAGTATGTGAGGACGCTATGGTGCTCCTCTTGAGGAATGCACCGACGCCAGACGCTATCCCCTCCTTCGTGATAAAGGATGGGGTCCTCCCAGTGGTAGAACTTGGCCTTCGCAAGGAAGATCTCAAGTCACTGCTTGGGCCAACCTTGTGGAACTTTTTTGGCAACAAGATAGTTCACAATGTCGGTGTACCACGGGAGCGAGGCGATAGCAAGGATCACCTCATCTGGAAAGGTCTCAGAAATGGGACCAGTTTGCAGATTCCTCAAGATGCTCCAATCGGGAGAGATGATCCGCCACCACATTCTTGACTCCAGGTTTATCCTTAATCTCAATATCAAACTCTTGGAGTAGAAGGATCCATCTAGTCAATCTCACTTTGGCATCCTTCTTTGCCATGAGGTACCTAATGGTGGTATGATCAGTAAAGATAGTCACTTTTGATTCAATAATGTATGACCTACACTTGTCCAAGGCAAAAACTATGGCTAGCATCTCCTTCTCAGTGACAGTGTAGTTCCACTACATGACATCCAATGTACGGCTAGCTTAGTGAATGGCAAAAGGAACTCCATCCCTCCTCTGTCCTAGCACAGCCCCTACGGCAAAATCAGAGGCATCCGTCATGATCTTAAATGGGGAGAGACCAATCAGGCGGCTGAAGGACAAGAGACTCAACAACTAGACTCTTGAGAGTCTCAAATGAAGCAAGACACTTATCATCTACAATGAAATCGATATCTTTGGTCAGCAAATCAGTCAACGGTCGGGCAATCCTGCTGAAATCATGAATGAAACGTAGGTAGAAACTGACGTGCCTCAGAAAAGACCGTAACTATCACAGGTTGGACAGTGGATTGAGTTTGCTGATGATATCCACCTTGGTCGGATCAACCTCCATGCCCATGTTGGAGATGATATGACCAAGCACCGTCCCTTGAGTCACCATGAAGTGACTCTTCTCCCAGGATAAAACAAGATGGACCTCGATGCATCACTGAAGGACACGGTCTAGGCAGTCAAGATAAGCATCAAACCCATCGCTATAGATCAAAAAGTCATCCGTGAAGACCTCTAAACAATCACCCACCATGTTGAGAAGATGGATAACATGCACCTTTGGAATGTCGTCGGGGCGTTACATAGACCAAAGGGCATCCATTTGAAAGCATATGTCCCAAACGGACAGGTGAATGTAGTCTTGTCCTGGTCTTCGAGCGTAATGGCCACCTGATTGTATCCGGAGTACCCGTCAAGAAAGCAGTAATGACTCTTTCCAGCTAGCCTCTCTATAATCTGATCAATAAAAGGCAGCGGGAAATGATCCTTCTTGGTGGCCTGGTTCAATCGTATGTAATCCACTGAAGAGTCGCTAAATATGATGATTAATTAGGTCACGTTGTAGCACGTGTACTTAGCGATTCGGTCAGAACCGAGAGAAGATCTCCGTGAAGAGTGTCTCGGCTTTAATTTATATCTCGGGCAAGTCCGGGGTCGAACTCAGGGAGGCAAAGGAACAACTTGGGTTTAATTCAAAAACTTAGGTCTAGATTTCAATGCGGTTTTTTTTAGATTTTTATGCAAATAGAATGCAATGCAAGTGAATTACAACACTAAGAAAACACACAACAAGGCCAAATTAATTTTAATGTCAAATTAGTCCAATTTAGCCAAATTATATTTTTCTTAGAGTCTTAATCCAGAGATGAATGCAAGGTACCTTTTTTTGGAATTTTATGGGTTAAAACGCAATAACTAAAAATACACACTTTTTATGGGTTTTTTCACAATTTGTCACACAAACAGTAAGCAAAAATTAGGAAAAAATTACTGGAACTAAAACATAATGCAAGGAGACTACAATAATTTTTTTGGAATTTTTGACAAGTTATGAATGTTTTATGGATTTTTTAGTGAAAACAGAGTGACAGTGAGTAATTAATTTCTAATTAATCCATGTTATCAAATTAATCAAAGTGCAAATTATCTCAAGTAGATGTTTTCATGTGGCATACAGGAGACTTTAAATTTCGCAAAAAAGATATACGTGGATTTAATTAAAAATCAAATACTAATTTCACTCTATGATTTATTTCAGGCACAAGACAACTCCATTTTAGATGAAATTTGGATAGAAAATTAATCACATATCAAGGCATCACATATAATTTTTGTGGAATTTTTAGAGCAACCGTGTGTGAGATATAAATTTTAAGAGTACAGAATGGGTAAAATACACAGAATTTCAGTTAACTATTTTTAATTAATTACCCATGACTCACAAAAATATAAATAAATACTCAGATGACAGAGAATAAGTTGCTCCACACAATGCTATTTTTCTTTAAATAAAAGGTTGCCAAAACAAGGTCCAAATTCGAGTACGAACACAGGGGTATCTGTGCAACACAGAAAACAATAAATACAATGCAAGTTATGTACAGGGACTAATACGCAATTACGGAAACATGAAAGAAACAACTTGCAATTTTTACAAATAAAAAAATAATGGAAATGGACATTTCTTCTTCCTCGTTGGATTGGATTGGGAGGAAGAACCCACAGGGGGTCGGGCGGCGCAGGCGGTGGCGCGCCGCGCGCGGCCACGAGGAGGCGGTGAGGCGAGGGGGCGCGACTGCGGTTGGTGGCGGAGAGGACGGGCGGCGCAGCTCGGGGTAGGGGGGCGGCGTAGAGGCGAGGTGGAGGAGGCGGCCACCTGCGGGTGGCTGCGGTGCGGCGGCAGCCAAGGGGCGGAGCGACGCCGCGTGCACGCGGCGGGCCTCGCTGGCGGAGCGGGAGGCGGAGCCGCGCAGCAGCTACGGGGGCCGCACACGGCGGTGATGGCAATGGGGGCGGCGGAAGAGGGAGGGGGCGGCGGCAGTAGCTGCTGCTCCTTCCGATTTTTTTTTATTTTTTATGATTTTTTTAGTGATGTGAATTGATTGATTATTTTATTTTATTTTTTTAATTTTTTTAACAGGAAACAAATGATAAAGAAAAATAAGATGGATTGGTGGGTGATGATGAACTAAACTAGAGAAAAAAAATGATGATGTTATAATGGTGGTGATGGAAGTGAGGGTATATGGTGTGCTAAAAAAAATTGCAAAAAATATAAAATTAAAAATGAACAAACAAATTATCTACGGGTGAAGACGGTCGCCTATGGATTGCTCTCGTGAGCACGGTCTTCGCTCGAATCGCCGGCGTGCGATGAGCTCGAGCAGCGCGCGGTTGCGGCTGCGATGTTGGCCAAAATGCCAACGGATCACACCGGAGAGAGGGCCGTCGTCGCTCGACCACGGTTGCGTCGCTGTCACCGATTCAACTCTGGGAACTTGTCTCTCCTCACATAAAGATGGATCAAAGGCAAAAATGAGGAGAATGACATGTATATAAAGAAGAAGAAAAATGGAAGTTAGAATTAAGATGGAGTGGGATGGAGGTTAATAAAATGGTGGAGTTGAATTAGAAGTTAGAAAATATGGTGGAGTAATGGAGTTGAATTGGTGGTTATTGTAGAGAATGTAAAATAAAATAAATAAATAAATAAAATAAAGTTGTCTACTTTAATTTACAATAGAATAAAAAAGAATAAAATATATAGTGGACAATTTACAAGGGAAGACAAACAACATGTACACATTTTTTTACTTTTCTAATATGTATTTTTTTTGTCTTTTTAATAAGGGATATTTACAACGGAAAAATACAATAAAATACTACAATTAAAATACAACACAAGTATGATTTTTTTGTATTTTTATAATTAAGAAAGACACAATAAAAAATGAAGAAAGTATGAATATATACATAATGTACAATGTACATCTAGGTCCCAAAACCCAACTTTTGCAAATGAGCTCCGATTTTAATGAAACCACTTCCGTTGGATAGATAATTTTTTAGCTTGAACTTTAAAAGTGAGTTTGGTGAATTTGGATTTCATACGGAGTGGGAATTTAGCTTGGAAGTTGGACTTTACGGCTTTTTCTCTTTGGGATCTAGGAACATTTATTTGAGTTGAAATTTGTTTTGTATTTTTGTATTTTTATATACATTTTTATAAACAAGTTAGAGAAAGAATTAGGTAAAAAGGAGTTGAAATGAAATTATTAAAAATACATGAAGTTTTGGGCTATTTATAAGTGAAAAACTCCTTTAATTTGCGGCTTTTTAGTGTTAATTTATTTTGTACAATCTAATATACAATAATTAGTGTATTTTATTTACAAGAGGTTATTTTGTTAATTTATTGATGTTATGGACATTTATTAGGGAATTTACTCGGGGATTTTGCTAAGATCAAGATATTTGCGATGATGAATCGCGGATTCATCACCCCCCTATACTTAAACTTTGCTAGTCCTCGAGCAAATAAAGAATGAATAAGTTGGGTTAACCCCTGACTGTGCATGTGAATACAAGACTTGACCCGTTCAAGAACTCTCGGTTTTAGAGATCCTAAAATTCTAAGCTGAACCGAGCTCTAGTCAAAAGGTACCCAATTCCCCTAATCATCAGACTCTCTTTGTATACGTATACATAAGGGATATGACTTTAAGTGTGGACTGCAGTTATAAGAGTAGAGTCGCAACGTCACCCAAGGTTCCAGTCTAAGGGACTCTCCTAAGAACCCGATCCTCAACACTAGGGAATAAACCATTTCTTGCATCCAATCCACCGTCTCTTTAGTTGTCAGACTTAAAAGTGTAGATGGAAGGCCAGTTGATGGAGGGCATAGGATTGTGTCATTTCTCTCTCCCTCTCATTGGAATAAGGATCCTCTCAAGTGACTTATTATGCAACGCATTTTTTTTGGTGTTGATCAGTGCGTACGTCAAGAGAAGTTGGAGCCGTCTGCACTTGTTTTCCTGGGAGTACACCGGGGTGTGCCTTTTTTGAGTACCTATCGTACCTTCTACACCCAGACTTGTAGCATTTACGATGCAGAGCCCTTTTTTGGTGCAAGCCCGACTCCTGGTCCTAATAACGGTGGTCCAAGTGGACAATTTGAAATGGTTGGGAGCGCTCGCCTTTGGTGGAAGCTCTTTTGATAATTGACTTTGTGGAATGAGAGCTTTTCTTTGACATTTCATTGCTTTGTAGTATTTGTGGCTAGCTCCACTGCTTTTACCAAGAGTTGGCACACACTGATCAACATTTTTTTATCACACCCTGGCACATAGGTAAATATCAAGAGATAGTACAAGAACCATGTTCTCATACTGGCTAAAGATGCTGACACTCAGGTTTCATGAAGCCTTCATTGATTTTATCCTATCCTCGAGCATCATCAAATCAAGTACAAACTCAAATCCCTCATCCCAGTTCCTCAAGTGAAATTTCAACTCATCTCATCATAACTACAGTCGTGTATGTGAGGTGCTGATCATATTCTTAAGGTAGAGACTAAGCATGCAATATAGCACACAAATCTTCCAAACTAGGGAAATGTGAATAATTAAGTCCAAGGACCCTAATGACTAAGGCTGGTTAACTCAAAATCTCAAGACCTCATAAACCAAGTGTTCTTGAACATCACTAGTCTTGTGTGAAAGTGAATTGTGTCAGGGAATAAACCAACTTATTAGTTAGTTTTTTAGTTTTTTTTTAGTTTTTTTAGTTTTAGAAAAAGTTCTTTTTCATAAAAAAAGTTTTTTTTACAAACAAAGGCAAAGATTTTTTTTAAAGAAAAGTTTTGCTTCTTTTTTTTTGAAAAAGATAGGTAAATAAGAAAATACTTTCTTTTTTTTGAAAAAGTTTTTTTTAGGAAAATAAGGAAAAAGAGTTTTTTTAGGAAAAAGTTTTTTTTGTTTTGTTTTGTTTTTTTTTGTTTTTACCCACCCCATAATTATTGTATAATATATACAAAAATACGTGAAAGTACGAGGTATGGGTAAAGTATATATGTAATATATACACGCCCCCCTATACTTAGCTTGTGCTATGTCCTCATGGCACTAGGTGACAAAAAGACATAGCTCGTACTAAGCGTAGGAAAGCTAAAATAATAAAAAGTATAGAAGTCGATCCGCCCCCCTATACTTAGGCTTTGGATAGCCTAAGTGTAGAAGAAGAGCAAAAATGGGGCGGACGAGGTCAAGAGGAGAAATGATGAGTAAATACACATGGCGGGCATCGGTTCCCCCTATACTTAGGCTTTGGTCAGCCTAAGTATAGGACAAGAGTAAGTGTGAGAACCGATGTGATCTCGAGAATATACAAAGAAGGGAAAATATGTACAAGAGTGATCGAATCTTCTAAGATGTTGAATCTTGATGCTGCATCTTCATGAAGAGTAATAAGATGTATCTGCTCTGTGCTCACTCTGTATGAAGTTGATGACCTCGACTTGGACTAAATGTTCTTTGGAATCAACAAAATGCTTCAACAGTTGTCCATTCACCACATGAGATTGTGCACCATCTGTGAGATCAGCTATCTCTACACTTCCATTCTCGTGCACTTTCTTAACCACAAAGGGACCCGTCCATTTAGATTTGAGCTTCCCATGGAACATCTTCAACCTGGCATTGAACAACCATACTTTTTGTCCAGGGACAAAGTCTTTGCACCTAATGTGCTGATCATGCCATCTCTTTACTTTGTCCTTATAAATCAAACTGTTGTCATATGCCCTGTTTCGGATTTCCACGAGCTCGTTCAAGTTCAAGTCTCGGCAAAGCTTCCCTAGGTGACAACTCCAATTAATCTTCTTTATTGCCCATTCGGATTTATGAATCAATTCTGCGGGCAAATGGCATGGCTTGCCATAGATCATTCTAAATGGTGAAGTACCCAATGGTGTCTTGTAGGCTGTCCAATAGGCCCACAGAACTTGGTCCAAGAGTTGAGACCAATTCTTTCTATCGGGACGAACCAATTTCTGCAAAATACTCTTCACCTCTCTGTTCGAAACCTCTGCCATGCCGTTGGACTGTGGGTGGTAAGGACTGGTAACTCTATGCTCAAATCCATAGTCCTTAGCAAAAGATCTCATATCTCGGATCACAAAATGGATACCCCCATCAGATATCAAAACTTTTGGCACCCCAAACCTAGCAATAATATGTTCTCTCACAAACTTACAGACAGTCTTGCTGTCTGCGGTTCGGGTTGGGATAGCCTCCACCCACCTGGATAAATAATCAACCGCCAACAATATGTACTCATGTCCTTGGCTGTTGGGAAAGGGACCCATAAAATCTATGCCCCATGCATCAAAAACATCACAAATAATCATCGGTTGCATGGGCATCTCATCTCTCTGTCCAACTGTCCCTCCCATCCTTTGACAAATCGGGCACGACCGTACAAAATCAATGGCATCTCTAAACAAGGCCGGCCAATACAATCCACATTGCAGTACTTTGTGAGCGGTTCTCTTTCCCGAATGGTGTCCTCCAGCCTCAAGTGAATGACAATATGTGAGGACACTCTGGTATTCCTCCTGAGGAATACACCTTCTCCAAACACAATCCGGTCCTTCAAAGAAAAGGAAAGGATCGTCCCAGTGGTATCTCCTCGAATCCGACTTCAGTCGATCAATGCTGCTCCTAGTCCAACCATGGGGAACCTGCTTGGAGACAAGATAGTTCACCATGTTGGCATACCACGGGAGGGAGTCAATAACACAAATTGACTCATCTGGGAAGGTCTCTCTAATCCGCTCATGATCAGGAGAATCCTTAAGTTCAATCTGAGAAAGGTGATCAGCCACGACATTCTTCACTCCAGGTTTATCTTTAATCTCCAATCAAATTCCTGGAGGAGTAAAATCCACCTAAGAAGACGTGCCTTCGCGTCCTTCTTTTCCATTAAGTATCGAATGGCTGTGTGATCAGTATATATTGTCACCTTAGAGCCCAAAATATATGATCTGAACTTCTCGAGGGCCCATACTACCGCGAGCATTTCCTTTTCAGTCACTGTATAATTTTTCTGTGTAGGATCTAAAACTTTACTCGCATAGTGAATCGCAAACGGAATCCCCTCTCGCCGTTGTCCTAACACAGCTCCTATACGAAATCTGAAGCGTCGGTTATGATCTCAAAGGGGAGAGACCAGTCAGGAGCTTGTAGGATAGGCGAGGCACAAATCTTCCTCTTCAAGAGCTCAAAGGCCTCCAGACACCTGTGATCTACAACGAACTCTGTGTCTTTACCTAAGAGCTCAGTCAGTGGGCGAGCGATCTTTGAAAAATCTTGAATGAATCTCCTATAGAATCCAACATGCCCTAAGAATGACCGCACTGACTTCACGTTGGCAGGTTGATCGAGTTTCTTGATCACCTCCACCTTGGCAGGGTCAACCTCCATTCCCCTTTTGGAGATGACATGCCCCAACACGATACCCTCCGTCACCATAAAGTGACTCTTCTCCCAGGAGAGTACTAGATTCACCTCTCTACACCTCGTGAGGACTCGGTCCAAGTGCGCTAAACATGTATCAAAAGAATCACCATGGACCGAGAAGTCATCCATGAACACTTCCAGGAAATCTCCCACCATCTCGGCAAATATGGCTATCATGCACCACTGAAATGTGCCCGGGGCATTGCAGAACCCGAATGGCATGCGCCTGAAAGCATAAGTGCCGAATGGACATGTAAATGTGGTCTTTTCCTGGTCCTCAGGGGCTATGGCCACCTGGTTGTAGCCTGAGTACCCGTCAAGAAAACACAAGAACTCTTTCCCTACGAGTCTCTCCAAGATCTGATCAATAAAAGGTAAGGGAAAGTGATCTTTCTTGGTCGCAGCATTCAGGCGCATGTAGTCAACACAGACGCGCCACGACGTGGGTACTCGTGTCGCGATCTCTACCCCCTCCTCGTTGGTGACCATCTGAATTCCCGACTTCTTCGGGACAACATGAAGTGGGGCCACCCACTTGGAGTCAGAAATAGGGTATATAAACCATGCTTTGCACCATTTCTCAATTTCATTCTTCACCACTTCCCGTAGATTGGGGTTAAGTCTCCTCTAAAACTCACGGGAAGGTCTCACGTTATCCTCAGTAAAAATGTGGTGCGAGCAGAGAGCGGGGTTGATGCCCACGAGATCCGACACTGTCCAGCCTATTGCTTTGCGATTCCTCTCTAAGACCTCTAACAACCTAGACTCCTTCTCTAAAGTCAAGTCTGAGCTAATGATGACAGGATATCTCTCTTTGGGTCCCGCAAGAAAGGCGTACTTGAGTGTAGGAGGTAGTGATTTCAGTTCTGGCAATGTGGTATCATCAAGCAGATCTGGCTGAACTGAATCTGAATCTGGTTCCGTGCTGCATGAAGGTGGGCTAATCTGAGTAGTACTCACCACCAAATCAGAAGTATCGGGAGTCGGATCGTCAAAAGTATCCAAACAATCGGCAAAAGCCACGTCCGACTCGTCATCTATATCCCATGATTGTTCCGAAGAGGATGGAGCTGACAGATCCGGATGGATCTCTAAGTCATCATGAGAATAGGTTGATGCATCTCTAGCAAGATCAGACAACACCTGGCAAACTGCATCATGCACTATATCCTCTCCAGATGAAAGGGTCTCGTTCTGTCCTGAAGGAATCTGTCCCTAAATCCCAACTGTGCTAATCATACTGCAATATGCCTCTGAAGATGAGTACTCTGTGCTACTCTCTGAATCGGGTCGCTGACACTTAGTTTGCTTCATCTCAAGATTCACTTCTCCGCCTGGAGAACGGAACTTCATCATTCCCGTACCATAATCGAAAGTTGCGCCTGCGGTCCTAAGGAAGGGTCGCCTGAGAATGATCTGAGATTCTCTCCAATGATTGGGGGTCTCCATGTCTAAGACTGTGAAGTCCACCTGATAGTTCTGGCCCTCAATCGAGATAACGACGTTCTTCACTTCTCCCTTAGGTCTCTTCACTGAACGATCTGTGAATTGGAGTAAAGCTCTAGATTTGCGAAGTGGTCCCAACTCCAATTTCTGATATAATGCTAAGGGAAGTAAGTTGATTGAAGAACCGTTATCTAAGAGTGTGCGTGCAAACGCAATGTCGTCAATACGACTCTCCACATAGTGAGCACCCATGTCTCTCTTTTTCTTTGGCAAAGTCGGATTCTTGAGACAATAGGTTGTGGCTACTGATAAGACATGTGTCTTTATATTTTGGTTATCTTTCTTCCTGCTAACCCTTTTAGGTTTGCATCTCACCTTAAGGTATTTTTGGAAGGCAGGATGGTTAGCCACATATTCATCAAATGGCACCTTAACTGTGATGTTTTCTTTGCAAAACCGTGCCATATTGGGGTCATCTTTCTGAATCTTTTTGATGCGCTTTCCTGCCGTAAGAGCACGGGGGAAAGGGATTGAAGCTAGGGAAACAGAGGATGAAGAGTCTGAATCATGAACTGAAAGATCATTCTTTGCATTAACGGAAACAGAGTTCTTCATACAAGAATCTTTTTGATGCAACATGGACTCAAAGTCTAAACTATCTACTATAGGTTGTGGAATAGAAGCTGGAGTGGTATCTGCCACAACCGGAGATGCAAGGTCCTCCGTAGACTCAGAAGAATATCCATGCTGACGATGCTGCATACGTACTCTCCTCCTCGTCTCGGCTCCCTGAGTAGAAATCCTCGAATGGTGCTGATGGGGCTCTGAAATATGATGCCTCTCCTCCTCGTCCTCTGAAGACTCCTCAGGTAGAGCTCCAGAGATGCCCCTCCTCGTGTCCCTCGCCCGGTCAGGTACGACCACGGTCCTTCCGCTCCTGAGTGACATGTGGTTGGCCTCGTCACACGAAAGAATCTCATGTTCAGATTTAGGAGATGCTGAATAGTATACCTGACCAAAGTGCTGCTGAGAACTAGAACGGTTCAGGCTATTGGGGTTAGCCTGAACTTGGGCTGGGGTAGAGGTAGAGGGTGCAGTCTGCTCGTCTCGCCATCTGGACAGGCGGTTGACATCCACCCGTAAGTCTTGAACCTCGTTCCTGTAGGAACGTAGCTCATCGAGTATCTGCTGCTGAATATCCACGGGACTAGACGATGAAGGAAGTGGATAAGACTGGGAAGAAGAATGGGAAGACTGGCCCTGCTGGCCAGTGTACTGCCTCTGCTACTGCTGCTGGGGTTGCGGGCCCTGCTGGCCTGTCTGGTAATGGCCCTGTCGGCCATACTGCCGGTACTGCTGCCTCTGCTGCTGGGGTGGATGGAATCCAGGGCTCTGCTGTGAAGGAGGTGGTGCGGAGGTGAATGCGGTGTTGTGAAAGGTCGGGGGACGCTGATAGGACTGTCGGTCTCCCGTACTTCCCTACCTGGCAGGGTCCTGAGTATACCATATCCCATTCACCTCCCAAACTGGTGGAGGCTCCTCCTGAACTGTCTCTGCTATTGGAGGTGGTTGCTGGAAAGAATGGGTGTAGGATTGGTCCTGCTCCCATGGCTGGGGTTGCCCTGACACCAACTGCTCCTGAACATGGTGAACTCGGTATACGGGAGCAGAGGGTGCAGTCACAGCGGGTATCCTTATCTTAGATACCTTCTCAGTCAACTCCTCCATCTGTTTTGGAAGTTTGGAGACGCTCCGGTCTAACTCATCAATCCTCCTGTCGATCTTCTCGACTACAGTAAGCTTGTCTGCAAGAAGTCCCATGCTAGGGATCACGTCCTGAGAGAGATCGACTACAGCTGATTTTCCCCCTCCAGATGAGAGTGAACTAGGGGATGGTGTATAGGCCCTGCTGGCCATCTGTGAGCGGCTAGTTTTAGCCATCTGCTCGAATACCCTCCAGACGGTATCCACTCCTCGTGATGTATAGCTGCCTCCACAGGCAGCGCTCACTAAACCCTGCATCTCAGGGTTGAGACCAGTGAAAAATGATTGGACCAAGATGTTATCATTTAGTCCATGACAGGGACACTTCTGCAGGATGTCCTTGAATCTTTCCCAAGCATCACAAAAAGCTTCATGGGGTAATTGGGAAAAACTTGTAATGCGCGTCCTCATCATGTTAGTTCTACTCAAAGGGTAGAACTTCTTCAAAAACAGGTCCTTGAACTGGGCATATGTGGTGACGGCGATCCCAAGATTCTTTACCCAGTAATCAGCTTTGCCACCCAAGGCAAATGGAAGGGCTTTGAGCCTAATATAATCCTGGCTAACATTTTGATGTTTGAGGTTAGCGCAGATGAGCTCAAAGTCCCTTAGGAATGCATATGGTTCCTCAGAAGCATTCCCATCGAAGTGTGGCAACAGGTTCAGAAAATGTGGCTTCAATTCAAAATCAACCTCGGGTTCGGCCGGACTCAAGTAGTTCTGAATTTGATATTGTCCGGGGTTATACGCCGCATCCATTGGTAGTTGGACCCCAACATTTAACTGTCCCAACTGAGCTCTCAGTAATGCTTGTTGCTGCTCAGATGCAGCTAATCGGGCAAGTATCATTTTCATTGGGTCTTCATGGTTCTCTTCTTCCTCTTCTTTCTTCTTTGGCATTTTACTCGAATCTTCTTTATGTCCTGAATCAGCAATTTTTTCTTGATTAGAAGAGGATTTATGAATCATGATATTCTCACCAAGGCGATGGTCTTCCTCGGTGAGGTGAGAAGAGAGAAGTGGAATGGTTTGATGGTAACCATCCTGAGAGTGAGTGATCCTGGGCTCAAGAGGGTCATGAGTCCAGGTTGGTCCAAGTTGCGCTTGGACCTTTGAAGACGTACTTTTTGAAGGGTTTAACGAGAGATTCGCAAAGTCCGAATAAATATGGTCGCCTCTCAATTCAATTTTTGAGCCCGTGTTCATCGTATGTAATTTTTCTCTATTCAATTTATCATCGTTGTAGTATAGTGGTAAGTATTCCCGCCTGTCACGCGGGTGACCCGGGTTCGATCCCGACAACGGCGCCATCTGAAGAGTCACTAAATACGATGATTAATTAGGTCACGTTGTAGCACGTGTACTTAGCGATTCGGTCAGAACCGAGAGAAGATCTCCGTGAAGAGTGTCTCGGCTTTAATTTATATCCCGGGCAAGTCCGGGGTCGAACTCAGGGAGGCAAAGGAACAACTTGGGTTTAATTCAAAAACTTAGGTCTAGATTTCAATGCGGTTTTTTTTTAGATTTTTTATGCAAATAGAATGCAAATGCAAGTGAATTACAACACTAAGAAAACACACAACAAGGCCAAATTAATTTTAATATCAAATTAGTCCAATTTAGCCAAATTATATTTTTCTTAGAGTCTTAATCCAGAGATGAATGCAAGGTACCTTTTTTGGAATTTTATGGGTTAAAACGCAATAACTAAAAATACACACTTTTTATGGGTTTTTTCGCAATTTGTCACACAAACAGTAAGCAAAAATTAGGAAAAAATTACTGGAACTAAAACATAATGCAAGGAGACTACAGTAATTTTTTTGGAATTTTTTGACAAGTTATGAATTTTTTATGGATTTTTTAGTGAAAACAGAGTGACAGTGAGTAATTAATTTCTAATTAATCTATGTTATCAAATTAATCAAAGTGCAAATTATCTCAAGTAGATTTTTTCATGTGGCATACAAGAGACTTTAAATTTCGCAAAAAAGATATACGTATTAAAAATCAAATACTAATTTCACTCTATGATTTATTTCAGGCACAAGACAACTCCATTTTAAATGAAATTTAGATAGAAAATTAATCACATATCAAGGCATCACATATAATTTTTGTGGAATTTTTAGAGCAACCGTGTGCGAGATATAATTTTAAGAGTACAGAATGGGTAAAATACACAGAATTTCAGTTAACTATTTTTAATTAATTACCCATGACTCACAAAAATATAAATAAATACTCAGATGACAGAGAATAAGTTGCTCCACACAATGCTATTTTTCTTTAAATAAAAGGATGCCAAAACAAGGTCCAAATTCGAGTACGAACACAGGGGTATTTGTGCAACACAGAAAACAATAAATACAATGCAAGTTATGTACATGGACTAATACGCAATTACGGAAACATGAAAGAAACAACTTGCAATTTTTACAAATAAAAAAATAATGGAAATGGACCTTTCTTCTTCCTCGTTGGATTGGATTGGGAGGAAGAACCCATAGGGGGTCGGGCGGCGCCGGCGGTGGCGCGCCGCGCGCGGCCACGAGGAGGCGGTGAGGCGAGGGGGCGCGACTGCGGTTGGTGGCGGAGAGGACGGGCGGTGCAGCTCGGGGTAGGGGGGCGGCGTAGAGGCGAGGTGGAGGAGGCGGCCACTTGCGGGTGGCTGCGGTGCGGCGGCAGCCAAGGGGCGGAGCGGCGCCGCGTGCACGCGGCGGGCCTCGCTGGCGGAGCGGGAGAAGGAGCCGCGCGACGGCTACGGGGGCCGCGCACGGCGGTGACGGCAATGGGGGGCGGCGGAAGAGGGAGGGGGCGGCGGCAGTAGTCGCTGCTCCTTCCGAATTTTTTTTATTTTTTTTGATTTTTTTTAATTTTTTTAGTGCTGTGAATTGATTGATTTTTTTATTTTAATTTTTTAATTTTTTAACAGGAAACAAATGATAAAGAAAAATAAGATGGATTGGTGGGTTATGATGAACTAAACTAGAGAAAAAAAATGATGATGTTATAATGGTGGTGATGGAAGTGAGGGTATATGGTGTGCTAAAAAAAATTGCAAAAAAATAAAATTAAAAATGAACAAACAAATTTCCTACGGGTGAAGACGGTGGCCTATGGATTGCTCTCGTGAGCACGGTCTTCGCTCGAATCGCCGGCGTGCGATGAGCTCGAGCAGCGCGCGGTTGCAGCTGCGATGTTGGCCAAAAAGCCAACGGATCACACCGGAGAGAGGGCCGTCGTCGCTCGACCGCGGTTGCGTCGCTGTCACCGATTCAACTCTGGGAACTTGGCTCTCCTCACATAAAGATGGATCAAAGGAAAAAATGAGGAGAATGACATGTATATAAAGAAGAAGAAAAATGAAAGTTAGAATTAAGATGGAGTGGGATGGAGGTTAATAAAATGATGGAGTTGAATTAGAAGTTAGAAAATATGGTGGAGTAATGGAGTTGAATTGGTGGTTATTGTAGAGAATGTAAAATAAAATAAATAAATAAATAAAATAAAGTTGTCTACTTTAATTACAATAGAATAAAAAAGAATAAAATAGATAGTGGACAATTTACAAGGGAAGACAAACAACATGTACACATTTTTTTTACTTTTCTAATATGTATTTTTTTTGTCTTTTTAATAAGGGATATTTACAACGGAAAAATACAATAAAATACTACAATTAAAATACAACACAAGTATGATTTTTTTGTATTTTTATTAATTAAGAAAGACACAATAAAAAATGAAGAAAGTATGAATATATACATAATGTACAATGTACATCTAGGTCCCAAAACCCAACTTTTGCAAATGAGCTCCGATTTTAATGAAACCACTTCCGTTGGATAGATAATTTTTTGACTTGAACTTTAAAAGTGAGTTTGGTGAATTTGGAGTTCATACGGAGTGGGAATTTAGCTTGGAAGTTGGACTTTACGGCTTTTCTCTTTGGGATCTAGGAGCATTTATTTGAGTTGAAATTTGTTTTGTATTTTTGTATTTTTATATACATTTTCATAAACAAGTTAGAAAAGAATTAGGTAAAAAGGAGTTGAAATGAAATTATTAAAAATACATGAAGTTTTGGGCTATTTACAAGTGAAAAACTCCTTTAATTTACGGCTTTTTAGTGTTAATTTATTTTGTACAATCTAATATACAATAATTAGTGTATTTTATTTACAAGAGTTATTTTGTTAATTTATTGATTTTATGAACATTTATTAGGGAATTTACTCGGGGATTTTGCTAAGATCAAGATATTGCGATGATGAATCGCGGATTCATCATCCACACAGAACCTCTAAGAAGTGGGTACCCGGGTAGCTATCTCCTATCCAGACTCGCTCACAACTGTAGTAATGTCCGTCTTCTTGGACACCACATGTAATGGACTAACCCACTTGGAGTCGAAGATGGGGTAGATAAAATTGGCGCTCCACCATTTCGAGATTTCCTTTATGACAACCTCTCGAAGGTTCAGGTTCAACCGTCGCTGGAACTCATGCGATGCCCTAGCATCCTCTTCGAGATAGATATGATGGGAGCATAGGGCCAGACTTATCCCCTGGAGATCAGCTACGCTCCATCCTATCGCCTTGCGGTTCTTTTCAAGAACCTCCATCAAACGAGATTCTTGCTCTCCGATCAAATCTGCTGAGATAATGACCGGATGCATCTCATGCTCGCCCGCAAGGAATCTATACTTCAACGACTGCGGCAAGGGCTTCAGTTCTGGGCAACTGGGAGCTGGAAAATCTGTCCTCTGAAATGTCTGAGTGAAGGCAACCAAATCTACATGGGAGAACTCTCGTTGATCATGAAAATCTGGTGTAGACTGCTCTGCTGGTGTATCTTTACTCTGTATCGGATCAGTCTCCACCCTAGTTGCTGGCTCTGTAGGAATCAGACACGGTATCAACTCATCAAACTCTACCCAATCGATATCTGACTCTGAGGGATCTGAATCTGAATCACATGGAAAATATACTGCCTCACTATCCTGAACACGACCTGCAGCCTCGAATGTGTCCTCTGCCAAAAGTGTGCTCTCCAAGCTCTCCTCTGCTGGAATATGTGACTATGCGGTATCTGAATGTGAGAGCATGGCTCGTGAAACGGGATCAGTCCAAGCAGCTTCATCATCAGTAATCACGAAATCGCACTCTTGGTGGACGTCTCGCTCTGCCTCTGTCATCTGCTCTGAATCACTGAGCTGCTCCGAGTAGGCTGAATCTCACGCTCTAATCTCGTTGATCGTCTCTATATGTATACTCTCACCCTCGACGTGAAAGTACACCTTCCCGCTATCATGATTGAACAATGCCTTAGCTGTGGTCAAGAATGAGCGTCCTAGAATGATGGGGGCATCGGTCATAGACTCAGACATCTCCATGTCCAACACAACAAAGTCCACGGGGAATTTCAGGACCTGAAGTGTGCCGACCATGTCCTTTAACAACCCTTCGTCCTATTGACAGATCTATCAGCAAACTGAAGGACTGTCCTACTTTGTCGAGGAGGGCCAAACTTGAATCGGTCGAGCAAAACTGCCGGAAGGAGGTTGATGGAAGAGTCGCTGTCTAATAGAGTCCGATCGAACCTCTGCTCGTGGATATGACATCTGACATATGGAGCTCCTGCATCTGGCCTCTTGGCTGGTAGACGATTCTGAATGGCAAAGCAGGTGGCACGAGTGAGCACATGTCTCTTTGCATGATGGTTCCTCTTCTTCTTGTGAATGGTGGTCTTCTCTCTCAGGTTTCTTTGGAAGAGAGGAATGTGCTCAAGTGCCTCTTGTAGAGTTAGCTGGATCTGGAATCTGTCTATCATCTACTGGCTGAACTCTAACTGCTGATTCTTTTTTTTTATTTTCTTTTGTATTCCCCTTAGCCAAGCGGAGTGCTTGCAGGAAGGGGATGGTTGGGCCCTCCTCAGATAGAGGGCTAGGAACGGTTCCCTACTGCTAAGACGAAACAGAATCCATACAAACATCACCACACATCGCATATGGACTCGAAGATAAAGAACTCTTTCCTTTATTAATTTTTTTCGATTTTTCTGAAAAGTTCCGAGATACAGAAATGGAAGGAAATGCAACAGGAATAGAAGGGTGGCCCTAACACCACCCACGACATCACGAACTGCGACATCAGCACCTCTCTATGGCTCAGCATCAGAATAGCTGATGGCATCAGCACCACCTCCTGCATCTGGTGAAGCGACGGCCTTAGTACCGTCGGCTGGATCTACATCCTTGGTGGCGTCAGCACCACCGTCATCATCATCATCACAAGCAGCATCAACACCGCTCTCCTCCTCGTCTGGCGCTCATGCATCCTTGTGGTGTCGTTACTCAGAGGAGGTGCCGCCAGCTGGCATCCTACCGCTCCTAAGTGTAACAAAGTCAGCATCAAATGTATATGCAGTAATATCACCCAACGAGTCACTAGGAGTGGTAATCTCTGTAAACTATACCTGCTTAGACTTCCTCTTCAGGTTGTTCGGGTTCGGCCCGATCTGAGCGGGTATGGAGGTCTTGCCCTTGGCGATCTCCCTCATCTCATGACGGAACTCATCCATCTCCAGCCTAAAAGTGGCTTGCTGCTCGAAAATAAGGCGGGCTAGATCGTTGAGTGATGGGTTCTCATAGGCTGGCCCATGAGAACCGAACGGGTTGCCTCCCTGGAAGTGAGGCTGCTGCTGGGAAGGATGAGGGGGGGTATTGCTGAGAGTACTACTGAGGCTGTTGCTGGTGTTGCATCCACGGTTGTCCCTGCTGGTAGGGACGAGGAACCTGCTGGTAATGCGTCTATTGGTGTGGGAACTGGAGATGTTACTGTTGTTCTTGGTTGTACTGTCCACCCTGAACTAGAGGTTGCTGTTGGGATGAGGAACCTCCGGTCGACCATCGGAATCTGGGATGGTCTCTGCGGATCCCGAGCTACGGTCGATCGTACCAAATCCCGTTGACTTCCATCAACGGCTCCTGCTCAAACGAGGGTGGAGGAAAGACTGCCAGGGTACACCACCATCTGAGTGTCCTGAGATGGTGGTGACTGGACGCAGTGGTGCTGTGGCTGCTGGAACGGCTCCACCTGAACATGGTGGACCTGTTTGTATTGGGTGGAGGGCTAGGTCGAGCTGTTGCTGCTGGGATCAGCCCGTGACCTGAGACGGGGCTGAGAAGCCGTCTATGCCTCCTAGAGACACATAATCTGGGTCTTCAGGTCACTCAGCGTCTGTGCCATCTGATATATCTGTGACATGCCTTGGCACTGCTTCTTCTCTATGATCTCGATGCGGTCCAGCTTCTCGTTGATAATACCCATATCAGCGACCGACGACTCTGCATGTGCTACGGTTGCTGAAGATGTGGATGGACCAGCATCGACCCGTGTTATCCTCTGATAGGACACGATATGTGGTGGGTGCTTCCTCTAGGTGTATAGACGGGTCTGGGACATGACTGTGTAGTTTTCCGCCATCTCCTCGTATATAGCCCAGACCTAATCCTCATCCTTGGAAAAATAGGATCCCCCACAAGATGCGTTCCTACAGCTCCGGTGTCAGCCCACAAAAGAAACTCTGCATGAGGTTGGGCTTGGATATATCATGGTGTGGACACCGATCGATAAGCACTCTGAAGTGGTCCCATGCCTCATGAAACCGCTCGTTGGCAAGCATGGAGAAGTTGTTGATGAGGGCTCTAGATGCATTTGTCCGGCTGAGTGGATAATACTTATTCAAGTACTCGTTCCGGAGTTGTTCCCACGACGTCACATATCTTCCCAAATGCTTCAGCCAATAAGCTGCTCTGTCGACGAGGGAGAATAGAAAGGCCATCATCTTGATGGTATCCTCGTCCACGAATCTGTCGTGGACCGTGCTGCAGATCATCTCAAACTCCTGGAGATGGAGGTGTAGCTCCTCGGTGGCTAGCTCGTGAAATCTGGGCAATAACTAGATCGTATGAGGAGGGAGCTTGAAATCTCCCAGAATCGCAAGAAGCTAAATCCAATGGTGCATTAGAGTTGCACCAAGATTGTGCAACTCTCTCATCAGGCATGCTGGTTAGACTGGCTCCTGTGGCTCATCGAGATGTGGTCCATCTCCTCCTCCTAGCTCTGGAATATCTCCACCACCGGCTCTGTTCGGGTCTCCTCTGTCTGCTCGCATATGAGCCATCTCCCTGCGCATGTCAGCCATGAAAGTTTACTAGTCTCGGATCTATCACTGCATAGTCTCCAGGGAAGCTAACAGGGTGTTATTGATGGCACCCTGATCAAGAACATAGGTGTGAGTCTGGGCGGGTTCATCAGTGTGCTCCTCGCTGCTGGCCATGGTCTCTGCAAAGGCAAAAGACCCGAACTCAAGTGTCGTCAAATGTACAAATATCTGTTGCGGTCTCTGCTCTGGTACCTCGGGACTGGAAGAAGGGTGGTCGAGGGGGAACAGGACGGAGTCAAACTCGGGTTCGGAGAGCGGGTATGGGCTCTCGCAAACCAACCAAGATGAATGAGGTGGAGTGCTCGAAAGAGGTGCAACCAAAGGCTGCCTAAGGGACCTTCGGACCATCATCATGATGTAGAGAGGAAGGCAGATGGGATCTGGAAACAAACAATACACGAAAAATAAACCCCCAATTCACCTACTCAACACTGAGCTGATGACCGTAAAAGTTTGGTCTTTTGTCTTGTCGATTTTATTAGGTGATAATTCAGTCTATCAGAGCGATTAAGAGAGCTGGTAGGAACCTGACACTCTCAGGAGACTGGCCCGATCCTGAAGCTAGATCTTTCTTAACCAGTACAAGTTGCAGACTGTTTACCAGCTACCCGATCAACTCGCTCTGCAAAGGATATCGCAGCCCGCTTTACCAGAAACCAGAGCGATCCTCACTGGAGAACGACTAACACCGAAATCAGTAGTCTGAAGAAAGGTCAGGCATGGCTCTATCCTAGTGTGCGTGTCACTCTCATGCTCATCCAAACCAAACAAGGAGGGGATTGCTCTTCCAAGATAGATTCTTCAGTGAGTGTCTTTTATGGTCAAGTATGTTTAGCAGTCCCAATTTTATGGTTTTTCTTTTTATGTATTTTTCAATAATCAAACAACGCCTAAAGAATTTTTTGATCTTCTGATTATTTTAAGTCCAAAAATAGGGGGAAAGGTCGAAAACCTGATGTGCGATCAAACACAATGATGCATGTAAAGTCAGAAACGCGTACCTGACGCCAACACTCTATGCAGGTTGATCCGCACATAAAATAAAAGACAGAATTTAAACTACCTATATGATGCACGAAGAAAACGACCTTAGATTAAAATTTTCTACATGCGAAGAACGGTAGCTAATAGGTTAACAAGAGATGTCGGAGTCCGATCTCTGATGCCGATTGGTGTCTGCCATAACAGATCCTGCCAGCACTGTATACGGCCTCTAGCAGCACGTGACCTCTCAGGTGACCAAATTAGCTTTTTTTTATGATTTAATTAAGTAATCCAGTTAACAATCTATAGGTGCAGGCATATAATTAGGACTGGGACCTTAATTAATTACGTCACAATCAGAATAAAATCCTAAGTCTAGGGGCCAAATTCTTCAGGAATCAAAATAAAAGAAAATTTAAAAAAGCAAAACCGGCAAAAACCACAGTGTGGTCCCCCAAGCACATCAGTGCTCGGTGAAACAGACCTCGATAAATGCCAAGTCCAAAAGTCTCTGAGTCATGTATTAATACAATAATAATAGAATAAAATGAAAATAAACTGTTAAAAATTCTCCAAAGTCCTCCAAATCCTCTGCTCCTCTTCTCCTACGCTCTCCTAATGCTCGATGAAGAAACGAGTCGCCTCCACTTCGCTCGGGTGTGCCGGCGCTCCTAGGAAGGCTGCCCTCGCTTGTTGGGCCCCTCACAAGAATTAGAGAAAAAAAAGATGTCATATCATAGTTATAAAAAAATAAAACAAAGAAACAAATAAAGAAAGAGAAATAAAAACAAAAATAAAAAACAAGCAAATAAAGAAAAGGAAAAGTAAAAATAAAAAGGAAAAGAAAAAGAAAAAAAGAAAATCGACTACTAAGTCGTGCTCCCCGGCAACGGCGCCATTCTCCATTCTGATGAGTGCTATAGAGACATAGGCTAAGTAATCTCAAAGGTCTTTGCGGCCTCGATCACCAGAGCCGAATTCAACAAGAAAAATCAGACCACCAATCAAAATCAAACACGAAAATCAAGGCAAGCAGTCTTGCTATTTATTTAACCTGATATAACCCCCAGGGTCAAACATGAGGAGCACGGGAAAATCCTACAGTAGTCAAGAAATCCAAAAGGAAATAAAAATATTTTTAGTGGTTTTTAATTTTTATTTTTTTATTTTTTCTAATGAGAAAAATGGTTAAGAAAACTAAAGCAGGCACACTCCAACAATTATTTCTAAGGTTTAAAAAGCTCAAAAATTCAAAATAAAATTATTTTTAGGTTTTTAAAATATTCAAGTGTTTTTGGATAATCTATGGGCTTTTTCTGTTTTTTATATAATTTTTTAAAAATAAAAGAAGGCAAAAAGAGCAAACAGTGTACATCCTAAATAAAAAGGCAACTTTAAAAAAATTAAAGTGCCCCTAAATTTCTGGCCACAATTTTATGTCAAAGAATGAAACAAAATATAACTACAGAACTTGAAAACACATTTTTTATTTTTATGGAATTTTTAATGATTTTTATAAGGTTTTTAGTTATTTGTAATTTTTAGGTGTTTTATAAAAGATAATCAAATGAAAATGCTATGAAATTAAAACAACATAAAACAAATACTCATAATTTTTTTTGGAATTTTTAAGGGTATTTTCTATTTTTATGGGTTTTCTAAAATATATAGAGGCAATTTCTGGGGTTTTTGTTTTTTATAAAATAGCAAACAAAATCAAAATATGTCACAAAAATTACCAAAAATATTACACAGTAATAGGAGCTACTGGTATTTTTTGGATAATTTTGGAGTAGTTTTGAAATTTATTTAACTAAAAACTCAATGCACATGTTGTAGGGACCTAAATGCAACTATTTTAAGTTTCTGGATTGAACATTAACAAGCATAAAAAGTCCAGGGTCAAATTTGCAATTTATCCAATTATTCAAGCACATGTGTCAATTCCACACTCACAGTTGCACAAATGCAATTTTAGAAAATATTCATTCAACAGTTAACATCTAAAAAGTCTAGGACTAGAACTGCAAAAACACCAAAGTTCACGTGATGAAGTACATGTCTCTAGACTGGGGTTCTAAATAACAAATACCAAAAACTATAGGGTCTGCAACGCAAATAAGTTCAACTGCAACTTTATTTTACAGATTAAAACGTAAACTAAAATAATGCAGGGTAAAAAGGGATATATGTATACCCTTACAGCACGTGAGACACGCATAGAGGGTGCACGTGTCGGCCGTTGGAGAAGGCGTGGACGTGCGACTCTGATGGATGTCAGGTGTCAGATCTGGCAGTCAGGGGCTATCAGAGACGTGGAACGCACGTGGACGTCAGATCTGACATCCAATGGCCTGACTCCTCTGATGTGGCTGCGGTCGGATGGAATCTAGAAGTGCGGGGTTAATCCCACGACGATGGATCAACCTGGGAGAACAGCTCCTGGGTGGACTTCACCGGAGCCAAGGAAGAGATCCTCATCCCCGATGATCGATCAGGAAGCGCCGAATGAATCGTAGAAGGCTTCCCCGTCGACTGAACGGCTCGGATGGAGGCTCCACCGGTTGGATAGGCGTGACGACAACGAGGACCTGGAGCTACTCCGACGAGCCATGGGATGGATGGAATGAGGGCTCCCAACGCATGAAAAGACCTGCAAAGTGTAGCTTTGACTCGGAGCTATGCTACGGTCTAGGTTATTGGTACTAAAAAGCAAAGAATCGACAGGGGGTGGACTTCGATCTCCGGCGAAGGCGATAGAGGAGATCTCAAACCTAATCTCGACTAGATGGACGAATATTAGGGTGATCAAGGTGCGGAGTGAGATGGAGGGTGAACGTGTGGTGTTATCGGAGTGGCTGAAGGCGGGTGATGTAGCTCCGACCGGATGGTCAGAGCAAGCGGAGGGATGGCGATGAAAAAATGAAAGATTGGATCGAAATGACAAAGGAGATGGATAAAAGGTTCACCTGAAGGTCTGAATCGACTCTTGAGATTCGGGAGAGGTTGGTCGTCGGGATGATGGCCTCGACCAAGCTGCGGAAGGCAAGGGAGGCTAGTCGCGACGGAACTCCGGCCACGATGGTCGAGCTACGACTATGCTGCACCCAAACGATCGCCAAGCGGGGCTCCAGGCAGATGTCACTTAGCTAGAGGTGGCTAGGGTATCAAATAGGAGCGTGGCACGAGCTAGGGCACTGTGGAGGCAGAGAATAGGTTATATAGGGTTGTCGAGGGTATGGAAAGATCGGAGAGAAGCGTGGGACCCGAGAAGGAATCGGATCGAGAAATGGACCCGCGAGGATGTTGGAGGTACGAGGATTATCGGGTCCAAATCCCAAGGCAAGAGGCGAGCGGATTCGAGCTGGAAAATATCGAGAAGAAATTCTGATGGCTAGGATCCAGGTCTGACTCGGGAAGAAGGAGCCGTTGACCCGCGGTCAACATTCCAACCGACCAATTAGAAAATAAGATTTACAAAATACTTTACAAATTCAATAAAAAATAATAAATGATCTTAAATTAAAAAAGTGTATAAAATGAAAAATGTTTGTTATTTTTCAAACTATTTTTCTATGATTTTTATTTATTTTTTTGAAAAATAAATTAATCTATATACAGTATAGTGCATTATATACCAGTATAATATGCTTATGTATTTTGTACAATTATTTTTAGTTTGTTATTTTTATATAAACACCCAAAATTTATATTTTATTTATTTATAACATAATTTTTGGAGTACAAAACAATTTTTGTTTTATTTTTATCATTTATTTACAAGTATATAATAAATAGAGAAGGGGATATATATATATGTATTATGTACAAGTGAGAGAGACTTTTATTTTATTTTTATTTTTATTTTTCTCATTTTTGTTTTATTTTTAGAAATGTATACAAAGAGGTAAAACATATTTTTATTTTTATTTTGGCAAAAATAATTTATTTATTTACACCCATGATATGTACAACATAGAGTGGGCCCTATCTCTCTTTTCTTATTTTATTTGACGATCAGGCCAATGCTTGGCCCTCTCTTGGGGTTCGGGTCACTTTTGTATTTAGTCTAAATACCTCATTTTTTTATTTTCTTTATTCTTTTATTTTTGCACAAATACATGCTAATTATGTAATATTATCACATGCATGCATATTGCTAAGTTATTGTATTTACAACTATTTACATGATACTTTGCCACGATAATTAGCTAAAATAAAAGAATAAAGAGTGATGACCAGGGATTCATCAGTTACCACCAGGATAGATGCATCAATCTGTAGTAGACTACCTGTCATTTGGACACCCTACATAGTCTACATCAACGTAGGTCATAACATCAAGTGCCTTTCAACATGTAAAAAATAGACGTTTATCTGGAGCAGACATCAATTATCTGGGAATCATCAACAATGCATCCTTGTGCACTTGGCCTGGTTTAGCCATAAACTAACTTGCTATGTTAACCACAAAGGAGATATCAGGACGAGTGATGGTAACGTAAGTTTCCCCACTAGACACATGTATTGTTTTGTACCATCATACATTGACAAGTCTTCATACATTTGTGTACTGGGGTCCACGGGTATAGATGCTTATCCCCTAACATTCTAGTCTCATGTAGAATATCCATAAATATTTTCTTTGCGAGAGAATTGCACCAATATTATTTATTACAATTTCAAAACCCTAAAACTAACGATATTCTCCGAAGTCTTTGGTGACAAAATGCTATGCAAGATACCTTTTAGTATCCACCATGCCACTAGTATCATCCCGAGTTAAAATTATGCCATCAACATATATAAGCATTGCAATTGTACCTTTCTCTGTTTTCTTTTCAAATAGAGAATGAAATACAGTAGAGCGATTAAAACCAACCTTAGACACAATATCAGATGGTTTCTAAAACTAGGCTCTATGGCTTTATTTGAGACCATATATCGCCTTGTAAAGTCTACACACCTTCTGATACTCTCTCTTGGTCTCAAAATCATGTGGTTGTTGCGTATATACTTTCTCATGTAGATTGATGAGCAAAAATCTTCCTCTTTAATAATAGGGAATTGTCATAGTACATGAGGCAGATTTCGGTCATGCAAAAACCACACCTTCGAATATGTGGAAGTTATTTTACTTGGAAAGCATACCAAGGTCGAACACAGGGACATGAGCCTCTTCATCTATTCATCGAATTTATTATTTAATTTAATGTGAGTATATTCTCATTTTAGGTCTTCATGCAAATGTGATATGCAATGCAGAGAAAACAATGCAAAGACAAGTGATGCGTGTATTTGTATTTGATTTTTAAATGCAATTAGATGATATGCAAGATGAATGCCATGCTAACATAGAAATGATAAACAAATATGCCCTGAAAAAATCAAGTCAATGAGTAATGAATTACATTTTAATTTCAGAGTCAAATCGAACGTAGAAATCAAGAACAAGTATCAATTAATGGCAAGGATTTATAGATAAAAAGATACTATATGTCATCAAAATCCATCACATTTAATTTAGTGTGAAATCAAGAAATTAAACATGCCAAAAGATAGAGTATCATATAAGCTTCAAAATGACACTGAAATAATGCAAATTGGACTTAAAATGCTCAAGATATGTTAAAAATAGTGCAAGAGCATAAATGTAATAAAAATGCATAGAAATAAAAGGTAAATATTTCAAATCGATCCCTAGAGGGACCCATTTGCAAATAGCATAACCCGACGGGGACCCAGTGTAATTATTCCATGTAGCGTGGGGCCTTTATGTAATTTCCACAAGCTGCAAGAACCTCCTTGTAAAATACCCAGGCGCTCACATGAGGCACGTGCCTGGGGACCAAAATGTAATATTAGAAAACCCCCGGGTCTTCAGTGCAAATTGCCCAGCCCCTCACATGTGGGGCACATGCGGGGGCTAAGTTCGGGAGGCAGCCAAGGCTTAGGCCACGTAGATGTTTCTGATCACTTCGGTGCTTGGTTTGGGCAGACCGAGCCTGGAGGCTTGGCATGGAGGCCCGGGAGGTGGACATGGTTCATATGGGTCGTCAAGGCGCTCCCTTGTCGGAGATGGTGGCGGAGACCGACCTTGAGGTGCGAAGTCCGTTCATTGAGGGTTCCTGCAAAAATGTCAGCGCGGGGGGGGGGGGGGGGGTCTCCACTACCGGAGGCAGAGGAGATTGCTTGGGATGTGAGGGGGTTGTGGAGGAGGAAGAAGGGAAGGGAAGGGTATCACAAGGGTTGCGGAAATGAGGTGAGGCTCGAAGGATGATCCATAGTCGGTGAGGTTGGTCGTAGACGGAGGAAAAATTCAGAGAAAAGGAGGTGAAGAATATTACATGGTCGGAGCAGAAATGGGCAGAGGTGGAACTTGGGTTGAGGTCCCTAAGGGACCTCCGGTCGTCGCGTGACTCGCACAGCTACTGTGAGGAGCTTGATTGGTTGTCGAGGCTGTCGTATGCTTAGTTTGTGGCCATGGGTCTCACCAAGGCAAAAGTCATCATTGCCTCGATGATCCGCCCCTCCGTTGTCACTGGAGGGGCAGGGGAAGCCGGGGCAATGCCTGAGAAATGGTGGACGAGGGTTAACGGAGGCAGAGGGAGGTACTTGTAGGAGGTTCTCCAATGTTTTGGTGAAGGAGGCGTGAGTTTAACCGTCAGATTAATGGTCCTAGGAGATCGACCTTAAAGGGTGGGGGTTACGCGAGGAAGGTGGTGATGAAGGCTACGTGGGGTGGCCATTATGGAGCGGAGAGGTGACTGGTGCTAGGGGTTATAATTGGAAGATCGTGAGGTTGTTCGCAGGCATAACGCATGGGGAAAGGAGGAAACAGAGGTAGGAGATGAAGCAGTGACCGTTGGATCTCGTGATCCAACGGTCCTGATTAGAGCATGGGTGGAGTGCATGGATCAAATCAGAGGATCTGATCCAATGTCTGAAGAGTGGCGCAAAAAGGACGGATGGGATGAAGATGTGGGGCGATCTGAGGGTTGGGATGAAGGGGTGACATGGAGAGAGCAGAACCACAAGATAAGAGGTATATCGTGTGGTTTAGAGGAGGGCGCGAGTGGGTGGTTGTGATCAGATCTCAGGGGAGATCTGTTGGCTAGGAGGTAATGGAGAATAGACGATCGAGAGTGAGGTGCCCAGAGGTGTATCCAATGGCTCCTGTGAGGGCTAGGTGGCGAGCGAAGAAAGGGGCCACATGGGTGGCCCAGAGGGCACCACATGGCCCAATGAAAAACATTAGGAGAGTAAAAATCAAAGAAAAATCTAAAAGAATTAGTTAGCAATTGAATTAGGAAAATGTCAAAACATGAAAGTTGTAGATCTCGATGAGATCTACAAGTTTTATGTTGAACAAAAAGCCAAAAGAAGTCATTTGGATAGTATATTTTTTGGAGTATTTTTAATGGGTTAAAAACTTTGATTTTAATGTTTTGAATTTTTTTGCGTTTTTAATTTCTTTTTAAAACCAAAACAATTATGGACAATAATTAATACAGTGTTTAGGATTTTAGTAAAATAGAAAAAGAAATACAAAGGTTAGTAATTAAATATAATAAATAATGTTAACTTTTAGTGTTATTTTGAAGTTAGTTATACACATAATATATACAATATAATACAAGTTTATATTAATTAATTGTTGGTGATTTTTATTGAATTGTTTAAGTTTGGGTATTAATAATTGGATTATAGCATGATGAATCTGACATTCACCATATCCCTATACTCAAACTATGCTCATCCTCAAGCATCTAAAGAATGAAGGTGTCAGATTAATTCCTGACAGTGCATGTGAAATTTCATGGCTTAATTCATCGAAGACCCTTAATTTGAGTGATCCTAAAATTCTAAGCTCAACCATGCTCTAGTCAAAGAAATCCAACTTCTCTCATTATCAGACTCTATGTTATATGCAAAATATAAGGATATGACTTTTAGTGTACTAAAATCATGAGTCGAGTCGAGACATCACCCAAAGTTCCAGTCCAGGAGACTCTCCTCTATACCTAATCCTCAACGTTAGGGAATAAGTCAATTTTTGGTTCAATCAACTGTCTCATTAGTTTGTCAGACTTAAAAGTTTAGATGGACGCCCAGATGATGGAGGACATAGGATTTGTCTATTTTTCTCTCCCTCGCATTGGAACAAGGGGCCTCTCGACTGCCTTATTACTCAACACATGTATATTTTTGTTGTTGATCAATGTATCCGTCAAGAGAATTCGGAGTCGTCTACACTTATTTTTCTGAGAGTACACTAGGATATGTCTCTTTTGAGTATCTAAGATACCTTCGACACCTAGACTTGTATCACTATACGATGAAGAGCCCTTTTATACTGCTAGCCCGACTCCTTGGTCATAATAGCATTTGGTCCAAGTGGACACTTTGAAAATGGTTGGGAGCGCTCACCTTTGGGTAGAAGCTCTTTTTGAATTTGATTGTGTAATGATACTGTTTTTCTTTGAATATTTCTTTCTTTCTTTTCTTTTTGGCTAGTTCCACTGCTTTTACCAAAAGTTGGCGCACACCGATAAACAATTATTTAGTTTCATCACACCCTGACACATAGGTAGATTTCAAATGATAGCATGCGAACTTGTTCACATATTGTCTAGGCGATGAATCTCCATTTCATCACCTTTATTCTATCATTTGGTCTTAAAAACCCTAGTAAATCCTTATAAATACTCTTAATTCATTCATTTTATCGTCCATGCATTGTTGTGTAAATAGTGTATAAAATACTATTTTTAATGTCAAAATTATAGAGTAAAGAAAAGAAAATAAAAGGAATAAAATATTAAAAATATTTTATGACCCGAAACCCCGAGACCTAGGCATCTTGATGACTAGGTCGACAAGGAATAAAGTAGGGGGAGATAAGGGTCCAACATATAATAAAATTTCCTTTTATCTAATTCATTTTATTCATTTTTGGGACCTATTCTTAGTTCCATTTTTTATACTTCAAATAAATAAACTTTGAACATGAGATTGTAGATAATTAAATATAGAAAAATATAAAAATTATTTTATACAAAAATAATGTATAGATAAAAAGTTATGGTTTGAATAAAATTCCAAAACCCCAACTTCCCAAACCTATATCTCTCAAATAAAAACTCAAAATATATCAAACTCACATTTAATTGCATATAACTTTTAATAAGTTATTTAGTGAAGGCGGTTTCATATTTTTTGGAGTTACGATGTGAAAGTTAGGTTTTGGACCCCTATTGTATAGCTATACTGATTAAAATATTCATTTTATTTATTATTCATTATTTTTATTATTTTATATTTTTATAATTTTGTAAATATTATTTATAATATATGTATATATTAAAACTAGAATAAAAACATTGAGAAAATATTAAAATAAAATACTTAAAGGAAATACATAGGTAAAACACCTATAACTATATAAATAATACATCTATTTATTTAACAGTATATAACATATCAAAAAATAAAATATAAATATATTTAAGTTTATAAAAAATGAGTTATAAATATATATATATATAATAAATTAAATTAATAAAATCAAAAATACAAAATAAAAATAAAAGATTAAAAATATTGACAAATATACCTATATATAGCTCTTAAAAAGCAACTCGTAATTATAAACCTCAAAAAAATAAATAAAAATAAAAATAAAATACTTTTAAAAAAGTACATATTTTTTTATTTTATAACTTAAAATTAATAAATTCATTTATTATTGTAAATCGAATTTATAAATATTTTTCCAGGGATTTTTCTGGTTGGTCCACGCGGACCAAACAAATTTTCCCATTGGTTGACCTCAGTAAACTCTCTGACCGAGGTCTGCACTGCATCTGAACCAAGTTTTTGTCCAATTTCGTGGATTTTTCGAGGTCGCACCTTTCATCCTTTTGCATCACGATCTTCTGAGCTTTTCTCCTCGATGATCCACCATACATGCCCATGGGTTGCTCCGGGGATTGCATCGTCGATTCGCGAGATCCAACTTGTCCTTTGGAGCCCGTCACCCATCTTGTACAAAAACGATCCAAACTTCTCCTTCCTCTTGGAACCCCTTTTGACCCGTTTCTTCCCTTCCTGGTGCGTCGTGTGCCTTGGGGATTGTACAGGATCCTCGCCAACTCTCTAGGGTGTCGTAGATTCGGTTTTAAGGCGGCTCCACCACCTTTGCCGGTCGTCGGCATTGAGGTCCCATCTCGTGGCTGAGAGCCGCTCGAGGTTTTTTCTTCCTTTTTCTTTTGTTTTATAAGCCTAGGATTTAATTCGTGCATGTTATCTTGACTTTAATCGTGTTAAAACCTACCATCGACGTTCGCCAGATCCCAGCTCAGCGAACCTTCATCGTGAATCCCGATCGTCATCCACCCTTTTTCGCCTACTCGAGGGTCGCCACAGATTGCCCATGACACACTTCACCCTTTTATAGGTACCTAGGAAAGAACAAGCGCCTGGGGGGGGGGGGGGGATTTTGCCTTCACTAGAGGAACCTGGGGACCCTCCTCGTCCCCGGTGTCGTGGAGGACCTCCAGGGCACCTCGTAGCATTTTGATGACTCCTCCAGATTGAGAAGCCTTCCAGGAACAAGTAGAGACCCTTGGCTGAGCTCCAACTGCTCGGAGTCGCACGTCCATTGATTCAAAGCTCGCTAGCCGCAAGTTCATTGGGTGTTCTTGCAGACCAGCTGCGAGCCATCGGATCAAGATCCTCACCCCAGTTGCAGCCACGTATGTTGGATTGACCCAGCCCTTAGCCGTTGATCCACTTTCGAGGGTCTAATCATAGTCGTCCGACGCGAAGGGGTATCGCAACCCCTGGTGACGACACGTGTCCAAGTGAGCGGCCTCCCGCCGCCCGATCGTGCCTTAGGTTTGGGTAATTTGCAAATCCACCCAACCGATTTTTGTATTAAATATTGAGACTGAAACTTTCATTTGCCATTTTTCTATTTTTTGTAAAATTTGCATCCAACCCCCTTAACTATTCATAATTGCATTCTAGTCCTAGTCACGCCTTCTCACGTGACGCATCACGTGAGGGGGCATTTGTGGCTAGGACCCCAAGGCTTTTAGTTAATGTTGTTTAATCCAGAATCAATTTTTACATGTTATATTATTTCTGTAAAATTGTAAACATGCCCTTAACTTTTTGGTAATTACAAACATGTCCCCGCTAAGGGCGCATGTGATTACACACGTGATTTTGGAGTTTTTGTAGAGAGGACCTTGCGGCTTTGCGTATTTCATATTAGTCTTGTAATTTTTATAATTAGTTATACTTTTTGGAAAAAATTACAAGGTTGCCTCTGAATTTTCTAATATTTACAAAAATACCCCTGCAAGTATTGAATTTTCTATTTATTTCGTGTATTTATTTCATATACCTATATTACTATAAAAAATCCCAAAAAATAGAAAGATTATGTTGCATTGCCTCTTTCATGCCATATTTTTATTTTGCAATTTTGAAGCTTTTTATTATTTATAAAAAATAAGAAACATACCTTTTATTCCTGTTTGTAAAAGAAAATAATAAAATTATCAAAACTCTTTAAAAAATTCTCAAAAAATATATTTTGTGTATTTTTGTATCTTTTACCTTCATACCAAAAATCACTAAAAAATATGAAATAAAACCCTAAAAATTTTAAAAACTTTAAAAACTTTTATAAAGATATTAAAACTCTAAAAAATCCAAAAATTACATTTTCTATTTGTGAATTTTCTTTATTTTATTATCTTTATTTAAAATTAATTTGGAGATTTTTTGACTTTATTTTATATTTTTAATATCCATTTTAATTTCAGGTATTTAATTATTCCTTGTTTTAGGGTATTTTTAACTTTAAAACCTATAAAATCAGCAAAATCTCTTAAAATCACAAAAATAGTAACAAATTATTGAACCAAAAATATTTTGTTTTCCTATTTTTGAGTATTTTTGTTAATTTTTATATCATCCCTAGCTTATAGCGTGTGTATATATGTATATATATCTTATATAGCTTATTATATATATTATAAGAAAAAGAAAATACAAAAAATATAAAATATAAAAAGAAAATACAAAATCAGAAAAATAAAAATAAAATTATAAAATTATAAAATTAAAAATAAGAAAAGAAATTTAAAATAAAAAACCCACAAAAAAGAGCACAAATATAGACAAATACATCACATTCTCATTTTCGAGCATTCTTGCCCGATCTATCCTGCTTATTCTGAGTTTTCGACTCTCTACACATACTTGCACCTATACACATCTTTGGTGTAGAATTATAATAAAATTTAACTCCACACATTTATTTTCATTGCTTGATTCTGAATTGTGGGTTAATTGTTGATTAACCGGGTTTCGTGAGCGGTCGCTTCAGCAACATTGTGGTCTCGCCTATTGTAGACTACTTTAGACCCTCGAAAAATGCATGTTATCACAAGGGTTTTGCTGACATTCAAGTTTCTTGAAGACTTTATTAACTTTATCCCATCCTCGGGCATCATTAGATCGGGTCTAAACTTAAATCACCTGTCTTAGTTCCTCAAGTGATAGCGCAACTCATATCATCAATCGTGCAGTTGTGAAAGTGATGTGTTGATCATATTCTTTAGAAGGTAGAGATGAAGAGTGCAATATAGTGCTCAAACATTTCAAACTAGGGAAGTACGGATTTTTAAGTTCAAAACCCCAATGACTAAGCCTGGCTAACTCAGACTCTCAAGATCTCAGAATTTAAGTGTCCTCAAATCCTCAAGCCTTGAGTGAAAGTGAATGTGTCAGGAATACACTAACTCCCGAGTTAGTGATTTTTTGTGATTTTTATCTTTTGCAAATTTTTATGAATTTTCATTTTTTTAAATTCTTTAGAGAGATATTGACTAGCCCAAGCTCATATGAATAGTTGCATCTACTTTCAGCCAGTATTGGTGTAAGTACGGACCGTTACATGGCCTCGTCTTACTTGAGTACGGAGCCATAAGAAGTGTCCTCTAAATCACCCACTCTGCTAAGGGAGACCGAAGTTCCCTCACTAAAGAGTAGCTGCTCATTTTTAAGACTAATAGTCAGAGCCTCTACAAAAGAAAAGGTTTTTAATTTTTCATTTTTATGGAGTTTTTAAAAAAGGTTAATTTTATTTACAAAAAGTTAATCCCTAAATTTTAAAAAGTTTCTACAAGAATTTTTACAAAAATCAGTTCACAGGTCAACGTAAACCAAGCCCAAAAAGTTTTCAAAAATTTTAAAACATGACCAATGGCTAAAATATATATACAATAATATATGGTATATCCCCTGCACTTAACTTTTGTTATGTCCTCATAGCACAAGTGATATGAAACCATAGCTCTGGTTAAATACAAGGTGATATAGCGGAACTGGTCGGCGGTGGGGGGCAGGGTCCCCCATACTTAGATAAAAAATGACCTAAGTATAAGAAGACAGATGGAGGGAAGGTTGATCGAGTCAGGTCCCCCCTATACTTAGGCTGAATATAGCATAAGTATTGGATGTGAAATTTGGGTTGAGGGAACCATGGCTGTTAGGGTTAGAAGGTGAATTAATACATATGTAAGGTCGATAGGAGACAAGGGAAGTGAGTGTGGTGAATTTTTACAGACGAAGATGTTTGAAGGGGGAGGGAGGGGGTATACATTGTGTGAATATACAGAGAAGGTGAGGGGGTGAGTGGATATACAGATATGGATGTGTGTGAGAGTGTGTGTGTGGGGGGGTGGGGGGTAGAGGGGGTAGACCATCTAGTGATCTACTTCTTTTCTTCCTCTTATTATTATTATTCTTTTTCTTTTTTCAACACACGCAAGCCTTCGAACGAGGAGCATTAAAAATGTGCATGCTACATTTTTTACAAGAAAATGCATGAATGAAGAGCCGACAAATGTTTCTTAAATCCTTCTTCTTTTCTTTTGCGGCTCCTCGCAGCAGGAGCTCCCAACTCCATGCCTCATGGATCTCAAGCGTCTTCGATCTCCATGGGCCCTGCCACAAAAGAAATTATCAGAAAAATATCACGAAATTTAATCAAAAAATGATGCAAAAATAACATGATGAGAAGACCTGAAAAGTTTGAAAATATTCATATCAAAAATAATTCAACAAAATTTGATAAATAAATAAAGGTGAGCTATGTATCCGACAACGACACCATTTGATGAGCGTAAAATCTACCTTTTTAATAACAAGGAATTGTCGCAGTACATGGGGACATATTTTGGTCATGCAAAAACAACACCTTCGAATATGTGGAAGTTATTATAGTAAAGCATACCAAGGTCAAACACAGGGACACGAGCCTCTTCGTTTATTCATTGAAATTTATTATTTAATTTAGTGTGAGTATATTCTCGATTTAGGTCTTCATGCAAATGTGATATGCAATGCAGAGAAAACAATGCAAAGACAAATTATGCTTGTATTTGTATTTGATTTTTAAATGCAATTAGATGATAGGCAAGATGAATGCTATACTAATATAGAGATGATAAATAAATTTGCCCTGAAAAGATCAAGTCAATGAGCAACAGATTATGTTTTAATTTCAGAGTCAACTAGAACTTCAATATCAAGAACAACTATCTATTAATGGTAAGGATTTATAAAGTAAGAGATACTATATGCCATCAAAATTCATCACATTTAATTTAATATAAATCAAGAAATTAAACTTGCATTAGATAGAGGATCAGATAAGCTTCAAAACGACACTGAAATAATGCAAATTGGACTTAAAATGCTCAAGATATGTTAAAAAGAGTGCAAGGACATAAATGTAATAAAAATACATAGAAATAAAAGATAAATATTGCAAATAGGTCCCTGATGGGACCCATTTACAAATAGCAAAACCCAGTGGGGCCTAGTGTAATTATTCCATGTAGCGCATGTCTTTATGTAATTTCCATAAGATGCAAGGGCCTCCCTGTAAAATATCCAAGCGCACATGTAAGGCACATGCTTGGGAACCAAAATGTAATATTAGAAAACTCTAGGGTCTTTAGGAACTGCTTTACGATAGTATTAGGTCTGAACACCTAATTATATTTACCTGTGCCTATAGCCTATGTTTGATTCTAGTTAAAATTATAAATTGTTTCTTATTTGGATTTGAGATCGAGCGCCGAGAGAAGTGCTATATAGCACTTGCAGGATCCACTGTGGCGGACACCTATGCACTTTAGAGACCGAACATTTGGATCTCTCTTCTAGATATTTAGCATCTGGTTCTTCACGCTAATAGCAGTTTCTCATCATAGGGCGATTTCATCGGCTTGCATTTGCATATAGATAGGTTTCAATTCTGCTGAGCATCTTTGCATGTAGAGTACTAGAGGCAAGGTGAGCATTTACGCTTCAGCATTCATCATCGATTTGCCGCTTGCATTGCTTTTCCGACTCTTCCTCTGATTTGATCACTTAGGGGCTTAAAGGAATTGACTCATTGATAGGCTCGTGCATTCTCATTAAAAATATAAAAAAGTGATAATCAATAGAATTGGGACTGCTAATATTACTTGATCCTAAAAAAGACCAAAAAGAAAATCACTTGTCTTGGGGCAAGTAATCCCCTCATTGTTTTCGTTTTAATTGCCCGCGCACACACTAAGGATTAGTGCCCAAATCCTATCAAGCCTCCTAAGTGTTTGCGCAACTTTTGACTTCTCACCTAACTCTAAAACAGATAAGATAAAAAGATCGTACTTTTGTGATCTTCGCCGAGTTGAGTAGGTGAATAGAGGGTTTGTTTTATGTGAGTCTGCTTGTGTTTGCTTGTGTGCATTCTAGATCACCTCTGCGCATTTGCGCCTTCTTATTCACTCTCTTGAGTTGACCTTCGTTCTCTCTCGAATCATTTTTCTTTTGTTTCGATATGGCCGACTGGAGCGCATTTTATCCTGACTTTGCGGATCCCCCGTACCCTCCAGTCGGCCCACCTTCCTTTTTCCAAGAGGACTTTTTTCCTGATTTTTGTACATACCCACCCCAGCCACAGTATCAGCCCTCGGACTTCTATCCACACCCATCTCCACCTCCATATTTTCCACCTTCACATCCACCCGAGATTGATCTGTTGGAGTCACCTTTCATGATATCCACACTTAAGGCCTTGAACCAGATGATGGAGCACACTAATTCGAGGATTGGTGATCTTACTAGTTTGAATAAGAACCAGGGTGATGCTCCATTCTTTGAGGATACAGATTCACTTGAGGATTGAGAGCTTGCAATCACCAAAAATACAAAAAAATGAGAAAATTTTAAAAATCCGAAAAGACTTAGGGAGACCTTTGATTGATTTAGACTGTAAGGAGAGGTACCATCTGCTAGACCCTTCACCCACACAATCATTCACATCTAGTCCCATCTTTGATCCCGAGGATGCCATTGTACATACTTCTCTTGGCATCCCTCGTGTATATGATGATTTCGATCTCCTCCCTTGTATGGAGGAGATCCAAAAATTCAAAAAAGTGTTGAATGAACCTGAAGTGGTGGCCTCTATTCATGAGATTATCGATGCCCCACTTCGACAGGCCATGACCCAATTATCTGCTCCTCATCATAAGAAGAGAAAGTAGAGGAGCAGATCTAAGCGTCATATCTTGACCATGGCCACCGCCCGTGCCATCACACACCGTCCACTCTCTGGGAAAAGGAACACATCTACTCCTTTCATTAGTTGCATCATCTCTGACCATACATGTGATCACACTCTCCTGGATGGCGGTGCTTCGATTAGCATCATACCCTTTTCGATGGTACAATCTCTTCACTTAGGGCCTCTAAAAAAATCAGGATGATCATTCAGTTTGCTGAAGGATCTATCAAGAGGCTGAAGGGTATCATTGAAAACACCATCATTATGATTCAGGTCATGAGGTACAATGTTGATTTTGTCGTATTGCCCATGGAGACCTCAACAGTGGAGCACTCTCCAATCATCCTAGGACGACCTTTCCTCACCTCTACGAGGGTCGTTATTGACTATGGATCAGGAGAGATTCGCTTCTGTCCTATTTATGAGAGCGAGGTGATCATCACTGTACCCACTGCTGACCAGAGACCTACACCTGATGTGACTTCACCGATTATAGCTGACCCCGAGGACCATGACCTTGACGAGACGATCCGAGACTTTTGTTGTTTGTTAGACTCCATGGAGACCCAAGAATTCCTCCCTGTGGAGGAAGACTCGGAAAGCATGGACCTCAGAGTTCCTTCTTCTGGAACTCGGCATTGTATTGATGACATCCGCAGGATTTACACGATTGATACCCTAGGGCGGAGGGCAGATTTAGAGACTAGACATGACTGACATGATTCGACTACTTTCACTGATGAGTATGTTCCTGTTCACTTAGATATTGATGAGACAAAGGCCGAATTTGATCTTGTTGCTTTCATTCAGGAATTCAGGCCTTTAGATGAAAAGGATGACCCAGTTGAGACTGTAGAGGACGAACATGATTGACTACTTCCACTGATGAGTTCGTTCCTTTTGGTTTTGACCTAGATGAGACCTTGCAGGATGACATTGACTACACTTTCTTTCGATGATGATGAGTTCATCCCATTTCACTTTGATATCAGCGAGACACCCAAAGTCGGACCTAGCCATACTATTTCCATTACCTCGTATGTGCCTTCACATACCCCTAGGACCATTGAGGACCTTCACCGTGTCGACCCTAATCAGCTTAGTTCATCTGTGGACCCCGATGTCGACCTGCACCATATCAGATATATCCATCAACGGTCTCGCAAGAAGGTTTGCTTTCAACCTTCTTGATGCTCTGTACATCCATCTCTGTTGTATATTCGCTTTCGTTTATCTCCGTCCATCTTCCGTTTCGCTCATCCACCCCATTCCCATGTGTGCCTTGCTTGGGACATACTTTATCCTAAGTATAGGGGGTGGATGAGCTGAGTGTTCAGTCTTTGTTCCGTTTCATCACTCTTGTTGTTGCCTATATTTAGGGCTTCTTTTACCCTAAGTATAGGGGGAGTGATGCGTACATCCTTTTCCATCTTCTTCCATCTTCAGATCTCTTTCTTCTTTTCTTCCTTTCTTCTTTTCCTTTTCTATCTTCTTTTTCTATCATAAAGGTGTCGCTCCTTTTTGTCAGTCGTCTATACTTAGGACGTACTTTGTCCTGAGTATAGGGGGTGTGCACCCCGATGTCATCTATTCTTTGATCTTCTCCACTGTCTCCTCTTCTTATCTATACTTAGGGATGTCTTACCCTAAGTATAGGAGGAGACAGTCTGAGTATGATCTGTCTATTCCCACCCTTGGCCCTCCATGCCTTGTGTACAATATGCTATACTTAGGATTATTTGATCCTAAGTATGGGGGGACGATCAACTTCTCATTCATTTATTTTGTCGTTCATTTATTTTTTAGATTTTCCTATACTCAGTACGAGTTATGCCTTCTCTTCTCTCTGATCTATGAGGACATAACTCAAGCTAAGTATAGGGGGTCGTATATACTACGTATATACCTTAGCCATGACTCATACTTTCGCATTTTTAAGGCTAAAAACACTACTAAATTCATTAAAACACTTACTAAAAGATGTTTATTATTCCTTGAATTCTTTTTTGAATCTACTGATTAATAAATCAGGTGAAAATGTTTTTTATGCAAAATATCTGAAAAATAGTTTGAAAATCTTTTTGTAAAATCTTTTGAAAACTATTTGGAAAACATTTTGTTCAATATTTTCAAACTTTTTAAAATTTGTTTTGATTGTAAAACATATTTTGCATGTGTGAAATAAAATGTTTGAAAAATGATTTGCAAATGGTTTGAAATGGTTGCAAATATATTTTGAAAATCTATCTATTTTGTTTGAAAAAACCTTTGCAAAACGATTTTCAAATTGGTGTGCTTGTTTGTAAAAATTGCTTGTAAAAATTATTTTGGACTATAGTTTTCAAAATTTGTTTGAAAAACCTTTTCCAAATAAGTTTGAGGAATATATACATCAAACTAAAATTATATATATATATGTAAAATTGATCGCTTAACCTTGTAAATTCTTAAAACCTAACTCTTGTAAAAATAAGATGCATCCCAATGTAAATATTTGTACCTAGTTTTTATCCAAAATCTTTTGTTTTTAAAAATCCCAAAAAACATTTGCAAAACTAAAAATCACAAAAAACATTTGCAAAATTTAAAATACCAAAAACATTTGAAAAACCTTTTTGAAAAAAAAATAAAAAATGCATATGCATCATCCTTTTCAAAAATCCATAAAAAGTTCAAAATCTTTGAAAATTACATCACAAAAATATTTTCTGCATAGCATTTGCATAGCATGAGCATTTTTCCGAAGATTGGAGCTTGGTTGGACCTTAAAATCTACCTAATAACAAGAACCTTACATGAGCCGGACTTGAGGTACTTCAGGTCTAGTTGACTTAATTCTTTGAGGATTGTGAGACTTGGTTCAAGGGATTCTTGACTGTCTATGGTATTTTGGAGCACACTCATGACTCCTGTTGATAATGACCTAACTTGGACACCTGCACCTTTCACTTGGCTCAACTTAGTTGGAGTGGTGAGGGGATTGGATTTGCCAGTATGAGACGCACACAAGTGGAAACATTTGTCCTCTTCTACGGAGGGAAGTGCACCCCAACCCATCCAATGATGATGAATTTTGAAGACAGGAGAGTGTGGGTTGCAATAAAGCTTCAAAAGAGGGACAGTCTACTGGCTCAAGAGGAAAAACTCTTTATGTAAATGTTGTTGTATATAGTATTTCAAAAAAAGGAAAAAAAGAAGAAAAAAACCCCAAAAAAGTGGGCAGGCCTGATTGAAAATAAAATGCATGTCATAGTGTATATATTTGTATAGAAAATAAGCAAGCTTGAGCTTTAAAGTGATATCATCTGAGCCTGTAGCTAGATGACTTGACTACACTGGTCTTGCATCCTAGGATTGGTAGCTACATTGGCTACCATCCATTCTTCTCTTCACCCCCTCCTCTTGAGCTGGTTGTCACTTGAACTTAGAAGGGAATTCCCTGCTCTTCAAGGAAGGAATTGCTGGATTGGGGAATCATTGGGTTGTCATGCTGGAGAAGATAGTCTCTTTGTCATTTCAGTTGGGAGAACCACTATCACTTACACTATATGAGTCAGATTCATAGTCATAAGGGTTTGCGTATGGGTTGAAGTATTCTGATCTGGCTATTGAGGAGACTTGAGCAGAATTTTGAGATTCTCGAAGGCTGTTGGATTTCAAATCTGATTCCCATTAAGGTTCCACTCGCACTAAAATTTTGAAGGTCTGACTTGAGATCCAACCTTTAATTTTATGGACAAGTTTGATAATTAAACTCCATCCATCTTCTTTCCTTTTCTTTTCTTTGTTTTTTTTATTTTCTGCACTTATTGCATAAGTGTTTGCTAGGGACTAGCTAAGGCAAGTATGGGGGGGTGATGAATCACCATTTCGTCACCTTTATTCTATCATTTTGGCCTTAAAAATCCTAGTAAATGCTTATAAATACTCTTAATTCATGCATTTTATCGTCCATGCATTGTTGTGTAAATAGTTTATAAAATACTATTTTTAATGCCGAAATTATAGAATAAAGAGAAAAAGAATAAAATATTGAAAATATTTTATGATCTGAAACCCCCAGACCTAGGCATCTCAATGACTAGGTCGACAAGGAATAAAGTAGAGGGAGATAAGGGTCCAAAATACAATAAAATTTCCTTTTATTTAATTCCTTTTTATTCATTTTTGTGACCTTTTTTTAGTTCCACTTTTTATACTTCAAATAAAGAAACTTTTAACAAGAAAGTTGTAGATAATTAAATATAGAAAGGTACAAATTTTATTTCATACAAAAATAATGTACAGATAAAAAGTTATGGTCTGAATAAAATTCCAAAACCCCAACATCCCAAACCCATATCTCTCAAATAAAAACTCAAAATATATCAAAATCACCATTAATTGTATATAACTTTTAATAATCTATTTAATGAATGTGGTTTCATATTTTTTGGAGTTACGGTGTGAAAGTTAGGTTTTGGACTCCTATTGTATAGCTATATCGATTAAAATATTCATTTTATTTATTATTCATTATTTTTATTATTTTATATTTTTATAATTTTCAAATATTATTTATAATATATGTATATATTAAAATTGTAACAAAAAAACATTGAGAGAACATTAAAATAAAATACTTAAAAGAAATACATAGGTAAAATATCTATAATTATATAAACAATACATCTATTTATTTAATTGTATATAATATATCAAAAAATAAAATAAAAATATATTTAAGTTTATAAAAATGAGTTATAAGTATATAAATTAATAAATAAAATTAATAAAATAAAAAATACAAAATAAAAATAAAATATGAAAATACATTAACAAATATACATATTATAGCTCTTAAAAAGCAACTCATAATTATAAACCTCAAAAAAATAAATAAAAATAAAAATAATTACTTTAAAAATAATAATTTTTTTTATAACCTAAAATTAATAATTTCGTTTATTATTTTAAATCAAATTTATAAATATTTTCCGTGGATTTTTCTAGTTGGTCCACGTGGACCAACCAGATTTCCCCCATTGGTTGACCTCGGTCAACTCTCTGACCGAGGTATGCATTGTGTCAGAACCGAGTTTTTGTTCGATTTCACTAATTTTTCGAGGTCGCACCTTTCATCCTTTTGCATCACGGTCTTCTGAGCTTTTTCTCCTCGATGATCCACCATACACGCCCAAGGGTTGCTTTGGGGATTGCATTGTCAATTTGCGAGATCCACCTCATCCGTTGGAGCTCGTCACCCATCTTGTACAAAAACGATCCAAACTTCTCCTACCTCTTGGAACCCTTTTGACCCGTTTCTTCCCTTCTTGGTGCGTCGTGTGGCTTGAGGATTGTGACAAGATCCTCGCCACCCTCTAGAGTGTCGTAGACTCGGTTTTAAGGCGGTTCCACCACCTTCGCCGGTTGCCAGCATTGAGGTCCCATCTCGCGGCTGAGAGACACTCGAGGTTCTTTCTTCCTTTTTCTTTTGTTTTATTAGCCTAGGATTTAATTTGTGATGTTATCTTGACTTTAATCGTGTTAAAACCTACCATCGACGTTCGCCAGAGCCCAGCTGTGGCGAACCTTCATCGTGAATCTCGATCGTCATCTACCCTTTTTCTCCTACTCGAGGGTCGCGGCAGTTTGCCCGTGACACTCTTCACCCTTTTGCAGGTACCTGGGAAAGAACAAGCGCTGGGGGGAGTTTTGACTTCGCCGAAGGAACCTGGGAACCCTCCTCATCCTCGGTGTCGTGGTCCTCCAGGGCACCTCACGGCTTTTGACGCCTCCTCCAGATTGAGAAGCCTTCCAAGAACAAGTACATACCCTTGGCTGAGCTCCAGCTGCTCGGAGTCGCACATGCCATTGATTCAAAGCTCATTAGGCGCGAGTTCATCGGGTGTTCTTGCAGACCAGCTCCGAGCCGTCGGATCAAGATCCTCACCCCAGTTGCAGCCATGTCCGTTGGATCGGCCCAGCCCTCAGCCGTTGATCCTCTTTCGAGGATCTAATCGTAGCCATCTGACGCAAAGGGGTATCGCGGCCCCTGGTGACGACACGTGTCCAAGTGAGCGGCCTCCCGCCGTCCGATCGTGCCTTAGGTTTGGGTAATTTGCAGATCCACCCGGTCGATTTTTGTATTTAAATATTGAGATTGAAACTTTCATTTGTCGTTTTGTAATTTTTGTAAAATTTTCGTCCAACGCCCTTAACTATTCGTAATTGCATTCTAGTCCTTGCCACATCACCTCATATGATGCATCACATGAGGGGGCATTTTGCGGCTAGGCCCCCAAGAGTTATTGTTGTTTAATCCATAAATAATTTTTGCATGTTATATTATTTTTTAAAATTGCAAACAAGCCCTTTAACTTTTTGGTAATTACAAACAAGTCCCTGCTAGGGGCGCACGTGATTACACACATGATTTTGGAGTTTTTGTAGCGATGCCCTCACAGCTTTGCGCATTTCATATTAGTCCCGTAATTTTTATAATTAGTTATAAATTTTTGGAAAAATTTCAAGATTACCCCTGAACATTCTGATATTTACAAAAATACCCCTATTAGTATTGAATTTTCTCTTTGTTTCTTGTATTTATCTTATATATCTATATTACTCTAAAAAACCCAAAAAAATAGAATTAATATTCTATTGCATTGCTCTTTCTTGTCATGTTTTTATTTTGTAATTTTGAAGCTTTTTAGTATTCATAAAAAATAAAAATGTACCTTTTTATCCCTATCTACAAAAAAATACGTAAAAATTATAAAAACTCTTTGAAAAATTCTCAAAAAAATATATTTCGTGTATTTTTGTATCTTTTATCTTAAGACCAAAGATCACAAAAAATATAAAAGAAAACTCTAAAAATGTAAAAACTCTAAAAATATTTATAAAACTATTAAAAACTCTTAAAAATCCAGAAATTACATGTTCTTTTTCTGAATTTTCTTTATTTTATTATCTTTATTTTTAAATTAATTTGTAAAAATTTTGACTTTGTTTTATATTTTTAATCTCCATTTTAATTTTGAGTATTTAATTATTCCATATTTTAGGGTATTTTTGACTTTAAAAATATATAAAAATTAGCAAAATCTCTTAAAAAATCATAAAAAGAATAACAAATTATTAAAAATCCAAAAAGTATTTTATTTTCTTATTTTTGAGTATTTTTATTAATTTTTATATCAACCTTATCCTATAGTGTGTATATATATATCTTATATAGCTAATTATATATATTAAAAGAAAAAGAAAATATAAAAAATATAAAATATAAATAGAAAATACAAAATCAAAAAATTAAAAATCAAAATATAAAATTATAAAATAAAAAATAAAATAAAATAATTAAAAATAAAAACCCACAGAAATAGCACCAATATAGACAAATATATCACATTCTCATTTTCGAGCATTCTTGCTCGATCTATCCTGCTTGTTCCCTGTGTTCGACACTCTACACTTACTTGCACATATACACATCTTTGTTGTCGAGTTATAATAAATTTTAACTCCATACATTTATTTTCATTGCTTGATTCTGAATTGTGGGTTGATTATTGATTAACCGGGTTTCGTGAGCAGTAGCTTCATCGACATTGTGGTCTTGCCTTGTGTAGACTACTTTTGACCCTCGCAAAATCCGTGTTATCACTAGGGTTTTGCTGACATTCAGGTTTCTTGAATCCTTTATTAAATTTATCCCATCCTCGAGCATCATTAGATCGGGTCTAAACTTAAATCACCAGTCCTAGTTCCTCAAGTGTTAATCGTGCAGTTGTGAAAGTGATGTGCTGATCATATTCTTTAGAAGGTAGAGATGAGGAGTGCAATATATCGCTCAAATCTTTCAAATTAGGGAAGTATGGATTTTTAAGTTCAAAACCCCAATGATTAAGGCTGGCAAACTCGGACTCTCAAGATCTCAGAAATCAAGTGTCCTCAAATCCTCAAGCCTTCAGTTAAAGTGAATGCGTCAGGAATACACCAACTCCGGAGTTAGTGATTTTTTTGTGATTTTTATCTTTTGCAAATTTTTATGAATTTTCATTTTTTAATTCTTCATAGAGATATTGACTGGCCCTGGCTCATATGAATAGTTGCATCTACTTTTAGCAAGTATTGGTGTAAGTACGAACCGTTAGACGGACCCGTGTTACTTGAGGACGAAGCCATAAGAAGTATCCTCTAAAATACCCACTATGTTAAGGGAGACCAAAGTTCCCTCATTAAAGAGTAGCTACTCATTTTTAAGCCTAGTAGTCAGAAGCCTCAAAAGAAAAAGTTTTAAATTTTTCAGATTTTTATGGAGTTTTTGAAAAAGGTTAATTTTATCTACAAAAAGTTAATCCCTCAATTTTAAAAAGTTTTTTACAAGAATTTTTACAAAAATCAGTTCACAGGTCAACGTAAACCAAGCCCAAAAAGTTTTCAATTAAAACACGACCAATGGATAAAGTATATATACAATAATATATGGTATACCCCCTATATTTAACTTTTGCTATGTCCTCATAGCACAAGTGATAAGAAGCCATAGATCCAATTAAACACAAGGTGATATAGCGCAACTGGTCGGCGGTGGGGGGGGTGTCCCCCTATACTTAGGTCAAAAATGACCGAAGTATAAGAAGACAGATGGAGGGAAGGTTGATCGAGTCGGGTCCCCCATATACTTAGGCTGAAAATATCCAAAGTATTGGATCTGAAATTTGGGTTGAGGGACCCGTGGTTGTTAGGGTTAGAAGGTGAATTAATACAAATGTAAGGTCGATAGGAGACGATGGAAGTGAGTGTGGTGAATTTTTACAGACGAAGATGTGGGAAGGGGGAGGGAAGAGGGCATACATTGTGTGAATATACAGAGAAGGCGAAGGGGGTGAGTGGATATACAGATATGGATGTGTGCATGAGTGTGTGGGGTGGGGGAGTAGCTCATCTAGCAATCTACTTCTTTTCTTCTTCTTCTTCTTCTTCTACTTCTTCTTCTTCTTCTTTTTTCAACACAGGCATTCCCTCGAACGAGGATCGCTAAAAATGCACATGCTACAATTTTTTTACAAGAAAATGCATGAATGAAGAGCCGACTACTATTTCTGAAATCCGCCTTCTTTTCTTTTGCGGATCCTCGCAACGGGACATCCCAACTCCACGCCTCCATGGATCTCAAGCGTCCTCGATCTCCATGGGCCCTACCACCAAAGAAATTATTAGAAAAATATCACGAAATTTAATCAATAAAATGATGCGAAAATAACATGATGTGAAGACCTAAAATTTTTGAAAATATTCATATAAAAAATAATTCAACAAAATTTGACAACTAGATAAAGATGAGTTGTGTCCCCGGCAATGACACCATTTGATGAGCGTAAAATCTACCTCTTTAATAATAGGGAATTGTCGTAGTACAAGGGGCATATTTTGGTCATGTAAAAACCACATCTTCGAATATATGGAAGTTATTATCAGAAAGCATACCAAGATCAAACATAGGGACACGAGCATCTTTGTCTATTCATCGAAATTTATTGTTTAATTTAGTGTGAGTATATTCTCATTTTAGGTCTTCATGCAAATAGGATATGCAATGCAAAGAAAACAATGCACAAACAAGTGATGTGCGTATTTATATTTGATTTTTAAATGCAATTAGATGATAGGCAAGATTAATGCTATGCTAACATAGAAATGATAAACAAATATGCACTGAAAAGATCAAGTCGATGAGCAACAGATTATGTTTTAATTTCAGAGTCAAATCGAACTTCAAAATCAAGAATAAGTATCTATTAGTGGCAAGGTTTTGTAGAGCAAGAGACACTATATGCCATCAAAATTCATCACATTTAATTTAGTATCAAATCAAGAAATTAAAAATGCCATTAGATAGAGGATCAGATAAGCTTCAAAACGACACTGAAAACATGCAAATTGGACTTAAAATGCTCAAGAATTAAAAGTAGTGTAAGGGCATAAATGTAATAAAAATGCATAGAAATAAAATATAAATATTGCAAATAGGTCCCTAGAGGGACCCATTTGCAAATAGCAAAACCCGACGAGGACCCAGTGTAATTATTCCATGTAGCGCATGGCCTTTATGTAATTTCCACAAGACGCAAGATCATACCTGTAAAATACCCAAGCGCGCACGTAAGGCACGTGCTTGGGGATGAAAATGCAATATTAGAAAACCCTAGACTCTTAATTGCTGATTGCCTAGCCCCCTCACGTACGGGGCACATGCGGGGGCTAGGTTCGAGAGGTGGCCCAGGCTCAGGCCACATGGCTACTTCTGATCACTTCGGTGCTTGGTTCAGGAAGCCCGAGCCTGGAGGGTTGGCATGGAGGCTCGGTGGGTGGATGTGGTTACATCCGGGCCATCCGACCATGAGGATCGGATGATAGCTGCTCCATCATGCTCCGCCCTTCCGATCGGAGAAGGCTTGGCTCCGGTGACCTTCCCTGTGCGCCACCAGCGTTGTACTCGATGGTGAATGATTGTGGCCGCTTGTGGAAGGGTTGGCGAAGTTCTGGCTGACATAGCGAAGGAGTCTAGGTGGCTAAAGCACCGTCGTGGATCTCCCTCATCGAAGACGATGGCGGAGACCGACCTTGAGGTGTGAAGTCCGTTCATTGAGGCTTCCTGCAAAAATGTCAGCGGGGAGTGGGGGGTTGGGGGTGGGGGTGGGGAGATAGTCAAAGCGTGGTGAGTGGGTGACAGGCGGAGAAGGTGGATGGTCTGGGATGAGAGGGGGTTGTAGAGTCGGAAGAAGGCAAGGGAAGGGTATCGCGAGAGTTATGGAAATGAGGCAAGACTTGGAGGATGATCCATAGTCGGTGAGGTTGGTCGTAGACAGAGGAAAAATTCAGAGGAAAGGAGGTGAAGAATATTACATGGTCGGAGTGGAAATTGGGCGGAGGAGGAACTTGGGCTGAGGTCCCTAGGGGACCTCCGATCGTCGCTCGACTCGTACGGCTACCGCGAGGAGCTCAATTGGTTATCGTATGCTTGGTTTGTGACCAAGGGTCTCACCAAGGCGAAAGTCATCATTGCCTTGATGATCTGACCCTCCGCTGTCATCGAAGGGGCAAGGGAAGTTAGTCCAATGCCTGGGAAATGGTGGACGAGGGTTGACGGAGGCAGAGGGAGGTACTTGTAGGAGGGGCTCCAACATTTTGGTGAAGGAGGCGTGAGTTCAACCACCGGATTATTGGTCCTAGGGGATCGGCCTTGAAGGGTGGGAGATACGTAAGGAAGGTGGTGATGATGGCTACGCAAGGCGGCCGTTATGGAGTGGAGAGGTGACCGGTGCTGCTGGCTATAATTGGAAGGGGGCGGGTTGGTCGCAGGCATAACGCTCGGGGAAGGGAGGAAATGAAGGTAGGAGATGAAGCAGTGACCGTTGGTTCTCATGATCCAACGGTCCTAATTAGAGCGTGGGAAGAGTGCATGGATCAGATCAGAGGATCTGATCCAACGGCTGAAGAGTGGCGCAAGAAGGACGGCTGGGATGAAGATGTGTGGCGGTATGAGTGTTGGGATTCAAGGGTGATGTGGCGAGAGCATAACCATAGGATAAGAGGGATATTATGTGGTCTAGAGGAGGGCATGGGTGGGTGGTTGTGATCAGATCTCAGGGGAGATCTGATGGCTGGGAGGTAATGGGGAATAGACGGCCGAGATTGAGGTGCTCAGAGGTGGATCCAACGCCTCCTTTGAGGGTTGGGTGGCGAGTGAAGGAAGGGGCCACGTGGGTGGCCCAAAGGGCGCCACATGGCCCAATGAAAAAATTAGAAGAGTAAAAATCAAAGAAAAATATAAAAGAATTAGTTAGCGATTGAATTTGAAAAAGTTGAAACATGAAAGTTGTAGATCTCGATGAGTGATGAATCTCGTATTCATCATGCTAAAAGCCGCGGATTAAAACCCCTGCTTAATCAATTCAATAAAAATACCCTCTAATTCCCTATTTTTATCATGTATTATATTGTATATATTTTACCATTAAATTGTTGTTTTTAATTCCTCTTATTTTTCTTGTAATTATTTTACCCTAAAAAACCCCTAAAAATTAGGTAGAATAGTTGTCTACAGTTCACTAACCCTTTAAAAAGATAAAAAATACAAAAAAATCTCAAGCCATAAAAATTGGTGTTTTTATTCCCCTAAAAATACCCCCAAAAATACTTTTTGTACAGTTAACCTCTTTTGGCTTTTTGACCAACATGAAAGTTGTAGATCTCGTCGAGACGAGCAACTTTCATGTTTTGGCTTTTTCCTAATTCGGCCTCTAACTATTTCTTTTCTATTTTTCTTTATTTTTTTATTTGAATTTATCTGATTGGGCCACGTGGCGCTCTCTGGAGCGCCCACGTGGCCCGCATCCCCTCGCTCCACCCGGTGCCTTCCTGGGCCGTCGGATCACTCCATCCCCACCCCATCTCCGCCGTCCATCCTCGCCTCGCTCACAACCATCAGATTTGACATTCAGATCTGATTTCAACCACCCAAACCCGCCTCATCTACGACCGTTCGATCAGCCTCCATCCTACGCCTCTCCTTGCGCCACGTCGCATCTTCACGTTAGCCATCTGATCTCCACCATCGTTCCATCTGGGCCGCTCTATAGCGCCCATGCCTCAGCCGTACGATCAGATCCTAGGATTTGATTTCGTCCCTCCGCACGCGCTCCTCTCCTAGCCGTCGGATCCCTAGATCCCACGGCTAGGGATCATCGTCAACCTCCAGCGCGCCTCGCCCCAGGCATTACGACTCGCCGACCACCACCCCCTTCCTATTTTGGAAGGCCACTTCGGCCATGTCTCCCGCTCCTAACGGCCGCCCCACATCGCCCTTCCCTCCGCCTTCTTCGCGCAACCATCACGTAATGCCGCCATCACTCCTAGGCCTTTAATCCCCCGCTCCAAAACGTCCCACCACCATGAAACCTCCGACTATCCTCCGCCTATTTAACCCTCTCCCCCACTCCGTAGCCCGGTGTCCACCATTTTTGGGTTTGACCCTAGCCTCCTCCGCCCCTTCGGTGACAGCGGAGGGGTGGAATGTCGAGGCGAAGATGGGTCTCTCCTGGTGTCGACCCACGGCCGACTCCGCCGTGTTCTGGTGATCTCCGGTCACCAAATGAGCTCTGAGGACCGCAGTTCGCCTCGCGGGCAACGACCGGAGGCTCCCATGGAGCCTCAACCCAAGCTGCTCCCTCCACCACACCTCGCTCCGGTGAGGTGCTTTTTTTTCGTTTTCTCGAATTTATCCCTCCACCAATCGTCATCTTCACCTCCATCCGACCAGCTCATCAGCTTCACAATAACACCATCACCCACGCCAACCTCCTCCGACTCCATCTTCCCTTCTCCATACCTCCTACCACCTCGCTCCAACTTCCCTCCGGTTCGCCGAAGATGAAGACCAGGTCCTCCGCTCCCTCCGCTCCACCGGATCTCCGCTCACCTCCCATTCACTGCACCTCATTCACGCACCTCCTGCACTTCGCCTCGGCTATGCCTAACTCTTGCATGTGCTCAATGGACGGAAAATGCAACGCCTCACCGGTCTCGATCTTCCATTCCGACGATGCTCCTCCGTCTTGCTCTTCCAGATGACTATGAGCTACACCGCCGATCGAGCGTCATCGCCCAGCCCTCACGGAGCTTCCTCGACCGTCTGGCAGGCCTCCTGAGCACAGCGGAGCTCCATCGAGTCCACCGGAGCCCCGCCTCCTCCGGTGGCTCGCGGAGGAAGATGAACGTACATGTGCCGTCCGATCACCAGGATCGGGCGGCTAAGATGGAACCACGTGGCGACTCCAGACGTCACTCGAGCCTCCACTCTGATCCTATAGGCTCGAGTGATCCGAACCTCTTGCCGAACCTCCAGACATAGCCACGTGGCCCGAGCCTATGGAGCTGACCCGAGCCTGGCCGCTCACGTGCAGCGCACGTGAGGTGCTGGGTAAATTGCAGAAAAGACCCCGGAGGAATGGAATTTGCATTCTGGTCCTCCAGGCGCATGCATCACGTGCGCGCCTAGGGTATTTACAGGGAAGCCCCATAACTTTTTGGAAATTACAGAATTGCCCTTGCGCGCATGGAAAAATTGCACAAGGACCCAGGTGGTTTTCATTAATTGCAATTAGGTCCCTTCTAGGGACCTAAATGCAATATTTATCCTTATTTTTATTGCATTTTTATTACATTTATGCCCTTGCACTGTTTCTAGCATAACTTGGGAATCGTAGGTCCAAATTGCATGATTTTAGTGTCGTTTTGATCCATGTTTTGTCCTCTACATTCTAGCATGCTTAATTGACTTATTTGCTCCTGTTTTAATTGAAATGATTTTTTTATGTGACAAATGGACCCTGCCCTCCTTGTCTTGCTTGGATTTGATGACCACTCTTTATTGTTGCGATTAAATTGACGCTAATTTTATTTATATCATGTTGCTCATACTTTTTAGGGTATAATTATAGTCTTGAATCTGTACATAATTTCTCTTGCATATTTATTCTTGCATCACTTTCACTTGCATAAAAACAATTAAAAAATGCTCGCATCATGGCATCGCTTTGTATATAGCATAATTTGCATGAGGACCCGAAAATTGAAATTAATCCACTTTGTGATCCTCGAATCAAAATTCAATTCACACATTAGGCAGTTGTGTCCCTGTATTCGACCTTGGTAAACTTACCAAGTAAAAATATTCCACAGCATTCAAAGACTGTGGTTTTTGCTGAACCAAATTCGCCTCCTGTATTACGACATAATTTCACATTCTTATAGAGGCGAATTTCACGTTCATCAAATGGCGCCATTGCCGGGGATACAGCTTTTCTTCATTTTTGAATTTTGATCTTTTGTTGAATAATTTAAAATTTTTAGGTCCTCGTTTCATACATCATTTCTTTGCATCATATTTGCTTATTTAAATTTTCGGAGTATTCTAACGTTTATCTTTTGTGGCAGGGCCCATGGTGATCGAGGACGCTTGATCCTCATGGAGGCGTGAAGTCGGGAACTTTCGCTGAAGAGCCCGCAAAAGAACCTGTGGAGGAATTGGAGGATTTTAGCAGTCAAAATTGCATTGCATATTGTAAAAAAATAAATAACTTGCATCTGCATATTTATTTTCAATCTTGCATTTTGTAAAAAAAAGAAAAAAATAGAGTAGATCACTTGATGATCCACCCCCCCTCATACACACACACCTACACTGCACATGCACACTCACTTCCACCATTCTCCTGTATATTTCACTCTCTCCCTCTCTCTCTCTCTCTCCCTCTATCTCTATCTCTATATCTCTCTCGGTGTGTATATTTCACGAACCCCCTCCCCCTCACCTTTGTATCATAGAACACTCCCCCCTAACCCAGACCTTGCTTAGGCTATTTGTAGCCTAAGTATAGGGAGGACATGCCTGCTCATCCCTCCCTCGTTCTGTCTTCTTGTACTTAGGTCGATTTTCACCTAAGTATAGGGGGACCCTCCTCCTTAGTTCCGCGATATCACCCTATATTTGAACAGAGCCTTGGCTTCATGGCACTTGTGCTATGAGGACATAGCAAAATTTAAGTATAGGGGGGTATACCGTATATTATTGTATATTTACTTTAGCCTTAGCTCGCGTTTTAATTCTTTTTAAAATTTTATTTTTCGGGCTGGGGTTTGGTAAACTAGTGAACTGAGTAAAAACCTGTAAAATTATTAAAATTAAGGGATTAATTTTTGTAATTATTCCTGTAAAAAAATTAAAATTAAAAATTGAAAATTGAAAAAAAATTAAAAATCTTTCTTGGAATTTGACTCTGACTACTAGGTTTAGTAGGCATTTTCAGTGAGGGAACCTCGGTCTCCCTTAGCAGAGTGGGTGGTTTAGAGGACATCGCATACGGCCCCGTCCTCAAGTAACACGGGCCTCGGCCCGTACTTACACCCATACTGGCTGAAAGTGTATACTTTTATTTGAGCTTGGGCCAGACATTGTCTCTCCGAAGAAATAAAAAAATTATTAAATCCCATAAAAATCTGCAAAAGCCAAAAATCACGCAAAAATCACTAACCCAATGAGTTGGTGTATTCCTGACACAGTCACACTGACGCAAGGCTTGAGGATTTTGAGGACACTGGATTTCTGTGATCTTGAGAGTCTGAGTTAACATGCCTTAGCCATTAGGGTTTTTAAAGACTTAAATATCCACACTTCCCTGGTTTGAAAGATTTGAGTGCTATATTGCACTCTTCATCTCTACCTTCAAGAAAATATGATTAGCACAGTCACTTCCACAACTGCATGATTGATGAGTTGAGTTGAGATATCACTTGAGGAACTAGGACCAGAGAATTGAGTTTAGACCCGATCTAATGATATTCGATGATGGGTAAAGTTAATGAAGGCTTCAGAAGACCTGAGTGTCAACAAAACCCTATCCAGTATGTGAACAAGATTCATATGCTATCTTTTTGATATCTACCTAAAGTGCAAGGGTGTGATGAAACTTAAATGAATTTGTTGATCAGTGTGCGCCAATTTTTGGTAAAAGCAGTGGAGCTAGCCAACAAAAGAAAAGAAAAAGAAATGTCAAAGAAAAGCTCTATCATCCAAAGTCAAATTCCAAATGAGCTTCCACCAATGGCGAGCGCTCCCAAACATTTTCAAAGTGTCCACCTGGACCAAGCGCTAATTTGGTCCAAGGAGTTGGGCTGACACCATAAAAGGGCTCTGCATCGTAAGCGATACAAGTCTGGGTGTCGAAGGTATCTTAGATACTCAAAAAAGATACACCCCGATGTACTCCCAGAAAAACAAGTGCAGACGACTCCAAATTCTCTTGACGGACACATTGATCAACAAAATAATAATTTACATGTGTTGAGTAAAAGGCACTCGAGAGGCCCCTTGTTCCAATGTGAGGGTGAGAAAAATAGACACAATGCTAGTACCTCCATCATCTGGCTGTCCATCTACACTTTCAAATCTGACAAACTAATGAACGGTTGACTAAAGCAAGAATAGACTTATTCCCTAGTATTGAGGATTAGGTCTAGAGGAGAGTCTTTGGGACTGGAACTTTGAGTGATGCATCGACGCGGCTCTCATGAAATGCAGTACACTAAAAGTCATATCCTTATATTATATGTACAAAAAGAGAGTCTGATAATCAGAGAAGTTGGATTCCTTCTGACTAAGGCTTGAATAAACCCGGAATTTTAGGATCACTTAGGTCTAGGGTCTTCGAAAGATCAAGCCTCGAAAATTCCACGCGCACTGTCAGGAATTAATCCGACGCCTTCATTCTTTAGATGCTCGAGGACGAGCATGGTTTAAGTATAGGGGTATGATGAATCTCGTATTCATCATGCTAAAAGACGCAGATTAAAACCCCTGCTTAATCAATTCAATAAAAATACCCTCTAATTCCCTATTTTTATCTTGTATTATATTGTATATATTTTACCATTAAATTGTTGTTTTTAATTCCTCTTATTTTTCTTGTAATTATTTTACCCTCAAAAACCCCTAAAAATTAGGTAGAATAATTGTCTACAGTTCACTAACCCTTTAAAAAGACAAAAAATACAAAAAAATCTCAAGCCATAAAAATTGGTGTTTTTATTCCCCTAAAAATACCCCCAAAAATACTTTTTGTAGAGTTAACCTCTTTTGGCTTTTTGACCAACATGAAAGTTGTAGATCTCGTCGAGATGAGAAACTTTCATGTTTTGACTTTTTCCTAATTCGACCTCTAACTATTTCTTTTCTATTTTTCTTTATATTTTTATTTGAATTTATCTGATTGGGCCACGTGGCGCTCTCTGGAGCGCCCACGTGGCCCGCATCCCCTCGCTCCACCCGGCGCCTTCCTGGGCCGTCGGATCACTCCATCCCCGCCCCCATCTCCGTCGTCCATCGTCGCCTCGCTTACAGCCGTCAGATTTGACGTTCAGATCTGATATCAACCACCCAAACCCGCCTCATCTACGACCGTTGGATCAGCCTCCATCCTACGCCTCATCTTGCGCCACGTCGCATCTTCACGTCAGCCATCCGATCTCCACCATCGTTCCATCTGGGCCGCTCTTTAGCGCCCATGCCTCAGCCGTACGATCAGATCCTAGGATTTGATCTCGTCCCTCCGCGCACGCTCCTCTCCTAACCGTCGGATCCCTAGATCCAACGGCTAGGGATCATCGTCAACCTCTAGTGTGCCTCGCCCCAGGCGTTATGACTCGCCGACCACCACCCCCCTTCCTATTTTGGAAGGCCACTCCGACCATGTCTCCCGCTCCTAACGGCCGCCCCACGTCGCCCTTTCCTCCGCCTTCTTCGCGCAACCATCACGTAACGCCGCCATCACTCCTACACCTTTAATCCCCCGCTCCAAAACGTCCCACCACCGTGAAACCTCCAACTATCCTCCGCCTATTTAACCCTCTCCCCTACTCCGTAGCCCGGTGTCCACCATTTTTGGGTTTGACCCTAGCCTCCTCCGCGCCTCCGGTGACAGCGGAGGGGCGGAATGTCGAGGCGAAGATGGGTCTCTCCTGGTGTCGACCCACGGCCGACTCCGCCGTGTTCTGGTGATCTCCGGTCACCAAATGAGCTCCGACGACCGCAGTTGGCCTCGCGGGCAACGACCGGAGGTTCCCATGGAGCCTCAGCCCAAGTTGCTCCCTCCACCACACCTCGCTCCGGCGAGGTGCTTTTTTTTCGTTTTCTCGAATTTATCCCTCCGCCAATCGTCATATTCACCTCCATCCGACCAGCTCATCAGCTTCGCAATAACACCATCACCCACGCCAACCTCCTCCGACTCCATCTTCCCTTCTCCATACCTCCTACCACCTCGCTCCAAGTTCCCTCCGGTTTGCCGGAGATGAAGACCATGTCCTCCGCTCCCTCCGCTCCACCGGACCTCTGCTCACCTCCCATTCACTGCACCTCATTCACGCACCTCCTGCACTTCGCCTCGGCTATGCCTAACTCTTGCAGGTGCTCAATGGACGGAAAAAGCAACGCCTCACTGGTCTCGAGCTTCCATTCCGACGGCGCTTCTCCGCCTTGCTCTTCCAGATGACTATGGAGCTACACCGCCGACCGAGCTTCATCGCCCAGCCCTCACGGAGCTTCCTCGACCGTCTGGCAGGCCGCCTGAGCACGACGGAGCTCCATTGAGTCCACTGGATCCCTGCCTCCTCCGGTGGCTCGCGGAGGAAGATGAACGTACAGGTGTCGTCCGATCACCAGGATCGGTCGGCTAAGATGGAACCACGTGGCGACTCCAGACGTCACCCGAGCCTCCACTCTGATCCTATAGGCTCGGGTGATCTGAACCTCTTGCCGAACCTCCAGACATAGCCACGTGGCCCGAGCCTATGGAGCTGACCCGAGCCTGGCCCCTCACGTGCAGCGCACGTGAGGTGTTGGGTAAATTACAGAAAAGACCCCGGAAGAAATGGAATTTGCATTCTGGTCCTCCAGGCGCGTGCGTCACGTGCGCGCCTGGGGTATTTACAGGGAAGCCCCGTAACTTTTTGGAAATTACAGAAATGCCCATGCGCGTATGGAAAAATTGCACAAGGGCCCAGGCAGTTTTCATTAATTGCAATTAGGTCCTTCCAGGGACCTAAATGTAATATTTATCCTTTATTTTTATTGCATTTTTATTACATTTATGCCCTTGCACTGTTTCTAGCATAACTTGAGCATCGTAGGTCCAATTGCATGATTTTAGTGTCGTTTTGATCCATGTTTTGTCCTCTACATTCTAGCATGCTTAATTATCTTATTTGCTCATGTTTTAATTGAAATGATTTTTTATGTGACAAATGGACCCTTCCCTCCTTGTCTTTCTTGGATTTGATGACCACTCTTTATTGTTGCTATTAAATTGACACTAATTTCATTTATATCATGTTGCTCATACTTTTTAGGGTATAATTGTAGTCTTGAATCTGTACATAATTTCTCTTGCATATTTATTCTTGCATCACTTTCACTTGCATAAAAACAATTAAAAAATGCTCGCATCATGGCATCGCTTTGTAAATAGCATAATTTGCATGAGGACCCGAAAATTGAAATTCATCCACTTTATGCTCCTCGAATCAAAATTCAATTCACACATTAGGCAGCCGTGTCCCTATGTTCGACTTTGGTAAACTTACCAAGTAAAAATATTCCACAACATTCAAAGACTGTGGTTTTTGTTGAACCAAATTCGCCTCATGTACTACAACATAATTTCACATTCTTATAAAGGCGAATTTCGCGTTCATCAATGAGATCTACAAGTTTCACGTTGAACAAAAAGCCAAAAGAGGTCATTTGGACAAAAGTGGATTTTTGGGAGTATTTTTAATGGGTTAAAAACACTGATTTTGAGGTTTTGAATTTTTTGTATTTTTAATTTCTTTTAAAAACCAAAATAATTATGGACAATAATTAATCTAATTTTTAGGGATTTTAATGAAATAGAAAAAGAAAGAAAAAGGTTAGTAATTAAATACAATAAATAAAGTTAATTTTTAGTGTTATTTATAAGTTAATTATACACAGAATATATACAATATAATACATGTTAATATTAATGAATTGTTAGTGATTTTTATTGAATTGTTTAAGCTTGAGAATTAATAATTGGATTTTAGCATGATGGATCTGACATTCATCTTAGATCACCATAGAAAATATATTTTACACATCAAGCTAGTAAAGTGGACAGGAGTGTTCGACCGTGACGGAAATAAGAATCCACATTGTAGGAAGACGGGCCACTGGTAAAAAATGTGTCAAGATAATCCAAGCCATATGTTTAAGTGTACCCTTTGGCTATAAGAGGAGACTTATATCATTGCATGAAGCCATCTGAAAGATATTTGGTGGTAAATACCCACCAGCTACCAAAAACAATTGCTTCCTTTGGAGGATCAACTAGCGACCACATACCTCGTGACAGAAGAGTCTTCATCTCTTCCTGTGTGGTAGCATTCCATTCTGGAATCAATAATGTGTGCTGATAAGTAGAAGGAACAATGACAACTGATAGTCCTGCCAAAAAGGTCATGTTTGTGTAGATAATCTCCTTATTGACACTTGGTTGGAGACGGAATGTAGTGTACACACATGTTTCCCTTTTTGAAGAGCTATAAGGAGCTTATAGGTATCTTGGGATACTCGAGTCTCATCCTCACCAGCTTGCTCACCTACAAATATATTCTCCTCAAGTACAAGCTCATTAGCGTTCTTATCTTGAAATACTTTGGGATCAGGTGTTGGTATGGTAATAAGGGGTGCCATCTAACGATAATACACTAACCGAAATGGTTGATTATCAGGTAGACTATTGATCTGAAAAGGAGGACTACTCTAAGGAGATGGCATAGAAAGACTAGTGATCTCCTTATCACTAGGAGATACAACATGAGAACTAGAGGTGGAATAGTAAGGTATATACTCAAAGAAGGTCACATCTTCACTGACATGGTAACGACGATGCAAAGGATCATAACACCGATACCTCTTTTGAGTTATGGAGTAGCCTACAAGGACACATTTCACAACACATGGAGAGAGTCTATCACGGTCATTCGAGAGAATGTGAATAAAGGATATGCACCCAAAGATCTTAAGTGGAACATGGAACATGTTCTTGTCAGGGAAGAATAGAGAATAAGGTGTTTGGTGTTCCTAAGTGGTGGATGACATACGGTTTATCAAGTATGCACTCGTGAGAAAAGTATCCCCCAAATAGGTGAGAGAGTCGCATTTTGAACAAGTAAGATGTGAGCTACATCAAGGATATGATGGTGCTTCCTTTCAACCACACTATTTTGTTAGGAAATATATGGACAAGATGTTTGGTGGATGATCCCATGCTTTGTTACAAAAGATAAAATATATTGATTGCAAAATCAAGAGCATTATCTGTATGAATAGTTTTGACATGAAATCAAAACATATTTTCATTTTCATAAAGAAAATTTTCATAATAGTACTTACTTCAGATTTTGATCTCAAGAGGAAAACCCACGAATCACGAGTCAAGTCATCAACAACAATAAGATAAAATATCTGTTCTGAGTAATCCGAAACACGACTAGGGGCCTGCACATCAAAATGAACTAATTCAAAAGTAGACTTGGTAGCACGGTGAGGACAACTTAGAAAAGAACTCATGATGTTTTCCAAGTTGGCATGCTTGACATTGGAGCAATGTAGATGCATGAATTTGATGTAGAATTCTCCTCAATTTTGGTAGAGACAAATGACAAAGATGTAGGCACCATGAGTAGGCAGGCGACTTGCTAGTAGACAAATAAACATGGCCCATAAACGGAGACTTTGTCAAGTAATACACACTTCCTTCTTCATGGCCACAATCAATCATCTTATTTGTCCGTGTATCCTGAAAGACAAGACACTAGATCAAAAACGGTCTCGCAATTAAGCTCCTTAAGAATTCTTGAGACATATAAAAGACTCACAGGAAATTCAAGAGCTAGAAAAATATTATTCAGCCAATATTTGGAGCCACTTAAACACCTCTGTTCTACAATAGGGGATTGGAGCCACTGGTAACTCCTGCTCTGGAAGAAGATGATTGTTGGGATGTGACTCCATGTTGACAAACCAATGCATTAGATCCTCATACTATGTTCTAGGCATACTTGATAAGATCATTGTGTGCTGGGTGGACTGACGAGCCATTGGAGGTCTTTCATGCTTTCCCCACCAACAGGTCTCCGTGTGTCCCATTCGATCATAAAAGGTACATGCGGGCCTTACATGCCCAGAATCACGACTACTTCCCCTGCCTCTAAAGAAAGTCCCTTGACCTCTTCCTGATGGTATGGCCATATCCGATGTAGTCAACAACATGTGTTTCTACTGGAAGAGACATAGATAATCTGCTTAACATGTTGTAGGCTCTTCCATAGATGGAATTTCAGACATTGTGATCTTTAGTGCTCTAATGACTTTATATATAGGCTCTAATCCTCCAAGAAAGAGTCCAACCATCAACTGAGATGTGAAGGAAACTTGGGTCGGATAGATATAAATAGGCACATATGAATTCTATCTCTGGAAACCAGAATTCAATGCTGAATAAAATTGGGCTAGAGGATAACCATTTTGCTTCATTTGAGATATATCGACATATGTTTGAAGGATCTTCGCCTAATTTCTCTCTTATGAGCACGTCTTGCGAAAACTATGCTACATATATTTAGTTATTTTATGATGTATAATATCATTTGCAATACACAAGACACAACTACTAATAATCCAAGCTTTTACCATAACATTATCCTTCTTCCATTTGCATTGTTGCTGGTTTTTTCAATTGATTTTTCATCGGTAATAGTGTGCTCATTGTCATGTCCTTCTATTACATTCAGAAGAGACTGAGTCCATATCACATATTTCACACCATTCAAATTGGTGGTAATATCCTTCATGAGTAGATGAATCTACTACTTCAGACATAATTTACGATATAGAACCAACACAATAATCACACCAATAACAACAATAGTTAATCACAATAGAACATTTTTGGTCGTATGCAAACTAGGGTATAACCACTTGTTAAGATATCAATCACAACAATGTCTCAAAGGAGTTATCCACAATAGCTTCTTGAAAACTGAATCCCCAAATCTTATGACTGGGTGAATGCCAAAGGCAGACTAGAAGCATCGATCTAATCTACAAGGATTTGGGGAAACGACGATCTTTGATGGTAGCGAGATTCGGCTTTAGAAGAGAGATATAGAGACAACATCAAAAGAGAGACCCGGGATCTTCGGTTGAAGAGAGATTTGGGAGGCGACAATGGCATCGTCCGTTGAAGGCAATGATCAACGATGGTCTTGGAGCTACTGCAAGCAACGATGGTGATCTGCAAGATGGCGATTATGTTGATATGAAAGATGGTGGCATCAATCAGAGGTAGCAGTGTTGATTGAAGAAGGTTAGGGTGGAGCATTGGGTCAGGCTGGCCCGGACCCGACCCTGACCTGCAAAAGCCCGGGCCCAACCCAGACCCAATGTACATATGGGTCAGGCCCGAGCTCCCATTTCATGAAAATATCAAACTCGGACTGGGCCCATCCCAAACCCATGTGGATCCAGGTTGGCCCGACCCAGCCCGCTTCCCCCATTTAGGTCCCATATCAGGTCGTCTCAGAGGGTGATGTCAAGGTGGCAACATTAATTAGAGAAAGAGGAGGTTAGGTCACTGATGAATCCATGATTAATCTACTCTATATATAAATCTTGAAAAAAATCCCTTATTAATTCACTCATCAAACACCCTAAAATTGGTTAATTAAATCTTTAATAGTGTTAGAAATTAGAGCTAAAAAATGTATATTAGACCCTATTTTTTTAAAATTATTATGCATATTAATTTATGTTCAAATACCGAGTATTTCACTTTATTTCTTCTTTTATTATCTTCTTTAGGTTATATGCTAACATGGAATAAAGAATCAAAACCCCAAAAATAACAAAATATGGAGAAAACAAAAGAATTTGAACCTGCAAATTTTGTACATATCTTATCTTTGATGTTTTTATTTCACCTTTTTCTTAACTTATAAACAGCATAAATCAGATTAATCATTTATATATTAATCTCCAATCCAAACATAAATAAAAATATAAAAAAATATAAAACATAAAATATAAGGTATTTATGTGTAATTAATCCTTATACAAAAAATATACTTTGTACAGATGACCTCTTTTGATCTTGAGTCCTTCATGAAAGTTTTAAATCTCATCGAGATCAACTTTCGTGTTAAACATTTCATTTGACTTTCCTTTTATTTTATTCTTTATTTTCTTTTCTTTTACTCATGGTCAACATTCTATGAACATTTTCATGCCAAATGATCGTCGACCATTCACCCACCTCACGACTTGGTCAACCCCACTCATTGACCCAATCTAAGGTCTCTGTCCACTAGCGATCCCTCCATCTAACCGTTGGATCAATTTTGATACAACGATATCAATCTCCCCTTTACCCTTCATACCCTCAAACCCCTTGCACGTGACCCCTTACCATCGTTGGATCGATTTCGACTCAACAACACATGTACCCTCTTTGTATTCCTCCAGCCGACCTCCGCCTCTTTTCCTCTTCGCCTCTCTGATCGATGCACCATCACATGCATCTCATTCTCTCTACAGTTACTCCAATCACCTCACATCATTACCTCATCAACTCAGAAACCCTAAACATCTCCTCCATCAACGACCAATCAACCTATCAGTTACCATGCAACCCATCTCCTCCTCGGATTCCCTTCATCACCTCGTGTGTAACCCCCTTCCATTAATTCATGCATGCAAACCTTCATTCCCCATAAAGCTGCTTCGACAACTTCACTTATGTTGCTTTCCTCAAATCTCCTGCCTCTAATAGTTACCTCCCTCTCCCATAAATCTCAGTCCTTTGCCTCTAGTGCAATCCATCTTCCATTTAGGAGAATATACCACCAACTCAGCAGGCCATTCCTCTTCCCTGTGACAGCTAGAAGAGATAGGTCTTAAGCAAAGATGATGACTTACAAGTCCCAAAATCACCCTTGTTAATTTCGTATTGATGTAATCAGGTAATTTCAAAGATCCGTCAAAATGTACTACACTAAGAAATAATTTTGACAATCAAGTTTTATTGTAGTCAAATTATTTATTTTTCTTGGTAAGTCCCAAGGTCGAACTCATGGAGGTAATAAGAGAATTTAGAATTAATTTATAAATAACCTAGAAAAAATAAATTTTCAAAAAAAAAGTTTTGAAGTTTTGTATATTTCAAATTTTTATGGGTTTTAATACAAGAGATGTAATTAATTAATTAATTATGATGCATGAATTTTTACAAATAATTTTAATGCAAAGAAATAATGCTTTGCTATGTGGTGAGAGAAATAAAGAAATAAATGGAATAGTTTGGTGAGTTTTAAACGATGAATATGAATGCAATGATGGTGTGCATATACGAGCAGTCAAGACAAATCAATCAATGAGTCATCCCCTTAACTAATTTTATAAATAGTTGATCAACGAATCCCGATATAGATCCCAAATTACTTCTCAAATAATACCCCAACTTTCACAAGTAATCGAGCAGTAAAGAATTACTGAAAAATATATGTTTCTTAGTGGAACTGAATACCCTCCTCAAATAATTGAGGTTCAAGGATATCTCCACATAATTAACTCTCTATTCTAGATGATAGACAATGTAAAGAGGATCAAAGCGACATAAAAACGCAAAATTTGAACCACAAATGTTCAAGATATGAATTATGTAAGTTTCAAGGACCAATTTATAAATAAAATAAATAAGAAATCTCTCAAATATACCCTTATGATGGCATATCAGCAATTATCCAATCTCGTATGGGCTTCCTATGCAATTTACCACACATAGGGGCACATGCGTGAATACTCAGGAGCTGGGGGATTCTGATGCAAATTCTCCTCCCTCATGAGCTATGAACCACGCGAGGGACCCTTATGTTACATCTGGATTGCGTGGGGTGTTGGCCGCAAAAGGGGTAAGGCACGTGTGCGATGCATGTGGCTAGGCGGCTCGGTTGGCAGTTCGACCTCAGAAGCTCCACATGTTAACTACTCAGTGCTTCGGCTCACCCAAAGCGATATGTTTGGATTAACATCTCAGAAATCAATATGGAACGTTGATGAAGATGGATCAATGACACAATTTTGAGTGGCTTTGGATGATTCAGGTGGAGAGAGTTCTTGATCTGATGGTTGTTGTAGCGTCCGAGGTTGCCTCCTCTTCTTCATTCCTTGTCGCTCGACTCTGATGTATGATGCTTTGCTGGTAATAAGATAAATGATGGAGGGGACTCTAATTATTGGTGGTGGACGGATATGAGTCGGTGGAAGGCCGTGTGAAGTAGAAGAAGAAGTGAGGAGGGAATAAGCTGATGGTGGAGATGAGGTGATTGGAGAAGTTGGATGGGTCTGAATGGATGCGGCAGAACATGAGAATATGAGAAGCAGAAGAAGACAAAGAAAGAATAGATGAGGAAGAAGGTGAAATAAAGGGGGATCACTTGGGATAGGAAGGAGCGAGGCTCTTCTTCCGATGATTGCTTCGATCAACGCCGGTGGCTTGCGCTGAGAAGCTATGCTGCAACTTGCGATGGGGAAGCAACAACACATGAGAGGAATTCCTGTGGATCACACCGTAGAGGACTCCTCACCAGAGCTTTTAAGTGTTGTCACCACCCAATCGCTGGACTCTCTCGCTCTCTCTCTCTCTCTCGAACAATAATGGCGAATAAAGCTTGATCGAGAGATCAATTAAGGTTTAAAAAGGAGATTGGGTTCTGGTAGTTAGGAAGATATAGAGGCATGCAGGAAGGAGTCGATCGTTTTGGGTGGTTACAGGGATCGGATAAAGGAGGATAAGGTGTACAGACTTAGGTTTCTAATAGCGATGGATAGGTTCCAAGTAGTTGGCTTTCATCAGAGACGGTGAAATGGTTAGAGGGGATTACAGGATAATGGGGGTTGGGTTCATCGCGATTAGGATTAGGATTTTGGGATGTTAGGGTTTCCAGGTGGAGGAGAGATGGGGTTGGTGGAGGGTGATCGGAGCTGGGGGCTCAACGGAGAAGAGGAAGATCGGATAGATAAGGTAATGAGGAGGATTCACGTGGTGTTGGTTCGTAAGGTAGGGGGAGATAGCAGTTACTGTTGGATCCTATACGATCGAATGATGGGAGAAGGGAAATGACGGGATTGCTCAGGACCGTCGGATCGAGCATGATACAACGACCCAGATCAAGGTGCACTAGAATACAAGAGGTGCCGACTAGGCTTGGGCAGGTTGACCTAGAGGCGAGGTGATTCTGATGGTTGCTTTACACGTGTGCGGTTGACTTTGACTATGTATGAAAATGCAAAGAAAATTAAATTTAAAATACCAAATTAACTCCAATGAAAAAATGCTCAAAATGAAAAGTGTGCATATAAATTTAATCTACAATGTTCGTGAATGACTCAAACGCAAATGAAATGCATTGTGCAAGATATGATTTTTTTGGTGATATTTTATGAATAAAAATATCAAATATTTTAGTTTTGTAATTTTTATTTAGTATTTTGTAAATGAGTAATGCGTACAAAAATAAAACTTGATGTAAAATGATGCAATGGACACAAATATTATTATTTTGGATTTTGTGAGATGGCATAATTGGAAAATGTTAAATTTATACAGATGAATTGGTCAGTGTGCTCAGGTCAGAGCTGGCCTTTTTTTACTGCATTTCTGGTTTTTTTTTTGTTTTTGATTTTTATGTGATTAGTTAAAATATGAAATGAAATAAAGAAAAAAATGCATCTAGAGTGTCAAATATGTACATGAAATAATAGGTAAAAAATCAATGAATTTGTACAATATACATTTAGGTCCTAAAATCCATTTTTCACAAATGAACTCCGATTCTTTTGAATATGGGCTTGATTTGTAGACAATTGAATGTACATTAATTCAAAAGCGAGTAGAGTGAAATTGAAATTGTATGAGAGAGATATCAACATTTACAGCTTTTATCCTAGAATTAGGGTTTGAGTTGATTTCAATTATATACAAGTTAGTGTTTTGTTTTGGATTTTTCGTTATTATATACAAGTTAGCTCCAATCCCCTCCCTCTTCATTTGCAAAAAAAATCCATCACACAACAAAAAAGATGGCATCATCGTGATGTATGCATTCAGAAAAAATAAAAGTAAAAGGGGAGGTATTGACGATAGCGATGACGTCAACCCCCTCCTTCGTCTCCAAGTAGGGGCACCGCCCCTTCCTCTCCCTGGCTCACCAACAGCCGGCTCCCCTCCCCTCTTTCATCGCTGCCCACCGCTGCAACCATAGCCACCCCTTCCTCTCCCCTACCGACTATATAAAGGGAGGAGGGGCGACCAAAGGGAGGGGTCGTCGACCACAACCACCCATCGAAGGGAGGAGCCTATCAAAGCTTCGAGTCGTTGCCTTCCTCCTCCACTCCTCCATTGCGCTCCCTCGCTCCTTCGTTGACCCTCCACGGCATCATCCCCCTTTGCCTCCTCGCTGCCTCCGCCGCCAACGAAGGTCATCGCACCCTCAGCCTCCTCTGCCTCTGTATAGGAAGAAGAAGAAAGGGGCCCTAGGGACCCCTTCGTAATTTATTTTTTTTTACTTTGTTATAATTTTGTTAAACCTTATTCTATCATATGTAATTTTTTCATTTTTTTCATTTTTATATTCTATGTAATTTGAATTTTATTTTCTCAATTTTTTCATAATTATGTTTTAGTCCCTTAAGGATCATTCTATAATTTTCTCAAAATTTATTTCTTTTCCTATAATTTTCCTATAAAGCATTTATTGGCAAATTTTTCTTTTGTATAGATACTTCTGAGTAATTACAATAATGCCTTGGTTTTAAATTTTATTTGCATTCACATCCCTAACTTCTCAAATAATTACGGAAATACCCCTAGCACTTCCAAAAACCATCAAAAATAGCAACAAAATCAAAAAAATATCAAAAAATCCATTACGATATGTATGATATCTAGAACCTAGTGACAATGGTTTCAAGACATGTTAAGTCTCTGGAAACAAAGGGAAAATAGGATTTAATTTGGATCAATAAAGTCAAAAATGCCTTTGTAAATAGAATAAAAATTCGCATAAAAATATCTGAGTCCCTGTAGATCGATCTTCTACTTGCCCTTATCATCTGATTAGCTTGTAGTTGAATAAATTTTATCTAAATATCTCGATTTTTGTGTATACACACAACGACGGATAAAAACACACTTTTAGCGTACCCAAAATCCACATCTTCATTTTGGCGGTGGCGCCTGTGACTTGGGAATTTTATGTAATTTATTTTGCCATTTTTATCTTTTTTATTTTATTATTATAATTAATTTTATTTATCTTTCATTTCAGGTAAAAAATCCAAAAAAATAGTGGATCTCTCTCTTTCTCATTCTCTCTAAGCTCTAATTCTAAATCCAACAAGCCGCAAACTATAAGATTTTTTCAATCACTTAGACATTTCTAGGTGATTGCACTTGTGTGTATAAAAATTCTAAAAATCATAAAATCAAGTTCTCTTTCTTCATTCATCAATATGGTTTCTCTCCCTTTGCTCACCAATTAAAGAAGATCACCAAATCATTGCTTGCATTAATCAGATAAGTCCGGAAAGTCACCTCGTGGCTCAGACGAAAGCCGTCTGATGTGCTTGAAGTGTTGCACATTGTACACAATTTCACGTGCACAAACAATTGATCTTAGGTCATAACAAAAAATCCTACGTAGGTTTCTTGACTACTGAATTTAAAAACGTTTAGCCACTTTTCAACTAGGGAAACCTTAGCAGAGTGGGTGATTAAAGGAGACCGCATTTGACATTGACCTCAAGAAATATAGGTAGCCATTCTAAGGTTCATATACTTGCACCCATACTGGCTGAAAGTGGATGTAACTAACCGTAGGAATTCAGGACAAAACTTAACTTTATAACTAGATTTTAGGTTAATCTTTTTGTGTGCTTGAATTTTTGTGAATAACAAATTATTATTTTTTGAAAAGATAACTGCTCTTTCGGCAACTCACGTGTGTTGGTGAACTAATATTGCTTTGTGTTTGCACTTTTTTCCTCTCTTAAAATGAATCCCGGTGAACAAATCTATGCCTACGTGAAGAGTATGTCAAATACCAATTCTGCACTGCAATATCCAAACTACTCTTCACAGTATCAATCATCTTATGCAGGAGATTTCTACTCGAACTACGTTGGTTCACAATCAAATTTCGGGATGTCACACAACCCCACTTGGGGATATCGACCCGATCAATCCAAGTACTGACAAATTGAAGACCCTTCAAAATTCCAACCTTCGCCTACCCAAGTGTTGAATCATATAACTCAGGGATGTATGACCAATCCGAATCTTGGTATGGGTCTACATCATTAACTTATTGCACTCCTTCTCCGCCTCAACCTCTTGCCAACCAAGTTGACGAGACAATCGTTGAGGGCTTTAATATCCTATTGAATTCAATGAAAAATTTGAGATGGATAAGAAAAGATAACATGAGGAGAATGTCTGTCAATTCGTTAAAAACCGTGAACATCTATTTGTCAATCACTCATGGTTTCAGATATGATGGCTAAGAATTGGCAGATTTCTGATCAGAGAATTCTCGAACTTGATTTAGCTTGGGATGAATTGGAAAATACAATAAAATATCAATCTAAGTGTGAGGAAAACAATCGAGGACAAAATGAGGAGATTTTGGATGAAAAAAATAATGAGATAGAGCAAACACAAAATTTTTGAGAACCACATCATCTTGAGAATCAAATAAAAATATATTAAGGAAAGATTCAGGATATAGATTCTTCCGGACTCAAGCTCAACATGACCCTGAGAAAAATATTTTTTATGTCACCAAGGTGATTCATTTGCCGCAATGTTTGAATCCAATTTTAATTGAAGTTCCTATCAAACAACGGGTCAAACTCGAATCTTTAATCAAGAACAACAATTTTGACAACGAAAGTTTTGATGATGATGAGTGGCATGAAACAATCATTGATCATGATGTCAATCTTGAGATTGAAATAAATGGTGACAATAATGAATCTAATGATGAGACCCATATCATGGCCCCTCCGTCATCCGATGAAATAGTGATTGAAATATCCAAGTTGTCTACCAAAATTTTAACTTCAAATTCATTTCTGAATATGAATCTGAATCTGATGTGGATGATAAAACGGATAATGTTGATGATGAATCTGAGGATAATGATGAATTTGATTCGGATAATGAATTTGGCATTGATTCTAATAATGATGATGATTTGTTAGAAGAATTCAATAATGAAATCGAAATTAAAATTGAGGACGGATCTAATGATGAGGTTGAATATGAATCTGAGGATAATTTGGAATCTGTATTTGATGATGAAGAATCTAGAGTCAAATTTGAAAATGAAAGCAACATTGGTATTGATAATGAATTTGAGACTGATTTTGAAA
>JAZKJV010010121.1:0-125863 GCA_037367405.1 Ottelia alismoides | reverse complement strand
AGCCAGTGAGCATGATGCGTCGAGCGCCGAGCGGCCGCGCTACATCGGTGCCGATGGCGGCTGCGACGCCTTGCCGTAAAAACGGAACTTGGCGGAAATGTTCGCGAGCGAACTGCCGAGGCCGGCCTGATTGCGGTCGCCGGGGTGCCAGGTGAGCACGACGTCAACATCCTTGAATGCGCCCGCGCGCAGCATGTAGATTTTGCCCGCCTCCGCCCTCCTCGGCCGGCGTGCCGTAGAAGCGGATGGTGCCGGGGAGCTTGTGTTCCTCGAGATACTCCTTGGTGGAGAGCGCGGCCATCATCGCGGCGACGCCGAAGAGATTATGCCCGCAGCCGTGGCCGGGCGCGCCGTTCAGCAGTGGCTTACGCACCGGTACGGCGTCCTGCGAGAGGCCGGGCAGCGCGTCGAACTCGCCCATGATGCCGATGACCGGCTGACCCTGGCCCCAGGTGGCCGTGAAGGCGGTGGGCGCGCCGCCGATGTTGGCTTCGACGCGGAAGCCCTGGCGCGTCAATTCGGCTTGCAGCAGCGCGGAGCTCTTCTGCTCCTTGTAGCCGAGCTCGGCGAATTCCCAGATCTGGCGGCCCAGACGGCCGTACTCTTCGGCGCGGGCGTCGAGCTTGGACAGAACGCGCTTTCGAGCGGCGTCGTCCTTCAATTGAGCATGGAGCGAGAGGGCGCAAGCGGCCAGCAACAGGATGCGCGTCATGAAAGACATGATCGCGCGTTTCGCGTCGAGCCTACAGCAGCCCGGCTGAGGCCAACCACTCGCGAGCGCGATCCGTCCAGCGATCCACGGGCAGGTTCTGCTTCTTCATGCCGAAGCCGTGGCCGCCTTTTGAGTAGATGTGGAGCTCGGCGGGCGCCTTCGCGTTCTTCCACGCCTGATACAGGGGAATGGTGCCACTCAGCGGGTTCACGGTGGGATCGTCGTCAGCGTGGACGAGCAGCATTGGCATTGGCTGCGCGGGCGCCTTGACGGCCGCGTTGGCCGCGAAGCCGCCGGCATAGACGGGAATCGCGAAATCGGGCCGGCTGGCCGCCGTATGCTCGAGCGCCACAGCGGCGGCCACCCAGCCGCCGGCCGAGAAGCCGATGATGCCGATGCGATCGGGACGCACGCCGAATTCTTTCGCCCGTTGGCGGATGAGCTCAATGGCGCGACGGCCGTCGGCGGCGGCCAGCGGCATGGATTCAGCGCGGCGCTGGCGCATCACTTCGGGTTTGGCGGCATCGGGGTCGGCGGTGCGCGACAGGCGATAGCGGAGCACGAAGGCGGTGACGCCGAGCTGGTTGAGCCAGGCGGCCACCTGCTCGCCTTCATGCTCGATGGCGAGGTGCTGGAAGCCGCCGCCGGGGCAGATGACGAGCGCCGTGCCGTTGGGCTTCGGCGCCCGGTAGAGCGTCATCACCGGGCGGGAGACGTTTCGCACGCGGCGCAGACCATCGGTGGACGGGCGGGGCTCCTCGTTCCAGGTCCAATTCTCCGAGCCCGGCGCGGGGCCGGAGTACAGCGGGATCTCTTGCGCGCGCTAAGGAGCGCGAGGGCCAGGGTGACAATCATGAGGGGTTCTTACTCGCTTCCGAGGCGCTGGAGTTTCACGGTCTGTTTGGTGATGCGCGCGGGCTGTACGATGGCGCCGCTGCCGGCGCGGGTGGACGATTCGCGCTCGCGCGTGAGCTCGAGCTTGCCGTCGGCCAAGCGGCCGGTGAAGCGCACGCGCGCTTCGTTGATCTCGTTGCCGGCCTGCTCCTGGGTGGCGACGACGAAGGTGATCAAGCCGTCGGCCGTGATGGTGCCGGAGACGATGGGGCTGCTCTTGTAATCGCCGTAGAGCTTGCCGCCGAGCGTCGTGCCTTTTTGCGCGAACTGGAAAGCGATGTCGGTGACGGTGTTGTTGCGGCCGGTGACGGTGCCGGTCCAGAGGCCGGAGAGGTCAGTGGCTGACACCAGCAGCAGCGCGGCCAGCATCATGCTTTGAGAACCCCGGGCAACGGGCCGGTGGAATCGGCGAAGCGCTCTACGGGCGCGCCGAAGGCGTCGAGCAGCGAGACGTAGAGGTTCGCCAGCGGCGTGTCTTCGGTGTAGGTGCGGTATTGGCCCATGTCGAGCCGGCCGCTGCCGCCACCGGCCACGAGGATGGGCAGCCGGTGTGGATCGTGCTTGTTGCCATCGCTCAAGGCGCTGGCGAAGACGACGATGGAATTCTCGAGGACGTTCGACTCGCCTTCCTTCATCTCGCGCAGGCGGCGCAGGAGATAAGCGTACTGCTCGACGTGCCAGCGGTTGATCAACTGATACTGGCGGAGCTTGTCGGCGTCGTTCTGGTGATGCGAAACGTCGTGATGACCGGCGCTCACGCCTTCGAGCCAGCGGAAACTGACGTTCGAGACGGCGTTGCCGAACATGAAGGTGCTGACGCGCGTGGTGTCGGTTTGGAAGGCAACGGCGATCATGTCCATCATCAGGCGGCAGTGCTCGGCGTGGTCGCGCGGGCGCTCCGGCGGCTGCGCCTTGGCATCGAGCGACACGCGCGGCTTCCACGGATTTGCCTGTGGCTGCGCGGCGCGTTCGACCCGCTCCTCGAGGCCGCGCATGACGGACAGATACTCGTCGATGCGGATCTGATCGGCCTTGCCCACTTTGGCGCGCATCCGTTTGGCGTCGGCCAGCACACGGTCGAGCAGCAGGGTATCCATCTTCGCGGTCCGCGCGGTGGCGCCGGTGGTGGCGCCGTAGAGACGCTCATAGACCGAGCGCGGATCGATTTCGCGAGCGAGCGGCGTGACGGCATCGGCCCAGGCGACGTGCGAGCCATAGACGCGCGTGTAGCCCACCACGGCGTCGACGCCGATGGCGACGGGCGTGACGCCGAGCTCGAGCGAAGCCAGGGGCGTGAGATGCTTCACGCTTTTCGCGCAGAGCTGGTCGATGGAGACGCCGTTGGCGAGGTCGGCGCCCTGGGTCTTCTTGATCGTGGCGCAGGTGAAAATGGCGGCTTCTTTGACGTAGTGGCCGTCGCCGCCCTTGGAGTTGGCGTTCCACAGGCCGCCCGCGACAAACAGCTTGTCCTTCAGGTCGCGCAGGGGCTCGAGGGAAGGGGAGAGCTCGAAGTTGCGGCCTTCGCCCTTGGGGTTCCACTGCGGCACGTTGACGCCGTTGGGCATATACAACGCGGCAAAGCGCGTGGGAGCTTTCGCGTCTTCAGCGGTGGCGGCCTCGAGCCACGGAAGGGCCAGAGAAACACCAGCGCCGCGCAGGAGAGCCCGGCGGGAGAGTTTCATGTTGGTCTCATTCTATCGCCACAAGCGGCTTCTGCGGAGATTCGACCCAGCCCGGGAATTGGCGCTTTCGACCTGGGCGGGCGCCTTCACCGACCCGCTGGGGTCGCGGTTGGCGCGGTCTTCGCTGGAGCGGCGAGCCGGAATGGCGGGCTGAGCACGATCGCCTCGATCAGAGCCTGCACGCGATAGTCCTTGGCTTTCACTTCGGCCACGATCGCGTCCACCGTGCAGGAATCCTCGAGCGTCAGGCCGCGGCCGAGCGCATAGCCCAGCAAACGGCGGGTGAGGTTTTCGACGAACAGATCCTTGCGTGCCATCAGCATCGCTTTCATCTCGTGCGGGCCTTTGAACTTCGTGCCGTCGGCCAACTCGCCGGAGTTGTCGATGGGCTGGCCTTCGTCGTTGTCGCGCCAGCGGCCCACGGCGTCGTAGTTCTCGAGAGCAAAGCCGATGCCATCCATGCGCGAGTGGCAACTGGCGCAGACGGCATTCTCGCGGTGCTGGCTCAGCCGCTCGCGCATCGAGCGCGGCTTCGCGCCTGCCTTGTTCTCTTCGAGCGCGGGCACGTTCGGCGGCGGCGCGGGCGGGGGCGTGCCGAGGATCGCGTCGAGCACCCAGGCCCCGCGCAGCACCGGGCTGGTGCGATAGGGATACGACGAGACAGACAGTACGGCGCCCATGCCGAGCAGGCCGCCGCGATCGCTGTTGGCCGGCACCTCCACCCATTGCGGTTGCGTGTCGCGCGCGCGGTCGACAGGGAAGGTGACGCCGTAGTGCTTCGACAGATGGCGCGTGGCGACGGTGTGCGTGGAGTCGATGAAGTCGAGCACGGGACGGTCGCGCACCAGCATCTCGCGGAAGAAAAGCACGGGCTGGAGGCGCACGTCGCTGCGGACGTCCTCACTGGCGGCGTAAGCGGCGAAGAGCTTGGCGTCGGGCGCTTTGTCGCCGGTCAGCGCACGGGTGCCCAGCCACTGTTCGATGAAGCGCCGGGCGAACTCGAGCGAACGGTCGTTGCGAAGCATGCGGCGCGTCACTTCCCGCACGACCTTCGGATCCTGCAGGCGTCCGCTGGCGGCGACATCGTTGAGGAACTCATCGGGCATGCTGCCCCAGAGGAAATAGCTGAGGCGGTTGGCCAGCGAATTGGCGTCCAGCGGCTGCACGGTGCCGGTGGGGTTGGGCGGCTCGTTCAGGAACAGGAAGTCCCGGCGAAACGAGCGCGGCGCGCAGCGCGAAGAAGATGGCGTTCTCGAACTTCGGCTCCTGCCGGCGGGTGGTTTGAAAGAGCGCGAGGTACGTGTTGATGGTCTCCACGCTCACCGGACGGCGAAAGGCGCGCGGCAGGAACTGCGCGAAGATGGCGCGGGCGGCCTGCTCCTCCGTGGTGCCGGCGCCGGGCTTGGCGACGAGGATCTTGTCGCGCGACTTGTATTCGCGCTGGGCGAAGTCCATGGCGAAGCGCGCGGCGGCCATGTACTTCTCGGCGTGCAACGGCGACAGGAAAAGCGTCTCGGCGGCATTGTCGAAGCCCTCGCCGCCGGCGCCATCGGCGGGTAGCGTGCTTCCGATATCGAGGTGCATGTCGAGCAGGTCGCGCAGCGTGGCGGAGTACTCGTCGCGATTCAGGCGGCGGATCAACTGCGGGCCCGGCTGCGGACCGGCCGTGCAAGCCTGCGCCTTCAAGGCGCGATCGGTCCATTGGGCGAACTGCTCGCGCTGGTCGACGCTGAGCGGCGGCGCGCCCTTGGGCGGCATTTCGCCGTTGCGGATGCGGCGCGCGGCGGCAGTCCACTTGGCGGAGTGGGTGCGGAGCGACGTGGCATTCGCCAGCGGCTCGATGGAGAAGCCTCCCACCTTGGCCTGTCCGCCGTGACACTTGGCGCAGCTTTCCTTGAGCAAGGCTTGCGAGCGATCGAAGCCTTCGAGATCAGCGGAGAGGAACAGGAGCCAAGCGATCATGGGATCCTCTACAGCATATAGCGATGCGCGACGACGAACTTCTGGCAGCGTTGAAGGACCGGCTGTTTCCGGCGGTGGTGGGAGACGTGTTGGACACGATGGGCTACCGGCATCAGTTTCTGCCGCCGGCCATCCAGCCGCTGGACACCTCCATGGTGGTGGTGGGCCGCGCGATGCCAGTGTTGGAGACCGACATCGCCGACGGCGATGACGGTGAGCCCTTCGGCCTGATGTTCCGCGCGCTCGACGACTTGCAGCCGCAGGAAGTCTATGTCGCCGCGGGCGCATCGGCGCGTTACGCGCTGTGGGGCGAATTGATGACGCTGCGCGCGCGGCAGTGCGGCGCTGCGGGCGCCGTGCTCGATGGCTATGCGCGCGACACGCGCGGCATTCTGGCGCAGAGCTTTCCCGTATTCGCCCACGGGCGTTATGCGCAGGATCAGGCGCCGCGCGGGCGCGTGACGGATTTTCGCGTGCCGGTCACCTTGGGCGAAGGCGTGCGCGTCGCGCCAGGCGATATCGTCTTCGGCGATCTCGACGGTGTTCTCGTGATTCCGCGCGAAGCCGAGCGGGGAGGTGGTGGCGCGGGCGCTGGAAAAGGCATCGAAGGAGAATCTCGTGCGCAAAGCGATCGAGCAGGGCGTGACCGCTGAGCAGGCGTTTCGCGAGTTCGGTGTCATGTGATCCCCCGATGAAAATCGAACAAAATTTTGTGGTGGAAGAGTGAACACTTCAGCCACCCATTTACCCCTTCCCTAGTGGAGGCGACCGGGCGTGGGTTTTCCCCACATCCACCTTTTCCACGGCCGGCCGCCCTCCCCCCCGGTGTGCTCCTGGCGCTGGTGGCGTGGGCGTTGCTCGCGCCACCGGCGGTGCAGGCCATCCGCTGATTCGTCCCAGATCAAATTGATCTGCCCGGACCGGGTTCACGCCAGCCCTCGACCCCAATTGTCGTTCAACTCCTCGACGCGCGCGCGCCAGCGGCGGCGGTGGTCCGCCAGCACGCCCGCCGCCGTTGGACGCCGGGCAAGATTTGTCATCTCGCCGGGATCACGCTCGAGGTCGACGAGCAGCTCGCGCTCGGCCAGTGGCTCGGGGCCGTCGAACACGGAGTACTTGTAGCGCTTCGTACGCAAGGAGCGCGAGTTCGTGCATTCGATGGCGAGATCCTCGCGCCAACGCGGGGCGGCTGCGCGACTCACCAGCGGACGCAGGCTGCGGCCCGGGAGCCCGGCGGGCGCCGTGATGCCAGCGAAGTCGCAAAGCGTGGGGAGAAGGTCGGTGCAAGAGCCGATCAGATGGCGGCGGTCGACGCGGCCGCGCGGCAGGCCCGGTCCGGAGATGAAGAACGGCACGCGGGCGGATTCCTCGTAGGGTAGGCTCTTGTGTTCGAAGCCGTGGGCGGAATCCATGTCGCCGTGATCGCTGGCGAAGATGACGACGGTGTCCCGATCGTGGCCGGTTTCGTGGAGCGCGTCGAGCACGCGGCCGATCTCGGCGTCAACGCGCTCGGTGAGCCGGGCGTAGGCCCAGCGATGCAGGCGCCAGTCGTCGGCCGTCCAATTCTGGCGAACCCAGCCGCGGAAGCCGCCGAAGCGGCCGAGCGCGGCGGGCTCTTCCACTGTCGCGGCATGGTTGGCTGGTAGCGGGGGACGCTCGGCGCCGGCGGGCACCTGAGAGGCTTCCGCCACGCGCTGGCGCTCGACGACGGACTTCGGCAAGGGCGCCGGCGAAAGGTTCGTGGCCTTGGCGTGGGCGTCGATGGCCATGTAGCAGATGTCGTGAGGATTGATGAAGGAGGAGACGAGCAGGAAAGGCCGGTCGCGCTTCTGGCGCAACCAATCGGCGCTGGCGGTGGCCAGGCCATCGCGCTCGTTGGGCGTGATGTATTCGAAGCCAATCGACTGCGGCGTCATCGGCGCGGGCCAGTGGGTCTTGCCGCCGAAGGCGGTTTCATAGCCCGCTTTGCGGAAGAGGTTGCCGAGCGTGAGCGGCAGCGCTTCGGCGGGGACTTTGGCGGGCCCGTTGGCGCGCATTTGGAAGTGGCTCGGATAGCGGCCCGTCATCATCGACGTGCGGGCGGGCATGCAGACGGGATTGGCGGAATAGGCGAGCTCGAAGCGAGTGCCGGCGGCGGCCAAGCGATCCAGGTGCGGCGTTTTCAACCAGGGGTTGCCCGCGCAGGAAAGCATGCCGGCGTGCTGCTGGTCGGTCATCAGATAGAGGATGTTCGGCGGGCGTTTGGCCTGAAGGGCCGGGGCGGCGAGAAGCGAGCGGCGCAGCATGGCGGCTCTCATGCTATCAGGCACGGCGATCCCGCAAGGTCGGGCCATCATGTGATGCCGCGCGGTGTGGGTGAGCGCTCAAGCGCCGGTGAACTGAAAGGCGTAGAGCTTGGCGTTCCGCCCTTCCACGAGCAATCGCACCGGCCGGCCCGCGATTGCCGAAACATCGCTGCGGCCTCTCCAGGTCACCGGAAGACCGACCTGGTTGCCATTGAGCGGATCCGCCTCGCGCAGCGAAAAGCCGGGCAGTTCCCGCCCTTCCTCGTCGAGGAGCGCCACGCGGCTCACGCCGCCGCCGCTGGTGTCGAGATTCAGCTCGAGCCGGCGGCCCTGGAAGCGAATCAAGGGCGTGAGCAGCGTGCCGCCGGTGTAGGCGAAGTCGGCGGAGACGAAGCCGTCGAGGCGGAGCACCGCGCGGGAGATTGCCGTCTCGAGCCGCGCCGGCGCCGCACCGCCGTGGCGGGCGTTGGAGCCCAGGTAGTAGATCCAGAGTTCGGAGCCCATGCGGACCGGCCGCGGCAGCGCCCAGATCCAAGCGGAATCGAACGCGCCGGCGGGACCGAGCCGCAGAAACGGCTGGCGCGAGCCGGGCCGGTGGAAATGCCGCCCGTCGCGGCTGAGGGCGAGGCCAATGTCGCCGGTATCGGGGCCTTCGTGCGCGGCGCCCCAGTGGTGGAACTGGGAGAAGAGCGCCACATAGGCGTCCTCATAAGGGGTGATGCCGGGACCATAGATATCGAGCGGTGCCCCGGGTCGGGCACCTGATCGGCCGTGGAGTTCGTGTCCCACTTGCCCGGCGTGGGACGGCGGGCGCGAGCGGCGTCGGGGTGTTCGACGAGGCGCTCGCCGCGCAGGGTCATGGTGGAGAAATCGACGCGCGGACGCGAGGCGGCGGTGAAGTCGGCCTCGTCCGGGGCGAGCACCAGATGGGGATTGCGCCACGCGAAGCCGTCGGCCGATTCGTTGTAGCTCACCATGCGGATGTTCTGCTCGCCGGCGAAAATGATCCACTCGCGGCTGTAGCCGACGTAGCGGCGCAAGCGGCGGTCCCAGAACCAGGTGGGCTGCGTGTCGGCCGCGCGCAGGCCGGTGACGAGCTTGTCGCTCAGGCGCCACCGCAGACCATCAGGCGAAACGAAGACGCGATGCGGACCGGCGATGCCGCTGCCAGGCTTCGGGTAGATTTTCTGCCAGCTCTTGTAGCGCTCAGCGGGCGGACAGGCGGGGTTCTCGTCGAGCATGACGGAGCAGCCGCCCAGCGCCATCGCGGCGGGGTCGGCGGGCATGACGAAGTTGTTCTGGCGCGAGCCGCGGTGGGTCACCTGTCCGAGGACGGGCTTGGTGAAATGCAGCCCGTCGCTGGATTCGGCATAAGCGACGCACATCACGTCGGGGTTCTGGCCGGGGCGCTTGGCGTCGTCGCGGACGTCGTACCAAAGGCGGACTTTGCCATTCTCCCCGAGCACGGAGGAATAGCTGCCGAGGTGCATGCCCTTTTCCCAAGGCGAGCCGGCCGTGACGAGCTTTTCGCCGGTGCGCGTGGGCGGGTTGACGGTGAGGGTGACGCCGGCGGATGATTCGATGAACTTCGTGTCGAGGAAAAGCTGCTTGCGGACGCCGACGTCGTGGACGGCGGCGTTTTGGGCGCGGAGCGCGGCGAGCGGGAGCAGGAGGTGGCGGCGCTGCATGGAGTCAGGGAGCATTATGGCAGAGCCATTCGGCGTTCACGTCCGCGGGCGCAAACGCCGGGGAGCGTCGCCCCCCGGCGTTGAACCGGAATACGAACTAGCGCACGTCGACTCGCACGATGCGCCCGGTGCCGAGCTCCGTAATGAAGATCTCGCCCGTGCGGCCGTCCATTGCCATGGCCACCGGCGTGACCAGACCTTCCTGTTGCACGACGGCGGTTTCCGTGTCATAGCGCAGCAGGCGGCCGGGCAGGCCCGGCTGCGCCAGCAGGTTCGCCGTGAACTCGAGCGCGAAGAACTGCGGCCGCGCGCCGCCCGGGCGCTCCCGCACCGCGATGTCCATGAGCGACGTATTGTTTGTCAGAAACGGAGTGAAGGTGCCCGTGCGCGGGTCCACCAGGTAAACGCCCGCGGCGCCGGGCGTAAAGGGGAAGCCGGGAGATAGCTCACCAGTACCTGGTCGCCATAACTGCGCACGCTGGTGGGCACCACGTCGCTGACCGGCCCGCCGATGCCGCTGGTGTTGCGCAGAGGCGGGAAGGTGGCGACGGTGCGCGTGCGGCCGCTGTTGAGGTCGACGCGCAGGAGTTTGTTCTGGCCGGAATCCGGAACATAGGCGATGTTCGGGTTCTGGCGGTCGAAGTCGATCCCGAACGGATGCGAGGCGCGCGCGATGGTGTTCGGATCGGGCCGGAAGTTGGCGAAATCGGCCACCATCTGGATAGTGAGGCGGGCGCCCGCGCCGTTGTCGAGCTCGACGTCGATGCCGTCGGCGAGCTTCACCTGGTCGGCGGGCGTGAGGGTAAAGGGCTGCGTGATGCTTTCGAGCTCGCGGGAGAAGCGCAGCTCGAGTAGCGAACTGAAGATCGGCGAAAGCGCCGCCTTGGGATTCGGCACTTGCGTGCCAGGAACCGTGCCATTGACGACAACGTCGCCTTCGCCCATCAGGATGTAGATACTGCGTTCGCGAATCCCGATGCCACTGATGCCTTCGGCCTCCGTTGTCGAGCCGTTCGTTGGCAGGCCGTCGAGAATCACCTGCTTGGCGCCGGTGGAACGGTGGACCCAGGTCAGGCGTCCGCCGTTCACCTTCGGCGCGGCTTCCGCCACCAACAGATGTCCGGCGCCGGTAAAGGCGAGCTTATAGGGAGATTCGAGGCCGGTGGCGACCACGGCCGGGGTTTGCGCCTGCAACAAGGTGGGCAGCAGGGCCAATCCGAGAATGGCGCTGCGGCGGGAGAGGCGAGTGATGAACTGCATGAGACTCCTCGAGTGAAGTATGAAGCGTACGCTTCCTTCTAAAGAGGCGTGATTGCCCAGCCAAAGCGATCACCGTGGGCGAACTTTGCTGGCGCACCGCCAGCCAAAGCGCTTCAGCGGTGATCGAGCACGGCCAGCTGTGATAAGCTCAGATTCGATCTGAAATTTCAGATTCACTATGGTTCGCAACTTCGTTACCCTCGTTCTCTTTTCCTCGATCGCCCTCGGTCAGCAATCCACCGCGACCATGACCGGCACCGTGACTGACTCGCAGGACGCCGTCATTGCCGGCGCCCGCGTCGAGATTGTCAATGTCGACACCGGTGCGGTGTTTCGCACCCAGACCAACGAACAGGGCGGCTACACGGCGCCCGGCCTCGTCGTGGGCCGCTATGAAGTGCGCGCCGAGCGCGACGGCTTCAAGCGCGCTGTGCGCAGCGGCCTCACGCTGCAGGTGAACCAGAACGCGCAAGTGAACCTGATGCTGCAAATCGGCCAACTGGCGGAGACCGTCGAGGTGAAGGGCGAAGCCGCTCTGGTGGACGCCGGGTCGGCCACCGTCGGCACCGTGATTGAAAACCGGCAGGTGCAGGCGCTGCCGCTGAACGGGCGCGGCGCGCTTTCCTTGACGCTGCTGACGCCGGGCGTGCTGTCGAACGCGGGACCGACGAACTCCGGCTTCGGCGACCGCGGCATTCAGATTTCGTCGCTTTCCATCAACGGATCGCCGAACAGCATGAACGCGCAGATGCTCGACGGCAACAACAACGTGCTGTCGTACGTGGGCGAAGTGGGCGTGCCGCCCACCGTCGACGCGGTGGAAGAGTTCAAGGTGCAGAGCGGACCCATGTCGGCCGAGTTCGGCTTCACCGCGGTGGCGCCATCAACCTGGTGACGAAGTCCGGCACGAATCAATATCACGGCACGCTCTATGAGTTCCTGCGCAACGACAAGTTCGACGCGCGCAACGCCTTCGCCACCACGCGCCTGCCGCTGCGCTACAACCAATACGGCGGCACCATTGGCGGGCCCTTCATCAAGAACCGTACGTTTGGCTTCTACAACTACGAGGGCTACAACCTGCGCCGGTCCAACCCGCGGATCACGACGGTGCCCATTACCGCCTGGAAGCAGGGCGACTTCTCCGACTTGCGCAATGCCCAGGGCGTCTTCACGCCGATCTTCGATCCTTCCACCACGCGAGCCAATCCGGCGGGCGCCGGCCTGGTGCGGGATCCGCTGCCGGGCAACGTGGTGCCCCGCGCGCGGTTCGACACGGTGACGCCGAAGATCCTGGCCTTCTGGCCGGAGCCCAACAAAGCGCCCATCAATCAGTTTTCCCAGGCACAGAATTTCCAGGATGCTTCGCTCACGGCCGTGGATTGGAACCAGACGAACTGGAAGATCGACCACCGCTTCAGCGACAAGAATTCGATCTTCCTGCGCTACACCACCGCCCAGCACGCGCCCACCGGCAACAGCATCTTCACGGATCCTACCGTCGGCCAGAATCGCGAAGACGACCAAACGAACCGCAACGCGGTGGTGAGCGACACGCACACGTTCTCGCCGACGCTCATCAACAACCTGCGCGTCGGTTTGATGCGGCAGAGTTTTGTTTTTCGCGCCATCAACTTCGGCCGGGATTGGCCTCGGAAATTGAGCCTGCCCGCCATCATCCCTTCCGAGCAAATGCCGCAAATCGACTTTGGCTTCGGCGCCATTGGCGGCGGCGCCGCGGGCACGCGCGGGTCGTTGAACTGGGACCTCCAGGATATGGTGACGAAGATCGCCGGCAAGCACACGCTGAAGATGGGCTACAACCATCGCATTCTCTACGGAGGCAATCAGCAAGGCGCGGCGCTCTCGGGCGACTTCTCCTTTGGCGGCCTGCTGAGCAATCCGCAGGTGCCGGTGAACACGGGCAATAGCCTGGCGCAGTTCCTGATGGGCGAGGTGAGCTCCTCGTTCATCGATCGTATTTTGGGCAACTCCTACCACGCCTTCGCGTCGAGCGCCTTCGTGCAGGACGACTGGCGCGTGAATCGGCGTCTGACGCTGAACCTGGGCCTGCGTTGGGACTTCCAGCAGAAGCCCTACGAGCGTCACGACGGGCAGATCAACTTCGATCTCTCCCAGCGCGAGCCGATTACCGGGCTGCCCGGCGTCACCGTCTACGCGGGCAAGAACGGGCAGCCGCGCTCGTTCCTTGGCGAGGACTACAACGACTTCGGTCCCCGCGTCGGTTTCGCCTGGGACATTTTCGGCAAGGGAACCACGGTGCTGCGCGGCGGTTACGGCATCTTCTATCCCTCGATCTTCTTCCGCACGTTCATGGGCAACACCCAGTTGTTCTCCACCACCCGCACCGCCTATGTGGCCACCGCGCCCGGCCTGCGCGCCTTCCGCTTCCAGGACGGTTTCCCGTTCCGCCCGCTCGAATCGCCTGGGTCCAGCGCTGGTCCGAGTGCGTTGCTGGGCCAGGGGGTGCAGCTCTATGAGTCTTTCCCGTCGACCCCGATGTCCCAGCAGTGGGACATGTCGCTGCAGCAGCAGTTCGGCGATTGGCTGGTGGATGCCACCTACTCCGCCAACAAGGGCACGCACTTCGCCGCCGGCGGCTACAACCTCAATCAACTCGACCCCCGGCTGCGCGCGCAACTGCAGCTCTCGCTCAACGACCCGGTTCCGAATCCGAACGCGGGCAAGATTCCCGGCGGCTTGGGGGCGGCCACCATCACCCGCGAGCGCAGCTTACAGCCCTATCCCCACTACAATGGTGTCACCGTGGCCGCGCCGCGCTACGGCAACTTCATTTCGCACCTGTTCCTGCTCAACGTGAAACGCCGGTTCAATCGGGGTCTGCTGGTGAATTTCTCCTTCACCGGCGGCAAGAAGATCTCCGATTCGAACACCGTGCCGGTCGACTTCGGACCGGTGGAGCAGACCAACGACAACGGCTTCCAGGACGGCTTGTACAACCGGCGCCTCGAGCGCAGCGTCGATCCCGCCGACGTCTCGCGCCGCGGCGTGGCCAGCGTGATTTATGAGCTCCCCTTCAAGGCGCAGAACGCCTTCGCGAACAAGCTGGTGGCCGGTTGGCAGCTGAACGTCATCGGCGTGGCGCAGAACGGCATCCCGCTCACCGTGCGCGGCGCGAACAACTTCCAGGCGGACCGGCCCAATTCCACCGGCAAATCCGCCGCCATTGAAAACCCCACGGCGCAGCGCTGGTTCGATACGTCCGCGTTCGTGAATCCGCCGAATTGGACCGTGGGCAACGTGGGCCGCACCATTCCGGACGTCCGCCATCCCGGCGCGTTCAACATCGATTTCTCGCTCATCAAGGACACGCGCATTCGCGAGCGCTTCAAGCTCCAGTTCCGCGCCGAGGCCTTCAACCTGGCCAACCGCGTCAATCTGGGCCTGGCGAACGACAACTTCGGCGCGGGACCCGACGGGCGCAACGCCAGCGCCACCTTCGGCACCGTGAACTCTTCACGCGATGCGCGCGTTGGCCAGTTGGCCTTGAAACTCTTTTTCTAATGCAGGGCGTCTTTCCCATTCTCAACACCACCTTCCGTGACGACGGAAGCCTGGACGAAACCAGCCAATTGAAGCTGGTGGACTATCTGCTCGAGGCCGGGGCCCACGGGCTCGGCCTGTTCGGCAATGCGAGCGAAGGCTACGCGCTGGCCGACGACGAGCGCCAACGGCTGCTCGAGATCATTGCGAAGCACGTCGATGGCCGGGTGCCGTTGATCGCCTCCACCGGCGCCACCGGCACGGAACTCGCCGTGCGCGCGAGCCGCGCGGCCCAGGACCTGGGCGCGCAGGGCTTGATGATCCTGCCGCCTTACTACCTCAAGCCCGGCGCCGATGGCCTCCTGTTCTATTTCGACGCGATCTCGCAGGCGGTTTCGATTCCGATCATGGTGCAGGACGCTCCTCTCATGTCGGGCGTGACGCTGCCGCCCGCCTTGCTCGCTCGCATGGCGAAGGAGATCGAGCACGTGGAACTGGTGAAGGTGGAAGCGCCGCCCACCGCGCCGAAGTTCACCCAGATCCTGGCGTCAAAACCGCCGGTGACGCTCTTCGGCGGCTTGAATGGCAATTTCCTCATTGAGGAGTTCGACCGCGGCTCGCGCGGCGTGATGCCGGGCTCCGACATGATTCCCGAGTTCGTCCGCTTGTGGGCGCTGCTCGAAAGCGGCGATCGCGCGGGCGCGTGGGCGCTGTTTACCAAGATCCTGCCGTTGATCCGGTTCGAGCTGCAGCCCGGGCTCGGCGTGGCGGCGATGAAGCAGAATCTGCTGGCGCGGGGCGTCATCGCCTGCGCGAAGGTGCGGCATCCCACCTCGGAGCTCGACGCGGAGGGCGTGAAGGAACTGGCGGCGCTGCGTTCGCTGACGGCGTAAGATGACTCTTGACCCGCATGTTTCTCCGCCTCGTTGCCGGCCTCACGCTCGGCCTTGCCCTGGCCGCCGCCCAGACCGCGGCGCTCCCCGCGTCGTACCAACGCTACTGCGCCGCCTGCCACGGTGACCGCGCCACCGGCACCGACCGTGGCCCGAACCTGATTGACTCGCGCTCGCTGCGCGCGAAATCCCTCACCGCTCTGCGCGGCATCATCCGCAACGGCACCCGCGGCGGCATGCCGCCCTTTGCACTGGCCGACAAGGAGCTCGACGAGCTCTCGGTGCTCATTCGCGGCTGGAACGCTTCCGCCTTCGACGCGCATCCGGCGGGCGACACGGCGGCGGGCGCGCGCGTCTTCGCCGCCCAGTGCCAGCGCTGCCACATGGTGCGGGGCGCCGGTGGCGTGAACGGCCCTGATCTCACCGGCATCGGTCGCGAACTCACCGTGCGCGAGCTGGAACAGACGCTCGCCGACCCCGCGTCGCGCAAGGGCAAGCGCAACGCGGCCAGTTGCCCGAGTTGGGCCTTCTGCCCCGATGATCCCTGGGCCGTTGTCAATGTGCGCTTGAAGAGCGGCAACACGCTGCGTGGCTTCTCGCGCAGCCGCGGGCCGCACGACTTGCAGCTCCAGACGCTCGACGGCCGGATGCATCTGCTGCGCGAAGCCGAATGGACGTCGTTCTCCGAGGAGACCGGCTCCTTCATGCCCGCCCTCAAAGCGACCGCTGCGGAGCGCCGTGATCTCATCGCCTATCTCGCGACGCTCGGCGGCACCACCACTGGCGTCAATCCCAGCGCGGCTCCGGTGGTGACCAACGCCGCGTCACCCGGTGCGTGGACCGGCTACCACGGCGACGATTCCGGCAATCGCCACAGTGCTCTGAATCAGATCACCACCGCCAACGCCAGCAAGCTCCAACTGGCCTGGAGCTACACGCTGCCGCATCCCAACCTGCAGACCACGCCCTTGGTGGACAGCGAAGGCGTGATGTACGTCACCGCGCCGAATCAGGTATGCGCGCTCGATTCCGGCACGGGCCGCGAGATCTGGTGCTGGACGCGTCCGCGCGCGGAAGCGAAGAAGATCTCCGGCGACGCGGCCAAAGGCGCGCAGCGCGGCGTGGCCATGCATGGCGACCGCATCTTCTTCGGCACCGACGATGCGCACCTCGTTGCTCTGCACCGGCTGACCGGCGCCGTGCTTTGGCAAGTGTTCATGCCGCCGGCGTCGCCGTTCGCCTATGGCTCCACCGCGGCGCCCTTCGTCGTGGGCGACCTCGTCATCTCCGGTGTCGGCGGCGGCGATTCTCCCTTGCGCGGCTTCATCGTTGCCTATGACACGCGCACCGGCCGCGAAGTCTGGCGCTTCTGGACGATTCCCAACCGCAATGAGCCCATCGCCAGCACGTGGCAAGGCACGATGCTCGAGCAGGGCGGCGGCGCCACGTGGCTCACGGGCTCCTACGATGCTTCATCCGGCACTTTGTACTGGCCGGTCGGCAATCCCTATCCCGACACCGATGGCTCCCAGCGCAAGGGCGACAATCTCTACACCGATTCCGTCGTCGCGCTCGACGCCAAGACCGGCAAGCTGAAATGGCACTTCCAGTTCACTCCCCATGACCTTTGGGACTGGGACGCTACCGAGCCCCTCGTGCTCGTCGACGCCGAGTGGAAAGGCCGTGCGCGCAAGCTGCTGCTGCAGGCCAATCGCAATGGCTATTTCTACGTGCTCGACCGCGAGACCGGCGAGTATCTGTTGGGCACGCCGTTCGTCAAGCGCCTCACGTGGGCCAAGGGGCTCGACGCCAAGGGCCGCCCCATCGTCAATGAAGCGGCGAAGCCCTCGATGGGCGGCACCGTGGTGTGCCCCGCCGTGCGCGGTGCCACCAACTGGTATTCCACCGCCTATCATCCCGGTACGAAGCTCTTCTATGTGATGGCCGTGGAGGATTGCAACGTTTATCGCCAGGCGGGCAGTTGGTTCGTGCCGCACAATGATCCGGCGCAGCCGCCCCAGAAGGTGCTGCGCGCGTTGAACATCGAAACCGGCCAGATCGTGTGGGAAGTGCCGCAGGTGGGCGCGCCCGAAGCGAATTATTCTGGCGTGCTCTCTACCGCCGGTGGCCTGGTGTTCTACGGTGAATCGGGCGGCACGTTCGCAGCGGCCGACGCCAAAACGGGCAAAACGCTTTGGCACTTTCCGGCGGGCGCCGCGTGGAAAGCTTCGCCCATGACGTACACGGTCCACGGGCGGCAACACGTGGCGATCGCCGCGGGCGGACAGATTCTGGCGTTCCGCCTCGCGGAATAGCCTACAGCCAGCGCTTCAGAAAATCGACGAACACCGGCCAGTCCGACGGCATGCTGCCGTGTCCGCCGTTATGCATGAAGTAGCCCAGCGGGTTGTTGCCGGTCTGCGGCAGCAGCGGACGTGGTGCGATCGACCAGCCTGGGCTTCGGTTTAGTTCACCGGAATTCCGGCCACGGAGACCGGCGGATCATCGGCAATCTGGCCAAGCGTCAGCAGCAGGGGGAAGAGCACCACGCGGCCGACTCTATCATGGCTCTCAGTGCTTGATGAACGTACCGGCGCGCAGTTCGCGAACCGCCTGATTCAACTCCTCGTCGGTGTTCATCACAATCGGCCCGTACCACGCCACCGGCTCCTGCAACGGCTGCCCGGAGACGAGAAGAAATCGAAGGCCCGCCGGTCCGGCCTCCACCACAATCTCGTCGCCGCGCCCGAACAGCACCAGCGAGTGGTTTGCCGCGTCCCAAACGGCGGGACCACCGGCGGGCGCTTCGGTGAGCACCGGCTGCGGCGCGGAGGAATCACGGAAGTTGCCGGAGCCCGCGAAGACATAGGCGAACGCATTGCGCTGCGTCTCCACGCGCAGGCGCTTCTTCTTTCCGGCGGGCACGGAGATGTCGAGATAAGAGGGATCGGCGGCCACGCCTTCCACCGGACCGCGCTGGCCCCAGAACTCGCCGCAAATGATCCGCGCGTGCGTGCCGTCGTCGTCGGTCACTTCGGGAATCTGCGCGGCTTTGATGTCCTGGTAGCGCGGCGCCGTCATCTTGCGCGACGCCGGCAGGTTGGCCCAAAGCTGAAAGCCATGCATGCGCCCGTCCGCATCGCCGCGCGGCATTTCCTGGTGCAGAATGCCGCGGCCGGCCGTCATCCATTGCACGTCGCCCGCGCCCATGGCGCCTTTGTTCCCGAGCGAATCCTGATGCTCCACTTCGCCGGCCAGCACGTAGGTGATGGTCTCGATGCCGCGATGCGGGTGCCACGGAAAGCCCGCCTGATAAAGGCGCGGATCGTCATTGCGAAAGTCGTCCAGCAGCAGGAAGGGGTCGAACTCCTGCGTCTTGCCGAAGCCGAAAGCGCGCTCGAGGCGGACGCCGGCGCCTTCCATGGTGGGCTGCGTTTGGAGAATCTGCTGGACAGGGCGGAGCGACATACCCTTGCTTGGATGCACGAAAGGGGCCGGACGATGCCAGCCCCTGCTCACTCACTACTTCGCGAGCGTGAAGTTGATCTCGACTACCGTCGTCACTTCCACCGGCACGCCGTTCAGCAGCGTGGGCGAATAGCGCCACTGGCGGACGGCCCGCGTCGCGCTCTCCACCAGCCTGGCGTCCACCTGCTTGTTGATCGGCTCCAGGTTGACGATCGCCCCATCCGTGCCGATCACCGCGTTCAGCAGCACGGTCCCCTCCACGCGATCCATCTTCGCCGTGGCGGGATATTCTGGCCGCACCTTCTCGAGCAGCTTGGCGGCTTGCACATTGCCACCCACGCGGATGCGCGTGGGCGCCGCGCCCGGCGCGCGGGTCTGCGGGGCCGGACCCACGGGCGCCGCGCCTTCCACCGTCATGCGTTCGCTGATGCCGCCCATCTGCAGGGTCAACTGGAGCGGCTTGCCCGATTGCGCCCGCTCGAAGCGCACGCCGCTCTGCGCCATGCGGGCGAAGCCCGGCGCGCTCACTGTCAGATCGTAGGAGCCATCGGCCACATTCTCGAACGCGAACTCGCCGGCGGGGTTCGTGTACACCACCTCGTGGATCTCTTTCGCCTGCAGGTCGACGCGCACCTTCGGCACCACGGCGCCGCTGGGTTCGCGCACGACGCCGGCCAGCGTGCCGGCCGCCTGTCCCCAGGCCACTTCGGGCAGCGCGGCCACGGCCAGCACCGCCGCCAGCGAAAGAGAAGCGGCGAAGCGCGCAAAGCCGGCGTTCGGCTGGCGGCGGTCCGTCCGCGGATCGAGCAGCGCCGCTACACGGCGATGCAATTGAGATGTACGGGTCATGGCAAGTCCTCCTTCCGGCGCTGCCCGGCGCGAATCCGCCAGGGCCCGGGCTATGTCGACCAAATGTCCGGCGTAGGATGACGCCGGGGTTCCCTGGTGGACGAGCACGCCGTCGTCAGCGGCCTGCTCGCATTCGCGGCGCAAAGCGGCGGCCGCCAGCCAAACCAACGGCTGCGGCCAATAGAGCGCACAGGCTGCTTGCGCCAGCGCCTGGCTCATCGTATCTTTCCTCCGCACGTGCTCGCGCTCATGCGCCACGGCGGACTCCCATTGCGCCCGCGGCCACGCCTCCGCTTCGGCGGGCAACACCACCAGCGGACGGATCAGGCCGCACACCATCGGCACGCCGATCTCCGTGCTCAATGCGACTCCTTCCTCGCGCGACGCCCGCGCGCGCCAGCCAATCCGCGCGGCCACGAATTGTCCGCGCCAGGCCCGGCCCAGCAACAAGGCGGCGCCCGCCAGCCACAGCACCGTCGCAGGCTTCCACGGCACGGGAGACGGCTCTCCCGCCGTCACTTCGATCACCGTGCGCGCCACGCGCGGCAAGCCGCCCGCCACGGCGATTGGCGCTGGCGCGAACGACGGCATCCACCGCACGGCCGCCTGCAGCAACGGCAACACCAACAGCGCCGCGAACGTGAGCAACCAAACGAAGTGCCTTCGCGCCGCCGAGCTCCGCCGCAGCGCCACTCCATTGATCAACGCCGTCACTGCCAGCAACAACGCAGAGCGCCAGAATAGATCCAGCAGCATCACCGGCCCTCCTTCCGCGCCTTCGCGATCAATGCCGCCAAGTGATCCAACTCGTGTTTCGACAAGCGCGCCGACGCCGGATCCAGCAGCGCCGCCGCCGCCTCCGCCGCTGACCCGGCGAAGAAGGTGTCCACCAGATGCCGCAACGCTCCCTTGCGGGCATTCTCCGTCCGCACCGTCGGCGTGTAGACGTAGCGCAGATCCTTCTCCTCATGCCGGACGTGGCCTTTGTCTTCGAGCGTCCGCAGCTGCGCGCGGATCGCCGAATAGCTCGGTGGATCGGCGATCGCGGCCCGGATCTCGGCCGCCGTCGCCCGTTCCAGCTTATACAGCGCGTCCATGATCTGCCGCTCACGGCGGCTCAGCTTCGTCTCGGCGTTCATGCTAAATTGTTAACAGCCTGCTAGAAAAATAGCATCACTGCAGGTGCCTGTCAAGCCCGTTATAAAATGAGCGTGGAGTTTGCCAGCCACACCATGAGCGCTATTCGTGTCGATCGTCGAGCCTTCTTGAGAGGCGTGGGCGGAGCCGCCCTCGCGTTACCCGTGTTGGACGCCATGGGTGCGGAGATCACGGAGAAAGCCCCGCGGCGCTTCTGCGCCATGTACACCGCCAACGGCATGTCCTTGCCGAAAACGGAGCATGGCATCGCCGATTGGCACTGGTTCCCCACCGCGGAGAAGGATGGCAAGTTCGTCTTCGGCCAATCCACCGCGCCCTTCGAGCCCTTCCGCCAGCAGCTGAGCTTCATGGGTGGCATGTTCCACCCCAGCGGACCCAAGGCCGACCCGCACACCTGCTCCGACATGTGGCTCACCGGCGCGCCGCTGCATAACCCGAAGCCCGGCACCTACAACACTGTCGGGCTCGACCAGGTGATCGCGCTGCACACCAAGCAGCATTGCCGCCAGCCCTCGCTCATTCTTTCCATCGACGCCGGTACCGGCTTCCTCTCGCGCACCGGCACCATTTCTTACAGCCTCGAAGGCCGCCCGATTCCGGCCGAGAACAATCCGCGCCGCATCTTCAACCGCCTCTTCTCGAGCGACCGTTCGAACATCGAAGAGCAGCGCGCCAATCTCCAGCGCCGCATCAAGCTGGTGGACGCCGTTGCCTCGAGCGCGAAGTCCTTCGACAAGCAACTCGGCAAGAGCGACCGTGAGCGCATGGACCAATACCTCACGTCGCTCAACGAGGTGGAGTCGCGGCTCATCGCCTCCGAGAAGTGGATCGACATCCCGCTCAAGAAGCAGGAATACGGCCACCTGAATCTCGACGTCACCAACGAAACCGAGCAGCCCGCCGAGTACTACAAGAACATGTTCGACCTGATCGCGCTGGCGTTCGACGCCGACATCACGCGCTCGGTCACCTTCATGTTGAATCCGTGAGGACGGCATGGGCATCAGCGACACCTTCCCGCTGAAGCTCGGCCTCTCGAAGACCCACCACCAGCTTTCGCACGCCACCGACAAAGTGGGTCAGCTCGATTTCGCCAAGTACGATCGCTTCCTCGCCGAGCAGGTGGCCCATTTCTTCGGCCGCCTCACCGAATACAAGGATCGCAACGGCTCCGTGCTCGACAACACCATCGTGCTGTTCGGCAGCGGCGCCTCCACCACGCACAATCCCACGAACCTGCCGACGATGGTCGCCGGCGGCGCGAACATGGGCCTGAAGCACGGCGTCTACTGGCGCAAGGGTGAATCGCGCATGTCGAACATGTATCTGAGCATTCTGCGGTCGATGGGCATCGAGCAGGAGTCGTTCGCCGATAGCACTGGCACGCTCACCGATTCGATCTTCACGCGCAGCTAACTACCAGATCGGCGCGACGGCCACCTCGCCCCGTGCCGCCCGCTCATTCAACCAATAGCCAAAGCCCGGCCGCAGAGTCAGCTCCACGAAGCCGCCAGCGGGCACCGGCTCGCCCTCGAGCAGCAACTCGCCGCCCTGCGCGAAGATGTCGACGAACTCCGTACGCGGCGAGTTCTCCGTGGCCAGCACGAAGTGGAACGTCGGCGACCCGCAGCCGTGCGGAATCACCGGCAACCCCGCCTCGCGCGCCATCGCCGCGATCACGCGCAGCTCGCTCATGCCGCCGGCGCGATAGATGTCCGGCTGCAGCACGTCGAGACAGCGGCGCTCGATCCACGGCGCGAACCCCCACCGCGTGTACTCATGCTCCCCGGCCGCCAACTTGATGTCGATGGCATCCTTCAAGCGGCAATAGCCCTCGATGTCATCGGGCAGCAAGGGCTCCTCGAGCCAATGAATGCGGTAGTCGTGTAAGCGCCGGGCGAGCTCGATGGCGTAGTCCACCGTCAGCGCCATGTAGCAATCGATCATCAGGTCGCCGGCCTCACCGATGCGCTCGCGTGTGGCGCGGATCAGCGCTTCATTCGCCCGCAGCCCCTCCTCGCCATCGGCCGGTCCATGCGGCAAGGCGATCTTCACGCTGCCGAAGCCTTCCTGCAAGTGGCGCTCAGTGAGATTGCCGGTGACATAAGCAGGTAAAGACGCCTTCGTCGCGCCGCCGAGAAGCTCATACACCGGCTTCCCCGCGCGCTTGCCGGCCAAGTCCCACAGCGCGAGGTCGAGCCCGCTGATTGTCTCAATGGCCAGTCCACGACGGCCGTAAGCGAAGCAGGCGCGATAAAGCTGCTCCCAGCGCAGTGCGATGTCGTCGGCCTCCTGCCCAACCAGTAGCGGCCCGAAGTGATCCTCGATCAGCACCTTCGCCGCCCGCCCCTTGGCGCCGCCAATGAAGCCGAGCCCCGTGCGCCCGTCGTCCGTCCCGATCTCCACCACCGCCGACGTCATCTCGCCAAACCACGACGAGCGCCGCGCGCGAAACTCCGGATAAATCGACATCGGATTCGCAATCAGGCTCTCGTTCAACCACGACGAGCCCATGCGCGCCGTATGCACGCGCACCGAACGGATTAGCGCCATAGTCCTCCCAGCGCCAGGCCCGCGGGATCTTCGCTGGGGAAGGGAAGTGTCCGCATGCGCGCCGCCGCCGCGGCGTCAGGCGCTTCACGCAGTAGGTCCCAACGCTGGCCCAGCGCGTACGCGCCGCTCACCTGAAAATCCGCCGACGCCGACACGCGGCAATGGCCGGTGCCGCACGGCAACAGCGCGACGTCGCCCGCGCGCACCGTCACCAACTGGCCGATCGGAGGCTCGCCGCCCAGCAGAATTCGGGCTTCGCCGCTTGAAAACGCCAGCACTTCATGCGCGGTCGAATGATAGTGATGAAACGGATACACGCCGTTTCGCCATTCCGGCGTCCAGCCATGCTGGCGCACCAACGCCTCGAGCCGGTCTACCAGGTCGCGCTCGCCGCGCAGCAAACCGCGATGTAAGATGACCGGAAAGCGGTTGTTCGGCATGGCGCCGTTGGGCGCCAGCCGAAGCAATTCAGGCTCTCGGCCGGCGGCGGAAGAAAGCAGCAGGGAGCGCCGTCGCATCGTCACTAGTCTGTCACGCAAAGGGCCCTTGCCGCACCCCGCGCGATTGTCTTATGCTGTATCAACCATGAACATCAATAACGCGGTCGACAAAGCCTTCGAAGGCAAGTCCCTGAAAGAGATCCTCGATGCCCCCGTCAGCGCCCTGCAAGGCGTTTCCGATGGCGATGGCGAACTGCTGAAGAAGGCGTTCGGCATCAAGACGGTGCGCGATCTCGGCACCAACAAGTTCTTCCAATGGGCCCAGGCTCTGGCTGCGCTCGAAGGCACCGAGGAGTAACCCGGTGAACGTCAACCAGGTCCTCGACCCCGACTTTCGGGGCAAGCCCCTGAAGGAAGTGCTCGACGGGCCCGCGCGGGCCATCTGGGGCGTCTTGCCGGAGGATGGCGAAGCCTTGAAGAAGGCTTTCGGCATCAAAACCGTTCGCGAAATGGGCACCAACAAGTTCTTTCGTTGGGCCCAGGCGATCGCCGTCCTCGCCGAGCGCGAAGCGAAGTAACTCCTTTTCTGCAAGTCTGAACATCTCCGGCGGAGGCTCAATTGAGATCCCGCCTTCGCCGGATTCAGCTCGATACCCCTCCGCGCGGCGGCTACGCTGTTTGTGGCCCCGCCCAACCGAAGCCCGGCTTGTCGTGCGGCTCCATGTAGATGCCTTCCGGCCCGCGCGACAACTTGTAGTCTTCCTCGAACTTCTTGTAGTAGTCCTTCGGCCCGCCGGGCGGCGGCAGGAACATCTCGCACCACGGTGAATTCGTCGTCGCCGCCGTGAACGCCACCGATTCCGGCGTCAACCCGCCGCCGTGCGGAATCACGGGAATGTCGTAAGCCGCCGCCAGCGCCGCGATCTTGCGCGCTTCCGTCAACCCGCCGCACCATTGCAAGTCCGGCTGCCAGATCTCCGCCGCCTGATTCTCGAGCAACTGCCGGAAACCATAGCGGCCGTATTCATGCTCGCCGGTCACGATGCGCGTCGATTTGATCTGCTTCCGCAAACGCCCGAAGCCGGCGTAATCATGCGGCTGCAGCACCTCTTCCATCCAGTAGATGCGGTAGGGCTCCATCATCTCGGCCATCTCGAGCGTGTAGCGCTCCGTCCACGCCATCCAGCAATCCAGCATGATGTCGCCTTCGGGGCCCAGCGCCGTGCGCGCGCGCTTCACCAGGTCGAGATTCTTCTTCTGCCCCTCGCGCCCATCGGCCGGCCCGTGCGGAATGGCCAGTTTCAGACGCCGATATCCGAATTCGACATGCTGCTCGATATCGTTGCCGGTGCAGTAAGTGGGAATGCGGTCCTTCGTCTTGCCGCCCAGCAGTTTGTACACCGGCATGCCCAGCGCCTTGCCCGCAATGTCCCACAGCGCCACGTCCACGCCGCTGATGGCGTTCATCGTGACGCCCATGCGCCCATAGCTCATCGTGGAGCGCCACATGATGTCCCACAGCTTCTCGATCTCGAACGGATCCTCGTTCAGCAGCAGCTTCACCAGGTGGTTCTCGACGATGAAGTTGCCCGCCGGACCGCCATTGCCGTAGCCGGTGATCCCTTTGTCGGTGGTCACCTCGACGGTGAAATCGCCCAGCTTTCCCGGATCCGGATTGAACAACGAGCGCGTCGCCTTGTACTTCGGGTAGATCGACATCGGGTTGGCCACCTCGACGCCTTGCGTGCTCCACGCATTCGGATCCGGCTTGTAGGTCGGCACCGGCAGGCGCGGGCGCGTCTTCACCACGCGCACGCCGGTGATCTTCAGCTTGCTCTTGCCGAAGTCCGGCGTTTGCGCGGCGGTCATCGCCGCGGGACTCGCGGCCAGGGCTTGCAAGAAATTGCGGCGGTTCATACTCGGTAGTGAGGCCTCAGGCTTTCCAGGATTTGATCGAGCTCGCGAAGGTCGGCGGCGTCCATGGTGAAGCGGCGCGTGTTGCGCATCACGACAGTCTTGAACACGCCGCGCCGGCGCAGGATTTCTTTCTGGATCACGTAGGTCACGCGGCGCTCGAGCACCGCCGACGGCAGGAACTTCGCGAACAGAGCGGCGGCTTCATTCTTCTTCCCCGCCTGAAACAGGTCCCACACCTCGGCCTGGATATCGGCCAAGCCAGCGCCGGCCATCGTGCCGCCGGAGCCGCGCTCCATCTCATTCAGCAGATTCATCGCGCCGCCGCCGGTGGACGGCACCAGCGGACGCTTGCGCTCCTTCACCACGCGCGTCACGTCGTGCGGCACATCGCCGGCTTCGAGCTTCAGGATCGTCAGCGTGGGAATCTGGTCGGCCAGCCGCAGCAGGAAGCCGGTGTCCATGCCGCCGTTCGACACCTGAATGCACAGCGGCAGTTTACTCACCGCCGCGATCGACGTGAAGTAGTCCGCCAGAATCGTCTGATCGCTGCCGCCATCGGTCGGGCCCAGCGCATGGATCCCCGTGGCGCCGATCTTCTCCGCATGCCGCGCGTGCTCCATGGCATCGAACTTGTTGTGCCCTTGCACGGCGATCAGCACCGGCACCCGGCCGCGCGCCTCTTTCACGACGGTCTCCGCATAGCGCTGGCGCTCGCGATACGAGAGCGAGTTATGCTCGCCCGCGCCGGCCGGCCACACCATGCCGTGCACTCGCGCACGGCAGAGGAAATCGGTTTCGCGCCGTAAGCTCTCCTCGTCGATCTCGAGCGATTCGAGAAACGGCGTCTGCATGATGACGAAGATGCCCTGCCATTTCTTCAGAGCGTCATCGGCCGTGGCGGCGGCGGAAGCCAGCAAAGGCGTAGCAAGGAGTTGGCGGCGCGTGGTCATTGGCGGACTTGGTTAGTCTATAGCAGACCACCGCGTGATGGGAAGTGTTGGCGCTCACGGCTCGAGCATGATGCCGAGAAAACCCTCATCGCTCGGCGCCATTGTGAAACTGGCAAACGCGAAGCCACCAGCGGCGAGACCGACGTCCGGCGCGCGCGTGTCGATTTGATAAACCCCTACCAGGCCGGGCGCGAGTCCGGCGAACGTGACCGCGGCCGGCTCCACGAACTCACCCGTTCCGGGGTGAAGCGATGTTCGCCAAAACCAGTTGATGGGCCGGGTGACCCGGCAAAGCCGGTCGAGCGGCGCGGCCTCGCCGGTGGACACGGCGCAGCCAACAGGGCCCAACCCCGTGACGAACAGATGCAGCGGTTCCCTTGGCCGGGCCGGAGCGTCCTTCGTGACCGGCGTCCAGTCCGCATGATAGGCCGCCTCCGAATAGCCCGCCGTCCGGAGTTGCGGGCCAAGCGGGAAGGCCGATGGATAGAATTCCGCCACCATGATTCGCACCGGTGCCGCTGGAAACGGGCAGCGCGTAGCCGAGGGCACCAGTTCCAGCATCGGTTCCGTCTCTTCCCAGGGGATCTGAATCGCGGGCGGGTAAGTGAGTCCGTCGGAGGCGAACTTGAAGAATGGCACCGGACGCCCATCGAGGCGGAGCACTTTCTCCGGCTGAAAGCCCATGGCCAACCGGACGAGCGAGCCCCGCGCCGCGGGCGCGTCAATCTTCCTGCCGGGCGAACAATCCAATCGCACTTCGCGTTCGCCTGTCATCAAGTCCAGGCGGCTGAACGTCATGTCCGGGCCCTGCACCCACGCCGACGAAAGGTCCGCCGAAAGTGAATGCGGTGACGTCAGATCACTGAAGCGGCTTACGGTGCGGCACTCTCCCGCACCCGTGGGGCACAAAGCCAGCGTCTGGTCGTTCATCGGTGTCAGGAACCAGGCGCCATCCGGGGCGAGCGCCAAAGCCACGGCCCACGAGTTCGCTGGTGGACTGAATCGCTGCCCGGTGACCGTGGAAAGCACGTAGCAGGTGCCGTCGCAGATCACCACGCGGTCCGCCATTCGATCCATGCCTCCCAGCCGCGCGTTGCGCATGGGCACGTTCAGCAAGTGCTGCGTCCCGTCTGGCTCCACGCGATACAAGGTGCGCAGATCGCGCCACAAGCCGGAGCCGTCGTTGCCCGGCATCACCTGAGCCTGAGTTCGCCGCATTTGCCCGGTGCTTCGGTCCACCACGCCCGTTGGCGTCGCTTCATAACGCCCGTTCTCGCTGAAGAGCGGTAAATAGGTGGCCGTCTTCGATTGTCCGGTCACGCGATCGAGATAAAAGTATCGCCGGCCGGTGGCGGGCGGAGGGGCGGCTGTCTCGAGGCCAATGCCGATGCCATCGGGGTACAGCGAGTAGGCCGACACCGGCCAGCCATCGGGCGCGGCGAAAATGGTGCGGCGGCCATCGGCGGGTGACCAGGAGTACAACTTCGCTGGCTGGGCTTGGCCGCTCGGGTCGAGCTCGAACGCCAAGTAGTAAAACGGTGCCTCCGGGCTGGAGGGCACCGTCACATTCCAAAGCCGTTGGGCGGCGGCCGGAATCCCGATCAATAGCCACAGCCAGAGCCGCATGGGTCCTCGCTACAATCCTAGCCCGGAATGTCCCGGCCAATCTCAAACCAGCGCGGCGTCGAGCGTAATCGGACAGTTCAGCACCTTCGACACCGGGCAGTTCGCTTTCGCGCCCTGTGCGATCTCCGCGAACTTCGCCGCGTCGATCTCCGGCACGCTGGCGCGCATCGTCAAATGAACACCCGTAATCGTAAAGCCGCCCTCGCCGCGCTCGAGCGCCAGGTCGGCGCGCGTGTCGAGTTGCGTCGCCGTGAACCCGGCATTCTGCAGCGCGAACGAAGTGGCCATGGTGAAACAGCCGGCGTGCGCGGCGGCGATCAACTCCTCGGGATTCGTCCCCGCGGCGTCGCCGAAGCGTGTGTTGAAGGAGTAGGGCGTGTCGTGCAGCACGCCGCCCGGGGCGGAGAGCGTACCGGCGCCAGCCTGGAGGTTCCCCTTCCAAACTGCGGTAGCGGAGCGTCGAATCAGCATGCCCATATGGATGTTCAATCAACGCTTCGCGACTCACCTAAAGCCAACGCCCGACACCGCCGATAGGCGCTTAGAGACCGGTGTATCCGGATGAGCGCCTTCATTTCAATGCGGAAGAAACTGATTCCCTTGGTGGCCGTGGCCCTTGGCGTGGCGGGCTTGGCCACCGTCTTGCTCTATGGGCTGATTGCGGATCGCTTCGGGCCCAGCCCCGGTGCGAAGGCGGCCGCTCAGATCATTGTTGCCTCGCGTGCCATCGATCGTGGCAAGGTCCTCGAGCCCGGCGATTTGAAACCCCTCGATGCCCCTTGCCCGCAGGGCGGCAGCAAGGCCTGTTTCGCCCACGCCGACGCCCTGGTGGGCCGCACCGCGCTCGAGCCCGTGCTCGCCGGCCAGCCCCTCCTCGCCGCGCTGCTGTCCGCTCCGGAGACCGGCTCGAGTCCCTCCGCCGCCATCCCGGTCGGCTACCGTGCCGTCACCATCCATCCCGCGGATTCCAGCGGCGTCATCGGCATGCTTCGCTCCGGCGACCGCGTCGACCTCCAGGTCATCGACTCCGATCGCTCCGTGCAACACGCGCCGTTGACCGTGCAAAAGGTCTGGCCCGATGTCGAAGTGCTTCAGGTCCTCCCGCCGGACCCCGCGTCCGTGTGGGCGCAGCGTCCCGTCGTCACCGTGTTGCTCGCGCCGCGTGAAGCCGAGCAGGTGGGCCTGTCTGACACCACCGGCCGCATCCGTCTGGTTCTTCGCAATCGTGACGAATCGGCGAAGAAGCTCTCCGTCGCCGCCGAGCCCGCCGTCGCCGCCAAGCCCACCGCCGCCGGGCCCCCTGTCGCCCAGGCGGCCGAACCAGTCCCGCCTCCCGCGGAGAAGCCAAAGCCCGCGGAAGCCGGCGCGCAGTACCGCGTTCGTCTCGTCAGCGTCAATCCCGAAGCGCTCGGCGACCTCGGCGCCGGCGAAGCCGGTTTGCAGCCCAAGGTCGAAGCGCAGAGCCTGGCGCAAATCGAACAGGCGCTCGCGCATCTGCAGAAGGACAAATCCGCGCAGGTCATTGCGGAGCGTCCGTTGCTGGCCGCCGCCACGCCGCACGATCTCATTCTCGATCCGCTCGGCGGTGCCCGCGTCGGCGCCAACGCCATTCGCCTCCGCCTCCGCACTCTCGCCAACGGCCGTCTGAAGATCGAGCCCGAGGCCCGCGTCGCCGCGCCGCAGGGCAGTGCCGCCCGCCGCGCCGAAGAAGAGCTCGCTTTGCAGCCCGGCCAGGCCGTGCTCGTTTCCAGCCTGCTCGAACACCGTGAAGGGCGTCCCGTGCTGCCGGGCGACGGCGGTCCTCGCGAGCCGCGCCTCGTGCTGGTGATCACCCCCAAGCCATAACGCCATGCTGCCGGTTGCCATCGCGGGAGCCTTCTTCCTGCTCACCTTCGCGCTGGTGGGCGGGGCGGGCTACGTGGTCCTGGCTTTCATCCGGCGGCGCATTGACGAACCTGCCGAAATCGCCGCCATCCGCGGCCACGTCCCCACCACTCTCCTCAAGCCGGATCAAGTCTCGAGCATCGGTGCCTGGGCCACCGTGCTCGACCGGCTCAATTTCTCGCAGCGCCTCAAGCGGCTGCTCGAGGAAGCCGACCTCGATTGGTCCGTCGGACGCCTTGCGCTCGTCATGGCCACCACCGGCCTCTCCACCATCGTGCTGCTCTCCCGTCTCCCGTTCGTCCCGCTCATGATGGCGGTGGGCGCGGGCATGCTCACCTGGACCATTCCGTATTTCTGGGTCGCTGGCAAGCGCCGCAAGAAGCTCGACCAATTCCGCGAACACTTCGCCGACGCCCTCGATTCCCTCTCCCGCTCCCTCCGCGCCGGTCACGCGCTGGCCACCGGCATGGACAGCGTGGCCACCGAAGCCGAAGCGCCCGTCTCCACCGAATTCCGCCAAACCCTCGATGAATGGCGCCTGGGCAGCACCTGGGACGAAGCCTTGACGAATCTCGCGCGCCGCGTGCCGCTGCTCGACGTCCAGATCTTCGTCGCCGCTGTCCGCCAGCACAGCCGCTCCGGCGGCAAGCTCACTGAAGTGCTCGCCTCGCTGGCCGAATCCATGCGCGAAACCAACGCCATCGAGGGCGAGGTCCGGGCCATCTCCGCTCACGGCCGCATGACCGGCATCATTCTCACCGTCCTGCCGCTCTTCATTGCCGGCATGATGATGTACGTCAATCCCACCTACATGATGGTGCTCGTCACCGATCCCGTCGGCCGCATTCTCACCTTCTGCGCCGCCGGCGCGCTGGTGGCGGCGCACTTCGTCATCCAGTTCATCTTGAGGATCAAGGTGTAAGCCGATGCTGCTCTGGATCCTCCTCCTGACGTTCGTCCTCGTCGGCGCGGCGATTGTCGCCGCCGGCTGGTGGCTCACCAAGCAGCCCGAGCCTCAACCCCTCCTGAAGCCCGAGACGCCCCCCGCTCCGCTCATCTTCGACGCCCAGGGAGAACAAACGGGAGAATCGGCGTTGCTCGAGTTCACCCGTACGGCGGGCTTGCTCGTGCCCGGCGGCGATAAGCCCGACGAGGCCCTCGACAAGGAACTGCTCGGCGCCGGCTTCCTCCATCCCGGCCGGCAGGCCTACTTCCGTGGCGTCCAGGCGCTCGCCGGCAGCGGCCTGGCCATTCTCTTCACTCTCTCCCAGGCCCTGCAAGGCACCGCCTTACTCGATTCCCTGCTGGGGGCTGGTGCTGGCCTGGCGCTGGGCTTCATGGTGCCGCAGCGCGCTTTGCGTTGGTTCGCCCGCCGCCGGCGCGACCATATTCGCGCGTCCCTGCCGCCCGCCATCGACCTCCTGGTCCTCGGCCTCGAAGCCGGCCACGGCCTCGATCATTCCCTCGAGACCGTCGCCCGCGAACTCCGTAAGGTCCATCCCGAACTCGCCCGTGAGCTCTCGCTGGTGCCTCTCCACATGCGCGCCGGAAACTCGCGGTCGCAAGTGCTCGATTCCATCGCCCGCCGCATCAAGGAACCCGAGTTCACCCGCTTGGTCAACGTCCTCTCCGACGGCGAGCGCTTCGGCGCCAGTCTCGCCCCCGCCTTGAAGAACCACAGCCGCTATCTGCGCACGCGCCGCCGCCAATCCGCGCAGGAGCAGGCGCGAAAAGTGAGCGTCAAGCTCGTCTTCCCCGTCTTCTTCCTCATCTTCCCGGCAGTGCTGCTCGTCACGCTCGGTCCCGCCGTCATCAACCTGCGCGCTGGCCTCGCGGGCCTCTTGGTGAAATAGAAGCTGGTGAAATAGAAGTATGGCTTACGAAACCACCGTCCGCTATCTGGGCTCCGTCCAGTTCGAAGCCGAATGCCGCGGGCACAAGGTCTACTGCGATCAGCCCGCCGCCAACGGCGGCTTCGACGAAGGCATGACGCCGCCTGAATTCCTGCTCGTCTCGCTCGGCACCTGCGCCGGCTACTACGCCGCCGAGTATCTGAACAAGCAGAAGCTGCCCGCCGAAGCGCTCACCGTCAAAGTCACCGCCGACAAGGTCAAGCCGCCCGCCCGGCTCGACTCCTTCGCCATCCACATCCACGCGCCCGGCGTCGACCTCTCCGTGCACGAAGCCGGTCTGCGCGCCGCTGTCGAAAAGTGCCTCATTCACAACACGCTCAAGCACTCGCCGTCCATCAGCGTCTCCGTCGCAGCTTGACGCCGTAATTCAGCCCCCGCGACAATCAACAAGCCGCAAGCAACCGCGCCGTCATTGCAGCCGGTCGAGCACCTTTTGAAAACGCCGCTTCACCGCCGCCGGCAGCTCCACCGCGCTCTTCTCCTCCGGATCCCTCGACACGTCGAACCCGCGACCATCGCCGTACAGCTTCCAGCGATGGTCCATCACCCAGCGCTCAGGCTTGAACTTCGCCCAGCGCGGCGCATAATGGCAGAAGATCTCGGTGCGCGGCTTGCCCTTCTTGCCCAGCACCTGCGGCAAGAAGCTCTGCCCATCGCGCGGGTGACCCGCGGGCATCGGCCGCCCGGCCGCCGCGGCGAACGTCGGGAAGAAATCCGTGAAGTCGATCAGATCCGGACATACGCGCCCCGCCGGCGTCCGCGCCCCCCAGCGCGCAATCAGCGGCACATGCGTGCCTGTCACCGTCGGACCGCCCTTGCCGCCCTGCACCCCGCCGCCCGCCGTGGGCATCTTCACGTTCACGGCGGTGCCATTGTCGCCGCTGAACACGACCAACGTATCGTTGCCCAACCCCAATTCATCGAGCTTGGCCAGCAACTGCCCCACGATCCGATCCAGGTACGTCACCATGTCGGGAAACCACCGCGGGTCATCGCCGTTCTTGTCTTTCTCCGTGTAGCCCTGGCTCGCGGGCGTCGGCACGAACGGATCATGCGTCAACGCCATCGCATAGAAAAAGAAAAACGGCCGCGCGCGATGCCGCGTGAAAAAATCGGCGGCGAACTGCGCGAACAGATCCGGTCCGAACGCTCCCTTCGCCACCGGCTTCTGCTCGCCATTCACATCGAGCAGCGGATCCCAATAGCGCGACCCTCTCCGCTTCACCTGCCACAAACAATGCTCGTCCCAACCGGCCTCGGCCGGTAGTTGACCCTCACCCTTGTACTGTGTCCCCGGAATCGCGCCCGATAGCTGCCACTTGCCCGCAATGCCCGTCACGTAACCGGCGTCATGCAGGAAGTGCGCGAACGTGCGCTCGCCCTTCCGCAACTGGCCAAACTCCGTGTAGTTCCGGAAGTTGTATTGCCCCGTCATCAGTTGGATGCGCGTCGGCGTGCATAACGGCGTGGCATGCGCCTGCGTGAAGCGGACGCCCCGCGCCGCCAGCGCGTCGATGTTCGGCGTCTTCCAGCCCGACGCCCCATTCGCCGACAGGCATTCGAAGCCGAAGTCATCGGCCAGCAACAGCACGATGTTTGGCGGCCGCTTCGGTGCCGCCGCCATCGATCCCAAGAATCCGCGACGAGTCATGCTTGGCGCTCCGTGATCAAAAACAGCGGCTCTCCCGCCTCCACCACCGGACATGCGTGAATCAGCGCCACCACACCGGCGCGCGGCGCGGTGAAGCGCTCCACGGGGCGGCCCCACAAATCCCGCAGCACGCCCAGCTCCTCGCCCGCGCGCACCGTCTGCAATAAGCCCACTGCCGGCGTCAGAAAACCGCGCTGCCCGGCGCTCACGCTGGCATCGATGTTCCCATCGCCGTACAGCCGAATCTCCGGCGGCGCCATCTCCGCTGTCTCGCCTGTCATGCCGAGCCACGCCATCGCATTACGCAGCCCCCGCTCGTAGATGCGGAGATCATCGGGATGAATGCGTCCCGCGCCCCGTGCCTCGACATAAATCGACGGCACGCCGCGTGCCCACGCCGCCGACACGGTGCGCCCCGGCGCGATCGACGGATGGCACCACACCACCGGCGCGCCGAACGCCTCCGCCAGGCCCCGCGCCCGCGTGTCCGCCTCGTGATATCCAGCCAAGGTCGGCATCAAACACTTCACGCCGGCGCTATGCAGGTCGACATACCAATCCGCCAGCGACAATATGCGCTGGTCGAAATGCCACGCGATCTGCTCCGTGGGCGACCCATCGGGACGCCCCGGAAACACGCGCGCCAGGTTCGCCTCATCCAAAGGGCTCGTGCGCCGCACCGCCCAAAACGCGGGCGGATTCGCCACCGGCACGGCCACCACGCTCCCGGCCAGCCGCCGCGGATCCAGGCGATCGAACAGATCGAATAGCGCCTGCACGCCTTCATATTCGTCGCCATGCACCCCGGCCGACACCACCAGCGTCGGCCCTGCCTGCGTGCCCCGCGCGGCCAACACCGGCAACTCCACGTCGCCCGCGCGAAGCACCGCATGCACCTTCGTGCCCGCCGCGACCGCCGCCTGGTCGAACGCCTTCATCGCCCCGGCCACTTCCAATCATTCTTGCCCGCACTCGGCTCCACCGGGCCCGGCGGCAGCGTCTTCTGCCACGCCAGCATCTGCGCGCTCATCCGCTTCACCACCGCTGGCTGCGCGGCGGCCACGTTGTTCAACTCCATCGGATCATCGGCAATGCGATACAGCTCCACCCGGCTCCCGTCCGGATTCATCAAGAGCTTCCAATCGCCGTCGCGCATCGAGAGCATCGGGCTCCGGTTCACCGCATAGCCGGCAATGTTGAAGCGCCACTCCCAATGCAGCGGCTTCCGGCGAGCCCGCGAAGCGCCCTTCAGCACGTCGGTCACGTTCTCCCCGTCCACCGAAGCGGACGCTGGCAACGCCACACCCGCCAGCGCGGCAAGCGTCGGATACCAGTCCACGCCTGACATCACCGCCTTCGTCTCCACGCGGCCGGCCGGAACCCGTCCCGGCCAGCGCACGATGCCCGGCACGCGCACGCCGCCCTCATACAAACTCCGCTTGCGCCCACGGAACGGCCCCGGCGACCCAAACGCCGAATGGCTCGCATTCAGAATATGGATATCCTCCGGCCCGTTGTCGGACGAGAACAAAATCAACGTATCCCGCGCCCGGCCATCCTTCTCGAGCTCATCCAACAGCCGCCCGATCTGCGTATCCAGATCCCGCAAGCTCGCGTGGTAAATCTGCTGCGCCCCTGGCCACGGCACATGTGGCCCCGGCTGTTGATTCTTGAACGGTTCGAGCTGCTCCGGCGTCGGCGCTAGCGGCGCATGCGGCAGCAGCATCCAAAGCTGCGCGTAGAACGGCCGATTCTTCGGCGTCTCCCGAATGAAGTCGAGCGCATGGTCGACAATCCAAGTCGCCGACTTCGCCCGGAACCCTGCCGCGTTCTCGAGCTGACGCGGATCATTCGAAGTAACCGAATGATGCACCTCGAAGCCATATGCGTCCGGCAACTGCGCGCCCGTGCCATGCCCCAAGTGCCACTTGCCCACATGCGCCGTGCGATAGCCTGCCTCCCGCAGCGTGCGCGCGACATTCGGCCGCGCCGGATCCAGAAAGTTCGGCATGCCGCGCCTCTGGTTCATTTCCTCGGTGGCGATATGCCCATGCATCCGGTTGCGCGCCGGAAACATCCCGGTCAGGAACGCGCTCCGCGTCGGGCTGCACACTGAGCCATTCACGTAAAACTGCGTGAACAGGGTGCCCTCCGCCGCCAGCCGGTCGATATTCGGCGTCTTCATCCGCGGGTTGCCGTAGCAACTCGGGTCGCCCCAGCCCATGTCATCGGCGAGGATGAAAATCACATTCGGACGCTCTGCCGGTTGCCAAGCGCTCAACAGCAGCGAACGGCGGCTCAGAAGCATTTCACTAGCTCCTCGGCGAACAACCGGTGCCCACGATCCTCTGGATGATTGATGCCATTCTTCAGCAGCGTCACGTAGGGCAGCCCTTCCTTCCACAAGTGCTCCCACCGTGCCGAAGCATCGGCCAGCGCGATCTTGTGATCGCCAGCGAATTGCCGCAGCGCGACGACGTACGGCCGCGTATCTCGCGTCTCATGCAGGCTCTCGAGCTTCATCCACGGCATCATCGTGAAGTGCGGCGTAATCAGAATCAGCTCCGCGCCCAGCGCCGCCACCCGCGTCTGGATCTCCGTGTAGACACTCTTCACCTCATCGGGCGTCAGCCCGGCGTCATTGACGAACTCCACTGACACGACATCCGGCTTCGCGGCCACCACCCGCTGCCAATCGATGCGCGGATTGTTCGTCTTGTAACGCTCCGGATAAAGCCACTGCCGCGAGTTCGATCCGCCCACCGCCACCGCCTCCACCGTCACGGCGGCCTTCGGATAGCGCGTCTTCAACAACTGCTCGAACACCGCCGGATAGCGATGCGCCGGCGTGCTCGCATCCCCGCCCTCGGTCACCGAATCGCCCCAGGTGACTATCTTCAGCGCCTCCCCGCGCCGCAGCTTGGCCCTCGCCTTCGGCAGCCGTCCTTTTGTGCTGGCCGTCTTCACCTTCGCCGCCGGCTCCAAAAGCGGAAAAACATCCGGCGCGCGCCCATCGCTGAAATAGGGAGTATAAAGATGCGCGATCACGCGCGCACCCGCCGGAGTCGCTGGCGGCAGCGGATCAGTCAACGCGGGAGTGCCCGCAATCACCTGCTCCCGGCCCTGCGCATTGCGCACCAGCAAATCGAGACGCCGCGTCGAATGGCAGTAGTCGATCGACACGGTGTCGCTCGTACCCACGCGACCGCCCTTCACCAAGCCAATCGTGCCCCAACCCTTGTCCACCACATAATCAACGCCTTCTTTGAGCACTTCGCCATTGAAGCGGATCACGAGGCTCGCCGCATCGAAAGCATCCGGCGCGGGAACCTTCCCGCCCGTATTCACCGCGAGCGCTGCCAGCACAGTGCCGCGCGACCACTGACGCGGCTGATCCGCGCTCAGCGTATGCGTCTCACCGGTCACGCACCGGCGCTCGGCGGGGGAAACAGAAACTACGGCCACGGCCGTCAGCAGGGCGGCGGTAACAAACATCGTTCCGCCATTATCTCTCCGCGCTCGACGGATGGGCTCAGCGGCGCCGTCGGATCACTGCCAGGATGAAAGCGCCGGACCCCAACAACACCAGCGACCCGGGCTCCGGCACGGCAGAGGGCGCCACGATCTGGTACGTCACCGACCCCTGCGCGATCGCGATCGGGATAGCGTTGAACAACGGATCCACAGCCAGCAGCGAGCTCAAATTCGCCGCGTACGTGCCGGGCGTCGCTCCCACCGTCGAGAGCGTCAAGGTGGCCAGCAACGTCGGGCTGCCTGTCAGCGTCAGGCCCGTGCCCGCGTTGGCTCCGAATACCTGGAATGCCGAAGGAAAGGGAAGAGCGAAGCCGCCATTCGGCGCGAACAGGTCATTAGTGCCCGCTGTGAAGATGCCCCCCGGCCCGCTTCCGGTAAAGCCGGGATCAGCGGCCTCAATCACGAAATCGACGCCCGCCAGATTGTTGATTGTTCCCGAGTTGGAGGTCAGGCTCAGTTGGAAAACGGCGGAATCGCCCAGCGTGATGGGGCCTGCCGGACCTTGCAACGAAAAGACCACTGCTGCCGGAACGGGAAGCGCCAGGGCTACCAGCGCGAAGGAGAGAGAGGCAAGTGTACGCATCGAAACTTGTTCGATGATCGGCTGCCGCCTCGGGCAGCGCCATAGTACGCGCGTACCACGCGCCAGTCCCCTTCTCCTTATCTCGGTAACGGAGAACTCGCCCAGGCCCAACGCAACTAATACTTCGGCACCGCCGGATCCACTTGGTCGCTCCACGCCAGAATCCCACCCTTCATGTGTTTGGCGTTCGTGAACCCGCTCTCCTTCAGCAGCGCGAGCGCCTTCGCGCTCCGCCCGCCCATCTTGCAATGCAGCACCACTTCGGCGTGCTTGTCCAATTCCGCAACGTGATTCGGCAATTGGCCCAACGGAATCAGCCGCGTCCCCTCGATCCGCGCCGTCGCGAACTCATGCGGCTCGCGGACATCGATAAAGACAAAAACATCGCCCCGCTCGAGCTTCGCCTTGATCTCCTTCGGCTCCAGTTCCTCCGCGCCCGGCTTCGGCACGCCGCAGAATTGGTGATAGTCAATCAAGCCCTTCACCCGCGTACACGCCCCGCCCACGCAAGCCGGATCCCGCCGCAGCTTGAGCTCGCGAAACTTCATGTTCATTGCGTCATACAACAACAGGCGGCCCTTCAGCGTCGTGCCCTGGCCCAGAATCAGCTTCACGCATTCAGTAGCCTGAATCAGCCGACGACTCCCGGCAGAATGCCTAGTACGCCGCCCTCCGCGCACGACGGCACCAAGCCTGGCGGCGGCGGCTCCGGATACAAACAGCGATAACAAGGGCCGTCTTCCGTCGCGAACACCGACGCCTGCCCCTCGAAGCGAAAAATCGACCCATACACGTTCGGCTTGTTCAACAGCACGCAGGCATCGTTCACCAGATAGCGCGTCGGAAAGTTATCCGTGCCGTCCACCACCAGATCGTAGCCCTCCACGATCCCCATCGCGTTCTCCGCGCTCAACGCCACCTCATGCTTCACGATCCGCACATTCGGATTGATATCCAGCATCCGGTCCGCCGCCGAATCGATCTTCTTCCGCCCAATGTCCTTCGTGCCATGGATCACCTGCCGCTGCAGATTGCTCGCATCCACCACATCGAAATCCACCAGCCCGATCGTGCCCACGCCCGCCGCCGCCAGATACATGCCAATGGGCGCCCCCAGACCACCGGTGCCTACCAGCAGCACGCGCGCCTTCTTCAACGCGATCTGCCCCTCTTCACCCACCTCCGGCAGAATCAAATGTCGCGAATAACGCTGGCGCTCTTCATCGGTCAGCGCCATCCCGCCCGCGATCGACGGCACAATCGACACCACGTCGCCCGCGCCCACCGCCGTCGCGTCGCGCTCCAGGTAGCGGATATCATCGTCGTTCACATAGACATTGATGAAGCTGCGCAGCTTGCCCTCGTCCGTGAACAGGTTCTTGCGCAAGTCGGGAAACTGCGTCACCAGCGCGGCAAGCGCTTCGCCGGCCGTGCCGGCGTCAACCGTCACCTCATCGGTGTCATTCGTGAAACGGCGCAAGGCCGTGGGAATCAGGATGCGAGGCATGTTCTCATGCCAGGATATCCTTCACCACGCGCCCCGCGACATCGGTCAGCCGCATGTCGCGTCCCGAATAGCGATACGTCAATCGCTCGTGGTTCAGCCCGAGCTGATGCAGCACCGTCGCATGCAGGTCGTGCAGATGAACTGGCTTCTCTTCTGCCACGAAGCCGAACTCATCGGTTGTGCCGTAAGCAAGCCCGCCCTTGATCCCACCGCCCGCCAGCAAGTAAGTGAAGCCCAGGTGATTGTGATCGCGCCCGTTCTGCACGTTGATGCGGCCATTCGTCTCCACCGCCGGCGTGCGGCAAACTCGCCGCCCACGATCACGATGGTCTCCTTCAACAGCCCGCTCGCCTTCAAATCCTGCAACAGCGCGGCGATCGGCTGATCCGCCTGCCGCGCCAGCGTCCGATGCACCAGGATGTCGTGGTGGCTGTCCCACGGAATGTCTTCGCCGAAGTAGACCTGCACCGCGCGCACGCCCCGCTCCACCAAGCGCCGCGCCAGCAGACAGCCGCGCGCGAAATCGCCATCGCGCGTCGCCGAGCGCGTCTTCGATTCCATCGCTCCCACGCTCTCCGGAATGCCATAGCGCGCGCGCACCGCTGCCGGCTCGCGACGGAGATCGAAGGCCTCCATGGCCTCACTCTGCATCCGATACGCCGATTCCATCACCTCGATGCGCGCCTCGAGCAGTGGATCCGCGCCACGCCGCGCCAAGTCGAGCCGGTTCAGCTTCTGCACCAGGTCGAGCTGCTTCCGTTGCGCCGCGCCATCCAGTTGCCCATTGCGCAGGAATTGGATCATCTTCTCGGGATCGTTTTCGCCCAGCGGCACATAGGTGCCCTGGTGCGATGCCGGCAGGAACCCTGAGCTCCAAAGCTCCGCGCCCACGTGCGGCATCCCCGCGCACAACGCCACGAAGCCCGGCAAGTTCTGATTCTCCGTGCCGAGTCCGTACGTGATCCACGAGCCCATCGACGGAAAGCCATTGATCAGCCGCCCGGAGTTCATCTGCACGATCGCCTGCTGATGCGCCGGAATGTCGCAATGCATCGAGCGGATCACGCACACGTCATCGATCACTTGGCCCACATGCGGGAACAGCTCGCTCACTTCGATCCCGCTCTGCCCGTACTTGCGGAACTTCCACGGCGAAGGCAGCAGCCGCGTGTTGGCCACCTTCTTGCGCTTCTCGTCCTTCAGCCACTCCGCGGGCAGCGCCTGACCCGCATACTTCTCGAGCGACGGCTTCGGGTCGAACGTATCCACCTGCGAAGGTCCGCCATTCAAGAAAAGATAAATGACGTGCTTCGCCTTCGCCGCATGATGTGGCGCGCCGCTGTTGTTGGCGGCGTGGAGCCCCACCAGGCCAAAGCCCGCGCCCATCGTCTGCAATGCTTCACGACGCGTCATGTCAGTTCACCATCACGAATTCATTCGCGCTCAACAGCGCCTGCGCATACGCCGCCCAATCCCCGCCCGCCGCGTACTCCAGGCCGAGCTTCAACTCCGCCTCCGCCGGGCGACGCGCATAAATCTTCCGATACAACTCCGTCACCCGCTCGGCAGCCGTCGCCTTCGCTGGCAAACTCTCCGCCAACCGTCGCGCGCGCTCCATCACGAAGCCGCTGTTCATCAGGAAAAGCTGCTGCGAAGGCGTCATCGTCACCGTACGCTTCTCGTTCGTCTGGTTGGCGTTCGGAAAGTCGAACAAACCCAACGTGCCATCGATCTTGCTCCGGCTCACGAAGCCATACACACTCCGCCGCCGATTCGTCGCGTCCCCGATCTTCACCGGCGGACCGCCCACCGTCAGCTCGAGCTCCCCCGTCGCCGCGAGCAACGAATCGCGCAACTCCTCCGCCTCCAGCCGCCGCACATTCGCCCGCCGGAACAAGCGATTCTCCGGATCGAGCTCCTCCGCCTTCGCCTCGCGCGCCGCGCTCGCCCGATAAGCAGAAGACAGCACGATCTCCCGATGCAAAGCCTTCAACGACCATCCCTGCTCAATCAATCGCGACGCCAGATAATCGATCAACTCCGGATGGCTCGGCCGGTCGCCCATGAACCCCAGATCGCTCGGCGTCTTCACCAGCCCCAAGCCAAAATGATGATGCCAAACGCGATTCACAATGACCCGCGCCGTCAGCGGATTTTGCGGACTCGCAATCAACTCCGCCAACTCCTTGCGCCCACTGCCAATCTTGAAAGGAGCCCCGTCGGGACAGCGCCGAAAGAAAACCGCCGCGGCACCAGCTCACCCAGGCTCTCCCGCTTGCCACCCCACGCGCACCCGCTCGTCATGCGGCTTGTCGCTGTCTTCAATCGTGTGGAAGAACGCATAGTGCGGCGGACGCTTCGCCTGCCGCGCGGCCAACTCCTCGCGCAGCCGGTTCAAGTGATTCTTCCACTGCCCTTCGAGAAACCGCTCGATCGTGCCGTCGCTCTCGTAGTACCCACGATTCGGCCCGTAGTAAAGCAGACCATCGTCTTCCTGCTTGAACTGCCGCCCGTAGAAGTCATTGAAAAACAGATCACGCCACAGGTAGAACGTCTTCGTCTCGAGCGACACGGCGCCGTCCTTCTTCCCCTGCGCCGCCAGCACCAGGTTCTTCTCATCCACCGCCTTGCGCTCGCGCAGCACACCGTCAGCACCTGCTTCTGGAACTTCGCCGCATCGAACGACGCCTTTGAGTAATCGTCCAGCCAAGGATGATCCCACTTGCCTCGACCCAAATACTGCATCCAGCGCGACAACGTCTCGCGGTCGAACTTCTCCCGCGCGACAGCCGAGTCCACCGTATCCTTGCCCTGCTGAATCGCCCGCGCCGCCAACACATAACGCTCCGTCTGTGCAGCCAACAACTCCGCGAGCTGCGTCGCCTGAGCGTGTAGAAAACTCTGGATCTCGGCCTTCTTGTCGCGCACCGCCGCATCCAGCGCTTTCCATTCCTTCACCGCCGCCGCCGGCACCAGCGGATGCTCGCTATCGCGCGTGCTCTCGAACACGCCCAGCAGCGCGTAGTAATCCGTGGTCGGAATCGGGTCGAACTTGTGGTCGTGGCATTGCGCGCAGCCCACCGTCATGCCCAAAAACGCGCGACCCGTAATGTCCACGCGATCATCCTGCGTATGCGGACGCAGCCCAAAGAAGCCCAGGCCCCCGGCGTAACGATCGCGATCGCCCATCAGGTCGCCCGCGATCTGCGCCTTCACGAACTGGTCATAAGGCATATCGCGATTGAAGGCCTCGATCACCCAATCCCGATAGCGAAACGCATTCTCATACGGCGCCTCCACCTCGGCCTCCATTGATCATCCGAATAACGCGCGACATCCAGCCAGTGCCGGCCCCCAGCGCTCGCCATAGCGCGGCGACGCCAATAATCTCTCGACGGCCTTCTCATAAGCACCAGCCGACGCATCGCGCTCGAAGGCTTCCACCTCGGCCAACGAAGGCGGCAAGCCAGTCAGGTCATAGCTCACCCGCCGCAACAGCGGTCCTCTTGTCCGCAGCAGGGGAAGGCGCCACACCGCGAGCTTCCATCCGCGCCAACAGGAACCGGTCGATATCCGTCCGCGCCCAAGCCGCATTCTTCACTGCGGGCACTGCCGGACGACCGAATCGGCTGCAAGCTCCAGAACGCCCGCTGCGCCGCCGTCATCTCGAACTTCTTCCCCGCCGGCGTCGGCGCCACCGTCGCCACCGCCTCCGGCCAAGGCGCGCCCGCCTTCACCCAATCCACCAGATCGCGAATCTCCGGATCACTCAAGCGCGATTGCCCCATCGGCATCCGCAGCCGTTCATGCCGGTGATTGACGGCCAGAATCAGCAGGCTCTCCTCCGGCTTGCCCGGCACCAGCGCCGGACCCTCCCGCCCGCCCTTCAGCAGCGCATCGCGCGACGACATGTCGAGCCCGCTCATCCGGTTCGCCCCGTTGTGGCAGGCGAAACAGCTCTTGGCGAACACCGGCCGAATCTGCTTCTCGAAGAACTCGCGCGAATCCGCGGCGGCGCCGGCCAAAGGCACGGCAGCGCCCACCAACACAAAAAATAGCGGCAGCTTTCAAGCTGCCGCTATTTCATCACAGTTTTCCAAGCAGTAAGCTGAGGCATGCCCGAATCGGTGATCGAAAAAGCCGAGAGCCTCTGGCGAGAGATGAACGGCAGCTTCAGTGAATGGCCCGGTGGAGTGGTCGGTGTCCCCCGCCGGATCGAGCTCACCGCCTTTTTTCCCGGCGGACTCGGTTTGTGGCGAGAGAACAACGATTCTCCCTTGACCCCTCAGTATTTGGTCGTCGGGCACGACTTCGGTCCTTTCGACAGCTACGAAGAGGCCTTTCGTCGCAGAACCGAAATCGGCCTGAGCGTCACATGGCGAGGCATCCAGGCAGAGTTCCCCCGTTTGGGCCTTGAACCCTCCACTTGCTTCTTCACCAACTTCTACATGGGGCTTAGGCGAATGAAACCGCCGACTGGCACGTTCCCCTGGCTCGCGCGACCCGGAATTCGTCCACCGGTGCGCGCGCTTCCTCACTCGGCAGATCGAAGTGATACAGCCGAAGTTGGTCATCACTCTCGGCTTGCCTGCTATTCAAGCCGTAGCGCGACATATTCCTCCGCGAGCCAGCCCCACCCAAGCTTGCGTCCTGCGTGTCTCCATATCTGGATGGCCCCGTGCCCGTGGTGGCGCTCACTCACCCAGCCTACTATCCTGTCAACGTCGGCCGCCGTCGCTACGGATCACTCACGGGCCGTGAAGCAGAACGGGCGATGCTGCAAACCGCGTTCGCCCGCCATCGCCCGTTCGGCTTCGGGTTTAATCAGTCCAGTCGCCTACTTCTTGCTCAACGTCTCCCCGCGCCGCGATTGGAACGGCAAGCTCCGCGCGATCTCGTAAACCATCGTCTGGAACGGATACCCCTCCGCCGCCAGCTTCGTATCGATCGCCTCGATCGTCCGCTTGTCATACCGCTCCAACCCCGCGACCGAGAGCGTAGGTCAACATCTTCTCCGTCAGGCAACGCGCGAACTCCGGCAAATCGGCCCGCAACGCCTGCCGCATCCCCGCCGGCGTGTCGAAGCTCTTGCCGTTCGGGAACGTCCCGCTCACGTCGATATCGAACTTCCCATCCTTCGTCCGCCAACGGCCAATCGCGTCGTAGTTCTCGAGCCCGAAGCCCAGCGTATCCATCCGGTCGTGGCACGACGCGCAAACCGCATTCGAGCGGTGCTTCTGCAAGCCCTGCCGCAGCGAAGAATTCTCGCCGATTCCCGAATCGTCCAACGGCGGCACGTCCGGCGGCGGCGGCGGTGGCGGCGCGCCCAGAATGTTCTGCAAAATGTACTTGCCGCGAATCACCGGCGACGTCCGCGTCGGATAGCTCGACACCGTCAGCACGCCCGCCTGCCCCAGCACGCCGCCGCGCTGGCCGCCTGTCAACTCCACACGCCGGAAGTCGCCGCCCGTCACATCGGGAATCCCGTAGTGCTTCGCCAACCGCTCATTCACGAACGTGTAGTTGGCGTCGATAAACTCCACCAGCGGCCGGTTCTCCTTCAGCATGTGTTCGAAGAAAAGCCGCGTCTCCGCCTTCATCGCATCGCGCAATTCCGGCCCCCAATCCGGAAACTTGCCCGGATCCGGCTTCACGCTATCCAGGTTGCGCGTCTCGAGCCACTGCCCGGCGAAGTTATCCGCCAGCGCCCGCGACCGCGCATCGGCCAGCATGCGCTTCACCTGCGCATCCACGTTCGCCCGCAGCTTGCCCGTCTCGGCCAACGCCAGCAGCTCCTCATCCGGCATCGAGCTCCACAGGAAATACGAAAGCCGCGACGCCAGCTCGAGCTCGTTCACCTGATACACCTTCGCCGGATCCGCCGGGAAGCGGTCCCGCTCCACGCGGAACAGGAAGTGCGGCGACACCAGCATCGCCTGAATCGCCAACTGAATCCCTTGCTCCGGCGACAACCCTTCCGCCTTTGCCGCCGCCGGGAACTTCATCAGCGCGGCCACTTCCTCCCGCGTCACCGGACGCCGGTAAGCCCGCCAGGCCAAAGTCGAAACAATCCGCTCGACACAGGCCGCTCCGGTTTTCGGATCGCAAATCAGGATCTTCTTGCGGCTCGCCTTCTCCACCTTTGCCGGAAACGGCCCCAGGAACTTGATCATGTTGAGGAACTTGTTCCGCTTGTCGGAAAACGCATCCTTGTCGGAGAGCGTCTTCACGAAGTCGTCGCCCACGAAGCCCGCGCGGAACACGTGGTCGCCCTCGGGCAGCACCAGCTTGAATTCGGCTTCGGAATAAGGATTGAAGTACACCAGCCCGCTCGGCTTCGTCTCCACCATCTGCTGATGCAGCAACTGCCCATCCATCCAGAAAGCCAGAGTCACCGGCTTGGCATCGGCCGCGCGCTCGCCCGGCATGCCGATCCGGATCGTGTATTCGCCGTCCCACTCCACGCGATGATTCGCCTGGATCGTGCTCCGGTCAATCCGCTGGATCGTCTTGTCCTTGGTGTGATACTCGATGTCCACCGGCTTCTTCGGCAGCGGATTGCCGCCAATCGCCTGGGACGCAATGCGCTCGGCCGCGCGCAAATACTTCTCCATCAGAATCGGCGAGACGGTCAGCACGTCGCCGATGTTGTCGAACCCGTGCCCGGAGTCATCGGCCGGAAAATCACGCTCGGCGCGGAAGTCGACCGCCAGCAAATCGCGAATCGTGTTGGTGTATTCATTCCGGTTCAAACGACGCGCGGTCACGCGGCCCGGATCCGGCTTCACCAGCTTGTCCGCACGCGCCCACTCTTCCTGCACCAAGCCGAGCAGCGCGGCGACCTCTGCCTCTGGCGGACGCGGCACCGCCTTCGGCGGCATCTCGCCCGTGCGCACCTTGTGCACCACGCGCTCCCAGCCGTCGCGCAGGTCATGGATCGACGAAAACGTCGCATACGGCGCCAGGTTCAGGCTGCCCGACGCCAAACGGTCGTTATGGCAAGGCGAGCACGATTTCGCCAGCAGCGGCTTTACGTTCTTGTCGAACCGGGCCTGAGCGGTGGCCGGAGTCTGTGCGGCGGCCGTGCCAAACGCCAGAAAAAGTAGTGCGATGCGCATCAAAAAGGATCCTCTTGCAAGGCGCGTGAGTGCCTCTTTATGTTACCAACCCCCATTGAATCCGGCCAACTTGGATGATATGCTCTCGCGATCATGAGAGCCGCGTCGCTGGTACTTCTAGCCCTTGCCCTCGTCCTCGCCCAGGATTTCCGCAGCAGCCTGCAAGGCACGATTTCGGACCCCACTCAAGCCGCCATCGCCAATGCCGCCGTCACGCTGGTCAACACCGCCACCGGTGTCGAGCGCACCGCCACCACCGCTGCCGACGGTTTTTACGCCTTCACCCTCCTCCCGCCCGGCAACTACAGTCTCACGGTGAAGGCCCCCGGCTTCAAGACCGTCAAGCGTGGCGCGCTCGAGCTCGCCTTGACGCAAACCCTCCGCGAAGACATCCAGCTCCAAGTGGGCGACGCTGCCGAAACCATCTCCGTCGAAGCCCACGCCAATGTCCTCGAAACGGATTCCACCGCGCTCGGCACCGCCCTCCGCAGCGAGATCCGCGACAATCTTCCCCTGAAAGGCCGCAGTTCCCTCTTCATGTTCACGCTCACTCCCGGTGTCGTGAACAACCGCTATGGCGAGGACACCCGTCCCAACGACACCATCACCAATATCCTCTTCTCCGCCAATGGCGGACCGGTCGCCGCCACCGACGTCTTCGTCGACGGCGCCTCCAACACGGTGAACGTCAATCGCGGCGTCAACATCTCGCAATGGGTTCCCGCCGTCGATTCCATCGCCGAATTCAAGCTCGAGGTGGGCACGGTGCCCGCCGAGTTCGGCCGTTCCGGCGGCAGCGTCACCAACATGGTCATCAAGTCCGGCACCAACCGTCTCACCGGCACCCTCTACCACTTCCATCGCAACTCCGCGCTCGATGCCAATCTCTTCTTCGCGCGCGGCGCCGGAAGGCCGCTCGCCGCCTTCGCTGCCAATACCTTCGGCGCCGCCATCGGCGGACCCGTCTGGCTCCCCCGCCTCTTCGACGGCCGCAATCGCACCTTCTGGTTCGCCAGCTACGAAGGCGCCCGCGAGGGCAACGGCCTCGATCGCACCGACTCCGTGCCCACCGCCCGCATGCGCAACGGCGATTTCTCCGAAGTCGCCGCCGCCATCTACGACCCCTTCTCCCTGCAAACCATCAACGGCGCCCCCACCCGCTCGCCCTTCCCCGGCAACGTCATTCCTCCCACCGCCCAGGATCCCGTTGCCCGCCGCATGATGGCCTTCTGGCCTCAACCCACCCGCACCGTCGGTGGCGCTCAGCCTTGGGCCGGCAACTTCCAGTTCTCCGCCAAGTGGCCGCGCCAGTACGACATGCTCGTCACCAAAATCGACCACAAGTTCAGTGACAAGTACTCCACCTTCTTCCGGTTGAACAATGGCACCGCGCTGCTCGTCTTCCCGCACGAATTCGATGGCATCGCCTCTCCCGGCCGCAACATCGTCAATCGTCCTCACTTCGGCGTCTCCAACGGACATACCTTCCTCCTGGACGCGCGCACCACCCTCGATCTCCGCCTTGGCTTTTCACGTGCCAAGGAAGACAACGCCCCGTATTCCGCCGGCTTCGATCTCGCTTCGCTCGGGTTCTCCCCGCAGTACATCAATCTCGTGCAGGGCCGCGCCTTTCCCACCATCCGCGTCACCGGCTTCCAAGGCCTCGCCGGCAGCCCGCTCATCCTCGACCCCGGCCATACCTACACCCTGCAATCGAACATCTCCCAACAACGCGGCAAACATATTCTGAAGGCCGGTGTCGATGCCCGCCTGCTCTACGGCAACTTCTTCCGCAATCTCAACCCCAGCGGCTCTTTCTCCTTCTCCAACGCTTGGTCCAACGGACCCCGCGCCGACACGCCCGCCGCCAACACCGGCTTTCCTCTGGCCTCTTTCCTGCTCGGTCTCGGCGGCGGCTCGCTCGATTTCAACACTGGCCTCTCGATCCTCAACAAGTACTACGGCTTCTTCCTTCAGGACGATTACCGCATCACCCCCAAGCTCACCTTGAACCTCGGACTTCGCTACGAGTACGAAACCCCACGCACCGAACGCTTCAACCGCGCCACCCGCGGCTTCGATCGCGCCGCCCGCAGTCCCCTCGCCGCGCCGGGCCTCAACCTCACCGGTGGGCTCGTCTATGCCGGCCAGGGCGGACTCCCCCGCGCCATCTACAACCCCGACCGCAATAACTTCGCGCCTCGCTTCGGCTTTGCCTACTCCCTGCGTCCCCGCACCGTTCTCCGCGGCGGCTACGCGCTCCACTACGTTCCCGTCGTCGGCTCCGTCGATCCGGTCGGCTTCAGCACTAACACCAGCGTCGTCACCTCGCAGGACGGCATCACGCCGCGCGACCGCCTTGGCAACCCCCTCCCCCAAGGTCTCATCGCGCCGCTCGGCAGTTCGCTCGGCTTGGCCACCCTCGCCGGTCAAAGCATTTCCTTTGTCGACCCCAGCGACGTCACGCCCAAGCTCCACACCTGGAACCTCAATCTCCAGCGCGAACTCTTCTCGCGTTCGCTCGTGCAGGTCGGCTACATCGGCAGCCGTGGCATCAACCTCACCAGCGAAGTCGCCATCGGCAACAATATCTCGGAGAACATCAATCAAGTGCCCGTCAGCGCCTTGTCCCAAGGACGCGCTCTGCTCGAGGCCGTCAACAATCCCTTCTTCGGTGTCATTGGCGTCGGGCCGCTCGCCGGCCGCACCGTCCAGCGCCAGCAATTGCTTCGGCCCTATCCCCAGTTCCAAAACATCACTCGCAATCTGCCCACCTACGGCAACTCGTCCTATCACTCCTTGCAGGCGAAGTTCGAACAACGCATGTGGCGCGGCCTCACCACGCTCGTCTCCTACACCTGGTCCAAAAACATGGGTGATCTCGGCCCCTACCAGGACAACTACAATCGCGCCATCGAGCGCGCTCCCATGGCCTTCGACGTTCCCCACCGGCTGACCACCACCGCCTCTTGGGACGTGCCCGCCGGACGCGGCCGCGCCTTCCTTTCGCAAGTGCCCAAGTCCCTGGATCTCGCCATCGGCGGCTGGAACATCGCCATGTTCAACACCTGGCAAAGCGGCTTCCCCTTGAGCTTCGGCGTGAATCAGAACACGCTCTTCCTCGCCGGCGCCGGAGGGCAACGGCCCAACGTGGTGGGCGATCCGCTCGCCGGCATCCCCGCCGGCGGCATCGTCAACCGGCTGAACGCCTACTTCAACATCAACGCCTTCGCTCAGCCCGCCGACTTCACCTTCGGCAACCTCGGCCCTCGCGTCGGCTGGCTGCGCTCGCCCGGGATGAACAACGTGAACCTCACCCTCACCAAGCAGTTCACCATCACCGAACGTCTCAAGGTCAGTTTGCGCGCGTCCAGCTTCAACCTGCTGAACCATCCCGTCTTCTCCGGCCCCAACACCACCCTCGGCGCGTTGGGTTCCTTCGGGCGCATCTTCAGCCAAGCCAATCTCAGCCGCCAATCCGAACTCGTGCTGCGCATCAACTTTTAACCAACGCGGTGATACGATTCTTCAGCAACAAAGGAGAGAGCAACACCATGCAGCGCCGTGAACTCCTGGCCGCGCTCCTCGCCGGCCGCCTCGCCGGCCAAGGCCGCGTGCCCATCCGCAAAGGCACCACCACCAAGCTCTTCAAGTCTCCCGAGGGCCACCCCAACGCCCTCGAAGCCACCCCCGAAGGCCTCTGGATCGGCGAACAGATCTCCGACACCGCTTATCTCGTCGATTGGAAAACCGGCGAGCCCCTGAAAAAGATCCCCACCGAAAGCTCGAACACCTCCGGCATGGCCTTCGGCGGCGGCTATCTCTGGATGGGCGCCAACGGCGGCCCGCTCGGCCGCTTCGCCCGGCCTGACGAGCTCAAGTACGGCCGCATCGTCAAAGTCGACCCCGTCGAAAAGCGCACCGTCGGCGTCTACAAGGTGCCCGACGAAGGCGGCGTCCACGGCGTCCTCTACGCCGACGGCTCTCTCTGGATGACCTGCTTCAAGTGGAACTGCATCGCGCGCGTCGACCCCGACACCTTCCGCGTCATCCACAAGTTCCCGCTCCATCTCTCCCGCCCCCACGGCCTCGGCTGGGATCCGCCCGGCATCTGGGTCGGCTACTCGAACGACTATCTCTTCCTGAAGCAGGACATCAAAGACGGCCGCGTGCTCGACATCATCTCCCTCGAGCGCGGCCCCGGCCTGCCGGACCCGCATGCCATGGATTTCTACCAAGGCAAGCTCTACCTGAGCGACGCCGGCATCGTCTCCGGCGGACAGCCCGTCGTCACCCCGCAAAGCGGCTGGATCTACCGGATCGACGCATGACCCTCAACCGCCGCAAGCTCTTCGCGCAGTTCCTCGCCGCGTCGCCATTACTGCGCGCCGACAAGAAATACAAGGACCTCGGCGACCCTCTCTTGAAGCCCGTCAACGTCCACGATTTCGCCGCCCTCGCCAAAGCCAAGCTCGATCCGCTCGCCTGGGATTACATCGATGAAGGCTCCGAGGACGAGACGGCTTTACGTGCCAACCGCGAAGGCTTCGATCGTCTCCTCATCCGCCCTCACTTCCTCCGGCACGACGTCAGCAAGCTCGATCTCTCGACGACACTGTTCGGCAAGAAGCTCGAGCACCCCATCTTCCTCTGCCCCGCCGGCGGGAAGAACTGCATGTTCCCCAACGGCGAAGTGGAAGCCGCCCACGGCGCCGGTCTCGCCAACACGATGATGATCACCCGCGGCGGCATCCAGGAGCTCACCAAAGCCGGCCAGGGCCCCAAGAACTGGTGGCAGTTCACCACCGCCGCCGAGTTTCGCACCAAGGATCAAATGGCGAACTTCACCGAACGCCTCGAAGATCAAGGCTGCGCCGGCCTCATCGTCACTGTGGACATCTACCACGTCTCCCACCGCGAGCGCAGCATTCACAACGGCCTCGTGCGCGGCTGGTGCGAAGCCTCCGGCGTGCCCCGCGTGAACGGCAAAGTGCAATACCAGCCCGACGACGTCCTGTGGACCGCGGGCGACGTGCCCACGAATCGCCCCTTCGCCACGCCCACTTGGGACACGCTCCAGCGCCTGCGCGACACCACGAAGCTCCCCGTCGTCATCAAAGGCGTCATGACCAGTGAGGACACTGCTCAGGCCGTGAAAACCGGCATGTCAGGCGTCGTCGTCTCGAACCACGGCGCGCGCCAGCTCGATCAGGTCGGCGGCACCATCGAAGCGCTGCCCGAATGCGTCCAGGCCGCCGGGGGCAAGATTCCCGTGCTGCTCGACGGCGGCATCCGCCGCGGCACTGACATCTTCAAAGCCCTCGCGCTCGGCGCCTCCGCCGTTGGCATCGGACGGCCCTATCTCTGGGGCCTCGCCACCTTCGGCCGCCGCGGCGTCGCCCGCGTCGTCGAGCTCCTGCGCGCCGAACTCGCCATCGACATGGGTCTCGCTGGCGTCGCGCGCCTCGATCAAATCGACCAGTCGTTCGTGAGGCGACGCGGTTGATCGCCGTCCTTCTGCTGTTCGCGCAAATCATGCGGCCCGTCGACAAGGCCGCCCTCGCCAAAGCACCGCTCGAGATCATCGCTAAAGGCGAGCCTGGCGCGAAGCTCGAGTTCGACGGCCAGCCCGTCAAAACCGAATCGCCTTTCCCCAGCGTGATCACGGCGAAGGTCGACGCCGCCCCCGGCCGCCACCGCCTGAGCCTGACCACGGACACCGGCCGCCACGACATCGAAATCTCCGTCGGGCCCGGCGACGGCTTCGCGCCCTATCGCGCCCATCCCCCGGCGCAAACGGCCTGCACCACCTGTCACGGCGTCAGCGCCCGCGGCCGCTTCCGCTTCGAAGGCGGCTGTTCCAATTGCCACGCCACCGCCGCCTTCGCGAAAACCCACACGCACAACGTCGACAAGCTCGCCGAATGCGGTCTCTGCCACAACGCCCACGGCTCCACTGCGAAAGCTCACCTCCTCCGCCCGCGCGAGGCATCATGCAAGATCTGTCACGAATGAGCGCGCTTCGGCTTCTCCGCCAATAACCCCGCCATCTCCCGCAACCCGATCACTTCCGTCTCCTGCCCAATCGCGTAACGCTCATCGCCCGCGTTCACCAAGAACTTCCGCGCCGGTTTCACATCCTCGCAGCCGATATGAAACCCCTTCTCCGGCTTCGGCACCGTCGACCGCTTGATCTCGATCGCCCACAAGCCCCGCCCCGGCATGTCCAGCAGCAAATCGATCTCCGCCCCGTTCGACGTTCGATAATAGGCCGCCTGCGTCCCCGCCGGCGCCGCCGCAACCAGGTTCTCCACCACGAAGCCTTCCCAGCTTCCTCCCGCCACCGGATGCCCCAGCAGCGCATCGCGATCCACAATGTCCAGTAGCCCATGCACCAGTCCGGAATCGCGCACATACACCTTCGGGCTCTTGATCAACCGCTTGCCGACGTTGACGTGATACGGCGCCAGCCGCCGCACCAGTAGCAGATCGCACATCAGGTCGAGGTACCGCGCCACCGTCTTGCCGTCCACGGCCAAACTCCGCGCCACGTGCGACGCGTTGTGGATCGAACCCTGCAAGTGCGCCAGCATCGTCCAGAAGCGAAGCAGGGAAGTGGCCGGAATCCGCGGACCCATCTGCGGAATGTCGCGCTCGAGATAGGTGCGGATGAAATCCTGCCGCCACTGCAAACTCAACTCCGGGCTCTCCGCCAAATAACTGCGCGGAAAACCGCCGCGCACCCAGAGTTCATCCTGCCGCTCGCCCGGCACCTCGCGCACCGTCAGCGGAAACAGCTCGACATAGGAAATCCGCCCCGCCAACGACTCCGACTGCCGCAGCAAATCCGCGCTCGCCGACCCCAGCAGCAGAAACATGCCATTTGCCCCGCCCTTGCGCCGCCGCTGATCGATCAACCCGCGCAGCGTGCCGAACAGCTCCGGCATCCGCTGCACCTCATCCAGAATCACCAGCTTCCCCGCCTGCCCGCGCAAGTACGCCTCGGCATCGGCCAGCTTCGCCCGGTCGCTCGGCGCCTCCAAGTCGAGATAGACGCCCCGTTCTCCGGCCAGATCCAAAGCCAAAGTCGTCTTGCCCACCTGCCGCGGCCCCAGGATCGCGACGCTCGATTCGTGCGACAGCCTGTACTCCACCAGAGCCATCTGCAGTCGACTCAGCATACCATGTCAATATACCACAACAATCCAAATTCTCATGTCAAAACAAACCACAACAATGCATTTAAGGAACCAACACCCAGATCTACATGCTGCCCCACGCTCCGCTCTTCGGCCTCCGGACTGCCGTCACCGCCGCCCGCAGGCTTCCCTGGTCCCAGCGCCTCCCCCCGCGCAACTCCGGCCGCCCACCGCTCGACGCTCTCCCGGAGCCGCCTCGCCTCCCTCCGCTTCTCCGTCCTCGCCAGCGCCAACGGTGCCGCCTCAGTTGCTGACCCCCCTCCCGATCCGCTAAAATCAACAGTTTGAGGATTCTCGCGCCTGTTTGTCTGTGTGTTCGCCAGGCCACTCCCTCATCCCACCAAGTTTGAAAGGCATTTTCCGCGATGGCTCAAATCCACGCCGATGAGATCACGGCTCTCCTGCGCCGGGAGATTGAAAACTATGACTCCGCTGTCAACGTCAGCGAAATCGGCCAGGTGATCTCGGTGGGCGACGGCATCGCCCGCATCCATGGTCTGAACCAGGTCATGTCCGGTGAGCTCATCGAGTTCCCGGGCGGCATCGCCGGCATCGCCATGAACCTGGAAGAAGACCAGGTCGGCAGCGTGCTTCTCGGCGAAGCCAACAACATCAAGGAAGGCGATGAAGTCCGCCGCACCGGCCGCATCATGTCCGTGCCGGTTGGGCCCAAGCTCATCGGCCGCGTCGTCAACGCCATCGGCCAGCCCATCGACGGCAAGGGGCCCATCGAAGCCGCCGGCTACAACGCCGTCGAGCGCCTCGCGCCCGGCGTCATCGACCGTCAGCCCGTCAAGCAGCCCATGATGACCGGCCTCAAGGCCATCGACGCCATGATCCCCGTCGGCCGCGGCCAGCGCGAGTTGATCATCGGCGACCGTCAGACCGGCAAAACCGCCGTCGCTCTCGACACGATCATCAATCAAAAGGGCGGCGACCTGATCTGCATCTACGTCGCCATCGGCCAGAAGCGCTCCACCGTCGCCAACGTCGTCAAGACGCTGGAAGAGTACGGCGCCATGGATTACACCATCGTCGTCGCCGCCACCGCGTCTGACCCGGCGCCCATGCAGTACCTGGCGCCGTTCGCCGGCACCGCCATCGGCGAGTACTTCCGTGACAACGGCAAGCACGCTCTGCTCGTCTACGACGATCTCTCCAAGCACGCTGCCGCCTACCGCGAAATCTCCCTCCTGCTCCGCCGTCCTCCGGGCCGCGAAGCCTTCCCCGGCGACGTGTTCTATCTCCACAGCCGCCTACTGGAACGTGCCGCCCGCCTCAGCGATAAGCTCGGCGGCGGTTCGCTCACCTCGCTGCCCTTCATCGAGACCCAGGCCGGCGACGTCTCGGCGTACATCCCGACCAACGTCATCTCCATCACCGACGGCCAGATCTTCCTCGAAAGCGATTTGTTCAACTCGAACATCCGCCCCGCCGTCAACGTCGGCATCTCGGTCAGCCGCGTCGGCGGCAGCGCCCAGGTGAAGGCCATGCGCCAGGTGGCCGGTTCGCTCCGTCTCGAACTCGCTCAGTTCCGCGCTCTCGCGGCCTTCGCCCAGTTCGGTTCGGACCTTGACGCCGCCAGCCAACGCCAGCTCACCCGCGGCCGCGCGCTCACCGAACTGCTCAAGCAGAAGCAGTTCTCGCCGCTGCCCATGGAAAAGCAGGTGCTCGCCATCTTTGCCGGCACCAACGGCTACATCGACGATCTCCCGATCGATCAGATCCAGCGCTTCGAAGCCGAGCTCTACCGCTACTGCGAGAACACCGGCTCCAAGGTGCTCAACGAGCTCCGCGACAAGAAGGAAATCTCCGACTCGCTGAAGGCCGACATGAACGCCTTGCTCAAGGAGTTCAAGGCGCGCTTCGTCGAGAGCCTGAAGAAGTAAGGGCGCCACCCCATGCCGTCATTGATTGACATCCGGCGGCGCGTCCGCTCGGTCAAGAACACGCAGCAGATCACCAAGGCCATGAAAATGGTCGCGGCGGCCAAGCTGCGCCGCGCGCAGGACCGCGTCATTGCCGCGCGTCCCTATGCCCAGATGCTCGAGAAAATGCTCTCGAACGTCGCGGCCGCGGCCTCCTCGGGCGACGCTGGCTCGAACCCGCTGCTCGCCGTCCGCGCCGAAAAGCGCGTGCTGCTCCTGCTCGTCACCGCCGATCGCGGCCTCGCCGGCGCCTTCAATTCCAACTTGATCAAGGGCGCCCAGAAGTTCATCGCCGACCGCGGCGGCGCGGCCGAGCTCGAGCTCGTCTGCATCGGTCGCAAGGGCCGCGACTTCTTCCGCCGCCGCTCCGTCAAAATCGGCTCCGAGCACCTCGGCCTGCTGAACAAGATGGATGCCGCCGAAGTCACCTCCATCGCCAAGTCGGTCATCGACCGTTACTCGGCCGGTGAGGTCGACGCCGTCTACGTCATCTACAACGAGTTCAAGAGCGTGCTCGCGCAGAAGCTCATGGAGCAGCGCCTGCTGCCCGTCGCCGTCGATAGCTCCAAGGCCACCGGCGATTACATCTACGAGCAGCCCGCTGAACAGCTTCTCGGCTCGCTGTTGCCCAAGTACGTCGAGAACGCGCTTTACCGGGCGCTCCTCGAATCCGCCGCCGCCGAACATGCCGCCCGTATGACGGCCATGGATTCGGCCACGCGCAACGCCGGCGAGGTGATCGACAAGCTGACGCTCTACATGAACCGCGTCCGCCAGGCCAGCATCACCAAGGAAATCATCGAAGTCGTCAGCGGCGCCGCCGCCCTCGACTAAGCTCGACGTTCCCAAGCACCGCTAAGGGCGATCCTCTTCGAATTCGAAGCTCAGGGTCGCCTTTTGCTTTTGCTGCTCGACATCCAACCGCCAGACGCCCGGCCCCGTGACCCTCAACCGCGCCACCCCACCGCCATCGGCGGATTCCACCGCCACCACCCGCCCGCTCCGCAACACCGACACCCGTGCCCCCGCCAACGCGCGACCGCGCCACAGCACCCGCACCGGCAAAACATCCCCCGCCCGCAGCGTGTAAGGATTCGCCAAAGGCACCAACTCCAGCGGATGTCCCACCACCCGGTCAAACCCCGGCGCTGGTGCCCCCACATAGCCCAGTGCCTTCGCAAAGCTCGTTCCCGCCTCCGCCACCAACACGAAGCTCGAAGCATCGCGTGGCGCCATCACATCGGCCACCTGCCCACCCCCTTCGAAACGCAAATCTTCGAACGGAATCTCCCGCCACCCCGCCAACAACCGCCCACCCGCAATCCGCCCCTCGCCGACCCTCACCCGGATCACCTGCGCCGCCAGCGGCCGGTAGAGCTCCGGTTCGAGCGTCAGGTTTTGCGTCAACAATAAACACAGCGCCAGCATCCACCGCATCAGATGAGAGAGACGGCTATGCGTATTCTGCTTTTCAGCGGTAAAGGAGGCGTCGGCAAAACCAGCCTCGCCGCCGCCACCGGCCTCCAACTGGCCCGCCTCGGCCTCCGCACGCTCGTCATGAGCGTCGACCCAGCCCACTCCCTCGCCGACTCCTTCGATCTCCCCACCGCCCTCTTCCACGGCCAAACCGCCGAACCCCTCCGCGTCCAGGACCGCCTCGACATCCAGGAGATCAACATCCAGCGCGAGATCAAGCGCCACTGGCGCGAAATCTCCCTCTATCTCACCAGCGTCCTCCGCACCACCGGCATCGGCGGCGTCGAAGCTGAAGAGCTCGCCATCCTGCCCGGCATGGAAGAGCTCAGTTCGCTGCTCTACGTGAACCAATACCGCAAAGACGGCCGCTACGACGTCATCGTCCTCGATTGCGCGCCCACGGCCGAAAGCATCCGCTTCGTCTCCATGCCCCAAACGCTCGATTGGTACATGAAGCACGTCTTTCCCATGCAGCGCAGCCTGCTCAAAGCCGTCCGCCCGCTCGCCAATCGCGTCTCGCCCGTCGAACTCCCCTCCGACGCCTACTTCAGCAATGTCCTCGACCTCTTCCGCAAACTCGAAGGCATCGACGAAGTTCTCGAGGATCCCCGCGTCACCTCCGTCCGCCTCGTCACCAACCCGGAGCAAATGGTGCTCAAGGAAACCGAGCGCGCCTACGTCTACTTCTCCCTCCACGGCCTCACCGTCGACCGTATTCTCTGCAACCGCGTCCTGCCCGAAGACGCCGGCGACGGCTTCTTCGGCGAATGGCGCCGTCTCCAGCAGGAGACGCTCCGCCAGATGGACGCTTACTTCGCGCCGCTCGAAGTCCGCCGCATTCCCCAGTTCCAGCGCGAAGTGCTCGGCGTCGAGCGCCTTGCGGAACTCGCCGCCCGCGCCTACGCGCCGGACGAAAACCCCGCCGAGCTCCTCCGCACCGAGCGCGCCTACACCTTCCACAAGGAGGAGGGCGGCCGTTACGAAGTGCGCCTCCGTCTCCCCTTTGCGGCCAAGGGTGAAATCGGGTTATTCAAGAAGGGGGACGAACTCGTCGTCGAAATCGGTACCCTGCGCCGGCACATCGGCCTGCCGTCGTCGCTCGCCGCGTTGACTCCCGCCCGCGCCCGCCTCGCCGACAGCGTCCTCACGGTCGAAATGAAAGGAGACCAGAATCCATGAGCCAGTGCGACGATTGCTTGTGCCAAGGGCTCGGCCCCCAAGCCAGCCGCGTCCTCCGCGAGGCCCTGCCCAAAGGCCCCGCCGGCGACCACTTCCGCAACGCCCGCGTCGAGTTCCTCAAAGGCCTCCGCTCTCTGCTCGATGCCCGCATCGACGAGCTCAGCCGCCCCACGTCTCCCACCCAAGGCACCCGCCTGACGGTTGACGAGTAGCTGTCTGATTTACGTCAGTAAAGCGAATGTAATTTTTAACAAAAATAGAGTCGCAGCCCTACTCCTCTCTCAGTTTCGGGTCGATCCATCTTACGCCGGGACGCCTGCGCCAAGTGCTCTGCCCGGTGATTTCACCGATCGAAAGACCTTCGAAACTACATGCGAATTTCCCTCCTGATCGTCGCTCTCGCCAGCGCCGCCTCGCTTCCCGCGCAGGCCATCCGCACCTGGATCTCTGGCGTTGGCGACGACGCCAATCCCTGCAGCCGCACCGCGCCCTGTAAAACCTTCGCCGGCGCCATCAGCAAAACCGCCGCCGGCGGCGAGATCAACATCATCGATCCCGGCGGCTACGGCGCCGTCACCATCACCAAGTCGATCACCCTCTCCGGTGTGAGCGGCCTCGCCAGCATCCTGGCCACCGGCACCAACGGCATCACCATCAACGCCGCCACTACCGACGTCGTCATCCTCCGCAATCTCCAGATCAAGAACGCTGGCGGCGGTATCGCCGCGCCAAGCGGACTCTTCGGCGTGAGAATCGTCCAGGCCAAGCGCGTTGAAATCCACGATTGCTTCATCGAAGGCGGCACCGACTATGCAGTCAACGTCAGCGGCGGCGTGGTCACCCAGCTCCACCTGTCGAACGTGCGTCTCACCTCGAACGGCGGCGGCATCTATCTCGGGGCCACCGCGGGCACCAACGCCGTCGTGGAAGATTCTGTCCTTCGCGACGGCGCAAAGGGCATTCACGTCACCGGCCCGTCCCGGCTCATCCTGCGCAACACCACCGTCAGTCAATTCGATGGCTCGGGCGTGCTCGTCGACGGCACCGGCTCCGCCTTCCTCGAGAAATCCATACTCTCGGGCAACGTCAACGGTGTCGAAGCGGGCCCCGGCGCGGCCGTCATCCGCATCTCCGATCTCACCGTCACCGGCAACACCAAGGGCCTGCACATGTCCGGCACCGGCGCCATTCTCTCCTTCGGCAACAACCGCATCCACGGCAACACCACCGAGGGCGCCCCGCTGGCCACTGTCGCGCAGAGGTAGCACGAGCCAATGACAAAACTCCTGCTCGGAGCCTTTCTGCTCGCCGCCCCCGCCTCGGCCGCTCTGCTCTACACGAACGGCGGCCCCAACGGCGACGGCGGCGGCAACTTCACCGACTTCCGCACCGCCGAGGACTTCACCCTCTCGACGCTCCGCCGCGTCACCACGCTGCGCTTCTGGACCTTCAGCCAATCGCTCAACCCCGACGACGGCCCGGCGTCCACCATCCCCGCCCTCAGTTGGGCCATCTACGCCAGCTCTTCCGGCGCGCCCGGTGCCGTGTTGCAAACCGGGTCCGTCTCCAATCTCTCCGGAACGCTGGCTTCCCCGAGCCTCGGCCTCCGTGAGCTTGCCGTCGACTTCACCCTCGCCGCCGGCGACTATTTCCTCGAGCTCCACGCCGGCCCCTCGCTCGACGCCGCCGGAATCACCGGCTTCCAATGGGCCACCACCGCCGACAACGCCACGCTACGCTATCTGCTCTCCACCGATTTGAATAGCTTCCCCTCCACTGAGGTGAACGCCTTCCTCGGCTCCGGTTTGCTCCAGTTGGCTTTCGAAATCGAAGGCTCCGCGCCCGTGCCCGAACCCGGGTCCGCCGCGTTGGGTCTCACTGGCGCCGCCCTGCTCGCTCTTCGGTTCTGGAACCGCCGGACCGCCGCGATTGGGACTAATCCGCGATAGCGCCCTGCAAGGCCGGGTGGCATCATCGGCTCATGAGCCCGATCCTCCTTCTCTGGCTCGCCTTTGCCGATCACGGTTACGGCCCGGTCGACCCGGTGCCGATGCCCCAGATTCATGTCACCCGGCACGATGGCCAGCGACTCCCGCTGGCCGAAGCCCTCGGGCCGGGTCGGGCGGCCGTGCAGTTCATCTTCACCAATTGCCGCGCCACGTGTCCGTTGCTCGGCCACCTCTTCTCGCGTGTCGACCGCCTGGCCAACCCCTCGTCCGGGCGCCTCGTCTCCATCACCGTCGACCCTGTCCACGACACTCCTGAAAAGCTCGCCGCTTGGCGGCAACAGTTCCATGCGTCCGGCCGCTGGCTCGCCCTCCGCGCCGACCCCGCCGACCTTCCCGCTCTTCTGAAAGCCTTCGGGCAAACCGACCCGGTTCCCGCCGCCCACTCCCGCCAGATCTTCTTCGTCGAAAGCGGCTTCTATGCCGCCCGCACTACGGATCTCCCCTACGCCGCCAACATCGCCGCCGCCCTGGATCGTCAGGTCCTCATGGCGGGCCGCGACGCCCGGCACGAGGCTCCCGCCAAGCCCAACCAACCCTGCCAGCATTGCCACGGCGACCGCCTCGAGGGTGCCGCGGAAGGCAAGACCATCGCTCCCGAGCTAAAACGCCTCTCCCATCCCACTGCCCGCCGTGGTGGCCCGCCAGCCGCCTACAGCGAAGCCTCCTTCTGCCGCGCGGTCAACCAGGGCGTCGACCCCGCCGGTGTCGTGCTCGGCCCCGTCATGCCCCGCTACCAGCTCAGCGCCGCCGAATGCTCGCGGTTATGGGATCTGGTACGATGAGAAGGTCATGGATTACTCGAAAGACGACGCCCGCGGCAAGGCCTACCTGTATTTCTTCTTCGCGCTGATCATCCCCGCCGTCGTCACTTTGCTTTCCTACATTTTCTAAACAGCCCACCCGTCTGGGCTTCAGAACGTATAGCGCCAAACCAACTGTACGATCCGCGGCTGGTTTCCCTGCGTCCGCACCCGCGCAAAGTTTCCCCTCCGCACCAGCACTCCGTTCTGCACCAAATCCCGGTCCGTCACATCCCGCCCCGGCGTCCCGAAGCTCACCGAATTCGGCGCATTCAGAAACTCCGCCCGCAACTGCATCCGCTGCTTCCCGTCGAACAGCTTGAAGTTCTTCAACACCGACACGTTGAAGTTCTTGTAAGAATCCCGCCGGGTGTCATTCTGATTCCGCGCCGAATTCCCCAGCGTCAACTCCGCCGGCTGCGCATAGGCATCCGGATTGAACGCGAAGCCGCCCGCGCGAATGTTCGCCTGCATCTCGCCGCGCGGGATGAAGGCGTCCACGCCCGCCACGCGATCGGGCCGGCGCACGGCGTAGCCCAGGCCGAACGACGTCGCCGTCACTGATACCGGCGTGCCCGATTGCCACGTCCCGCTGCCCGCCATCTGCCAGCCGCCCAGCAGCGCGCGCTTCCGCAGCCACGGCAACTCGTAGCTGAAGCTCGTGGTCACGCGGTGCGGCACATCCAGGTTCGACAGCGTGAAGTCCGAGTTCACGTTGTAGATGTCCTCCACCGTCGACCCGCCGCCGCCGCCGTTGTTGTTGCCCGCGCCGCCTACGTCCATGAACTTCGACCACGAGTAGCTCGCCAACGCCGACAGTCCGTTCGAATACGCCTTCCGCACGCTCACCTGCAGCGCGTTGTACTTTGACGCGCCCAGCAGCGGCCGGAACAGCGCCGGGTTGTTGTACTGCGGAAACGGCTTCAGCAGTTGATCGCGCCGCACCGTCCGCGTCGCCAGCACCGAGTTCGGATTCGTGATGATGCCGAAAAACGGATTGTTCACCTGCTGGCTGAAGAACACCGTCGGGTTCGTCGCCACGCGGCCCGCCGCGTCCACGGCATTCGTGTAATTGGCCTTCGCGAACTCGAGCATCTCCACCGGCAACTGATTCATGTTGATCGACGGAAACGGCAACCGGATGCCGTGCGTTCCCACATACGCCACATCGAGCACCAGGTTCTTCGCCAGCAGCCGTTGGACGACGAAGTTCCATTGCTGCGTGTAAGAAGTGCGCCGCACGCTCTCCACCAGCGTCGGGCTGTCGCCGATCGCCGTCATCGCGCCCTCGGTCGAGCCTGGCGCCCGGGGAATGCCGTTCGGAAACGGATTGCCCAAGAAAATCGTGGCCGCCGCCGTGCCGCCCGGCTGAGAGATCTGCCCTTGTGCATCGGTGCCTTGAATCGCGTTGGTGTTGAAGTTCGTGCCCAACGCCGAAGTCTGCTCCACCGATTGAGGCACGAACAACATGCCATAGCCGCCGCGTAGCGTCGTCTTCTCATTCCAGCGATAGGCAAACCCTGCCCGCGGCGCAAAGCGCCGGAAGTTCGTCTCCGTCTGCGGTGCTCCCGTGAAGCTCAACAGGCCGCGCAAGTCGGTGAAGCCCGGGTTCAACGCCCGCACCATCGCGTCGTCGCTCGGTCCCACGCGGCCATTCAACGGCGACTTCGCCTTCAAGTCGAACGACGTCACCTGGCCATTCGCCTCGCCGGTGCCGGTCTCTACGTCCCAGCGCAGGCCGAGGTTCAACGTCAGGCGCGAGGTCGGGCGCCAGTCGTCCTGCACGAACGCCGCGCCGTAATGGTGGAACAGCGTGATGGGCAGCACCGTGCGGAACGTCGCCGACGCCGGCAGGCCCAGGAACAACGACGCGAGCGACGAGCCCGTCTCCTGCGCGAACACCGGCGTCGCTGTCGGCACCGGGCCGCGCGTGAACGAGCGGTTGAAGCTGTAAGTGCCCGACGGGTTCGTATTCTGATTCGCAAAGAACCGCAGCAGGCGATACTCCAGCCCCGTCTTGATCGAATGCTTGCCGCGGAACAGACTCACCGCCGCCGCTGCCGTCTGCGTGTCGCGCGGCTGGTTGTTGCCGCCGCCGCCGATGATGTTGCTCGTGATCTCGCCGGGAATGCCCTCGCCTTCGGGACCGCCGGCGAAGTTGAAGATCGGGAACCCCGCCTCCGACGCCGACGCCGCCAACGACTTCGGGAAGCCCAGCGTCGAAAAGTCGAAGCCCGCCGCGCGCGCATAGGGCTCCTGCGCGGCGCGCGCCCGCGTGTAGCCATAGCGTGCATTCAAGATCGCGCGCGGCGTCAACGTGAACACGTCGTTGAACGTGCCGTTGTAGAACGTGTCCTTGACGCGCCGCCCGTTCGTCGCCACCGAGTTCAGAAAGTCCGGATCCTGCTGCAACCGGCCTTCCTGGGAAAAGCGCCCGAAGAACGAATGCCGCTCGCTGCGCGTATGGTCGATGCGCAGGGCGTTCAAGTCCCGCCGGAAATCCGCCTTGCCCGAATAGAGAAAGTTGTCATCCAGCCCCGGCTGGTTCGGCAACGGCAGATACTCGAGCAGCGCCAGCGCCACCGGGTCGAGACACGCCTGCGTCCGCGGTCCGGGCGCGCACTTCGGCAACCGGTCGAGCCGGTTGCCGGGAATCGTCTGCCGCACCAGCACCGGCGCGCCCGCCGCCGTCAAGGACCCGTTCGGGACCAGCGCGCCGTAAGGATCATAAAGCTGCCCGAACAGCGGCCGCGAGCCATCGGCGTTGTTTGGCAGCGTGGCCGCGCGCGGCGAGTTCACCAGCAACTCCGACAGGTCGCCCGTGCGCATCTTCGCCGTCGGCAGCGTCAGCGTCTTCGAAAACGGATTCTTTTCCCGCCGTCCTTCGTAGTTGTAGAAGAAGAAAGTCTTCGCCAGGCCCTTCACCGGACCGCCAATCGTCCCGCCGAACTGGCTCCGCTGCAGCGGAATGCGTGGCAGCAGCGCCGAGCCATCGGCGGCGTTGCCCTGCCGGTTGCGCTGCCAGCCGTTGGCGTTCAGCGCTCCGTTCTGGAAGTACTCATACAGCGAGCCATGGAACTTGCGGCCGCCGCCCTTGGTGATGTAACTCACCACACCGCCGCCGGACCGGCCATACTCGGCGGAGAACACGCCGCTCAACACCTTCACTTCCTGCACCGAATCCTGCGGCGGCGAGATGGCGATGCCGTTGAAGTCGGCCACCGTGTTGGACACGCCGTCCAGCAGCACATCGTTCGTCGACGCCTGCCCGCCGGAGACGCCGAAGCTCGAATCGAAGAAGTTCCGATTGCCCGGCGACCCGATGGGCCCTTGCGCGTTGCCGTTGGTCGCCAGGTTCTCGCCTTGGGCCAGCGCGAAGCCCTGGTCGATGACGCCGGGCAGCGTCGTGATCAACGCCAACGTCGAGCGCTCGGCCGAGGGCAGGTCTTCGATCAGCTTCGCGTCGAGGATGTGCTCCAGGCCGGCATTGTCGGCGTTCAGCAGCGGGGCCGCTTCGGCCTGCACCTCCACGGTCTGCGCGGCCGTGCCCAGCGACAGCGCGACGTCCAGCGCCAGCGACTGCGCCACTTCGAGCCGCAGCCCGCTGCGGGTGGCCGTGCGGAAGCCCGCCGCCTCCACCGTGAGCGTGTATTCGCCCGGCGCCAGGAACGGAATCGCGTAGCGGCCGTCGCCATCGCTGGACGCGGTCTTCTTCAAGCCGGTGGCCGCGTTCACGGCCGTCACCGTCGCCTGCGTCACCCGCGCTCCATTCGGATCGGTCACCACGCCAGACAGGTTCGCCGTAATGGTTTGGGCGCCCAAGCCCACTGCCACGCTCAGCAAGAGCAGAAGCCATCGAGACATCCTGATCAAACTAACACCTTCAGCGGAGCGTGCTTTGCGCCAGCCGCCGGAGTTCCTTCTCGCTCAGCGCCCGGTCGAAAACGGCCACGCCGCCCAGCCGTCCGGGCGACGAGGGATTGCGTCCCCATATGGATCACGCGGCCAATGGTGAACGGCCCGCCGGAGCCCGCCGGCGGCGACCACAGGTCGTGCGGGAACCAGGCCGGATTCGCGCGCAGCGCCTTCAGGCGGCCATCCTCGACGCGCACGAACGCCGCCGGGGGCCGGTACTCGCCTCGTTCCCAGGCGCGCGCCGCGTGCTGGAAGAAGGTGTGCTTGGCGGGCTCTTCAATCCAGAACTCATTGGCGACGCCGTTCAGCGAGCAAGTCACCGTGTCGCGGGCGTTGTCGAACACCAGGGCGGCCATCGCCCACTCGCCCAGCGGCAGTTGGGCGCCGGTGACGCCGATGTGCCGCGCGTAACGGTCGCCGAACGAACTGGCGCCGTTGTCGGAGACATGGCCGGCCACGCCCGTAGGGGTTGGCGGCCAGGCCCGCGAACAGGGCGTATTGCCGCTGGCCGCGCTCCACTCGCTGGGCGGCGGTGCCGTGGTTGGCCAGGTCGGTGCCTTCGTGCCAGATACCGGCGATGGCGTGCGTGCCGCTGTCGGGCTGCCGCTTGATCCAGGCGATCAGCGTCACGCTGCGGCCCGGGCCATGAATGTCGATCCGGGAACCGGCCAGCCGCGCGCGCGGCACCATCAGCAGCGGGCGCACGTCGGGCGCGGTTTGCAACGGCAGGTCGATGGCGCGGCCGAAGGGGCCGTCGTCCACCATGCGCAAGTCGGCGGGCTCCGCCGGGCGGCCTTCGTTCCAGTAGTCACGGACATAGTTGACGAAGTCCAGGCGCAGGTCGGCGCGCTCGTCCTTTGCTTTCCAGGCGTCGAAGCGTCCGTCGGCATCGCGTTTGTTGAAGTCCCACAGGGCGACAAAACCTTTCGTCTGGCGGACGGCCGAGACGGGGTCGGCGGCGGTGAACAGCAACAGTCCTAAGAGCGGGCTCATTCTGCTATCCTAAAAGACGGTGCGCCCTCGGGGCTGCGCCAGTTGGATTTCCCCAATGATCTACGTTCTCATCGTCTTCCACGTCATCGTGTGCTTGTTCCTCATCGCCGTGGTGCTGCTGCAATCCGGCAAGGCGGCCGATTTGGCCGGCGCGTTCGGCGGCATGGGTTCGCAGACGGCGTTTGGCCCGCGCGGCGCGGCCACGCTGCTCTCGAAGGCCACCACCATCGCGGCGGCGGTGTTCATGTTCACTTCGCTCGGCTTGGCGGTGCTGGAATCGCGGCGCAGCGGCTCGGGCAGCTCGGTGCTCGAGCGGACGGGCGTTTCCACCCAGAAGGCTCCGGAAAAGAAGGCCACGCCGGCTCCCACTTCGGCGCCCGTGCCCGCGAATCCGGCGGCTCCCGCTCCGACGTCGAACGTTCCGGTGACGCCGGTGCCTTCGGCTCCCGAACCGGCGAAGAAGTAAGCTATACTCGAAATTGCCCCACTGCGGAGGTGGCGGAATTGGCAGACGCACTAGCTTGAGGTGCTAGCGGGTAACACCGTGCAGGTTCAAGTCCTGTCCTCCGCACCATTTTCTAAAGCTTCAACGGCGGCCCGCGAGGGCCGCCGAAGCTTTTTTCTGTTCCCGTTCATCGCCGCGATTGTCCCACCTGGCATGAGAACAGCAACAAGGCTCCGCGGAGCCGGCGGGTTCATGCTCGGTGTGTTGAGCGTATCGAGCATGCTTGCGCAGTCGGCCGTGATCGGGGGCCTCGGAAACTTCGACGCCGCCAATTATGAGGGCAAAGACGCCCATGGTCTCGAGGTTCAGGTAGAGGGCATTACGCCCGGCGACCTGTCCCCGTCCTGGTGCGGCAACAAGTACAACTGCCCGCAGGTGATTCCGTACGCCACGGGCGTCTACGTGCGCTACAAGAGCGGCTACAACACCTCGACGGGCACCTGGTTGGCCACCACGATCTCCCGGACCCCCGGCGCTTTCGCGGGAACCTGCTACATGAGTTCGGCGGCCTATCTTCGGTCCGGCTGTGATCACCTCGGTGTGCATGTCAACTACCAGGCGAACTCGCGAGCGAAGGTGGTGTCGTACCGTTGGCTGTTTGAAGATCCAGCCAATCCCGGCACGCTCCTTCCCTCCACGAACAACATCTTCGTGCCCACGCCCGTCTATACCTGGGTGCCGCCAGCGCAGCCGACCGCTCCGCCCACGCTCGCGGTGGTGATCCAGACGCCGCCTCCGCCGCCGCCGGTTCCGGCCGTGCCGCCGCAGTATGGCGATGCGACCTGGCTGAAAGTGTTCAAGACCGAGCACAGCCGCGAGGTGCGCCCTGGAGGAACTGGTGGAAGACAACCCGGCCATCGTTCGGAAGACGCCGCGCAGGTGGAAACCGAATGGACTCTGATGCAGCCGGAACCTCCGTCCGATGGCCGCCGCAAGGGCCGCAACCGCCACCAGAATCAAGGCGGAGTTGGGCCGGGCGTGCGGGCGGTGGTCCGCCGCTATGAAACCTATGCCTACACGGGCGCCTATGATCCGGTGAACCATCAGGCGGTCTGCGGCGGCGACGGTACCTGCAACATTCCGCAGCCCGGCGAACTCGGCGGCTTGCTGAATGCCCAAATGGCGGCGGCGAACGTGGACACGCCGTCGTTGACTGTGGCGCGCGCTGGTGCGGGCAGCGGTCAGGTGTCCTCCAGCGATAAGGTGATCTCGTGCGGCAACAAGTGCGCGTCAAACTACCTTGCCGGCACCGCCGTGACGCTGCAGGCGAAGGCCGACAGCAAACAAGTCCACCTTCACGGGTTGGACGGGCGCCTGCACGGGCATGGGTGATTGCAATGTCAGCATCGCCGGCCAGATGACGGTGACGGCCAACTTCGCGGCGCAGGCCACCGGTGGCGGCGGCGGCGGCGGGTCGACCTTCACCGTGCAGGTGAAGAACAGCAATCCGGCACCATTACCAGCGACGCCGGCGGCATCAACTGCGGCAACGTCTGCTCGGCAAGGTGAACCCTGGCACGGTGATGACGCTGACGGCCACGCCTCCGGCAGGCAAGGCGTTCCTCGGGTGGAGCCGGGGCTTGCTCCGGCACGGCCAACACCTGCGTGCTGACGGTGAACTCGAACCTGTCGGCTCAGGCCAACTACAGCAAGTAACTTCGACCTTCTCGCTCGGTGGTAGTTGCGAGGCGCAGGGAGAGAACTCCTCTCCCTGCGCCTCGTCTTTGTATGATCGGGGATTGACGATGCAGGTTCGTTGGTTCCTCCTTTCCCTGACGCTGGTGGCGCCGCGCTGGCGCAGACCGATGGCGAGACGCGGCAGACTTATCGGAAGCTGTGCTCCGGCTGCCATGGCGACGACGCGCGCGGCAGCCAGCAAGGGCCCGGGCTCTCCGGCAATCCAACATTGAAGCGCCGCCCGGCGGCGGCGATCAAGAACATCATTCTCAAGGGCGTGCCGTCGGCCGGCATGCCGCCGTTCCCGCTGCCCGATGCCACCGTGAACGCTCTGGTGGCGATGATCGTTTCGTTGAACGCGTCGGCCGCCGACGTGAAGGTCGACGGCGACGCGGCGCCGGGCAAGCGTTCTTTGCGGGAGCGGGGAAGTGCTCCACGTGCCACATGGTGAATGGCGCTGGCCGGGCACTGGGGCCCGACCTGAGCAACGTGGCCCGCGAGATGACCGTCGACCAACTGCGCGATTCACTGACAAGTCCGAGCGCCAAGATTGCGGCGGGCTATGGCCTGGCGACGGCGCAGTTGCGCAACGGCCGCACGCTGCGCGGCTTTGTCCGGAGCCGCAGCAAGTTCGACCTCGCTCTGCAGGATCTCGACGGCCAGCTCCATCCGCTGTCGTTCGACCAGGTGACGAAGCTCACCGAAGAGAAGGCGTCACTGATGCCGAAGACTGACGCTCCGGCGGGCGGCGCTGCAGAACCTTGTCGCGTACCTGGCCAGCCTGAAGGGCGTACCTCCCGGCTTGTCCCCGCCCGCCACGGCAACGGGCCGCGGGGTGACCTTCGCGAACCTCGTGCAGCCAAAGGCCGAAGAATGGCTCAACTACAACGGCCAGTTGAGCGGCAACCGCTACAGCGCGTTGAACCAGATCAACCGGACCAATGTGGGCAAGCTGACTCTGGCTTGGACCTACTCGATTCCGCTGTGGACGCAGTTCCTGCCGGACACGCCGTACTACCACGAGAACATGCGCTACTTCGGGCTCGAGACGGTGCCGCTGGTGCACGAGGGCATCATGTATGTCACCGGCCCGAACCAGGTGATGGCGCTCGACGCGGAAGAGCGGCCACGAGATCTGGAAATGGGGCCGGCCCCGGACGCCGGGACTGGTGTCGGACCCGTCGCTGGGGACCAATCGCGGCGTGGCGCTGCTGGGCGAGAACGTCTTCTTCGTTACGGACAATGCGCATATTCTGGCGTTGGAACCGGACCACCGGCAAGCTCGTCTGGGAGCAGGTGATGTGGGGACGAACCACAGAAATACGGGGGCACCATCGCGCCGCTGATCGTGAACGACCTGGTGATCGCCGGGGTGGCGGGCGGCGACTGGGGCATTCGCGGCTTTGTGGCGGCCTACAAGGCGTCGACGGGCGAACGCGCGTGGCGTCACTGGACCGTGCCGGCGCCGGGCGAGCCGGGCATCGAGACCTGGCAGGGGCCCGGCTACAAGCTGGGCGGCGGCAGCACCTGGTTGACGGGTTCTTATGACCCGACCACCGGCCTGTTGTACTGGGCCACCGGCAACCCGTGGCCGAACTCCGACGATCGCGAGCGGCCGGGGCGACAACCTGTTCACCGATTCGGTGCTGGCGCTCGATCCGAAGACCGGCGCGCGGAAATGGTACTACCAATTCACGCCGCACGACACGCACGACTGGGATGCCACCGAGCCCCAACGTGCTGGTGGACACCACCTGGCAGGGCCGCCTGCGCAAGCTGCTGCTGCACGCCGATCGCAACGGCTTCTTCCTATGTCTTCGACCGCACGGACGGCAAGCTGCTGCTGGCCAAGAGCTTCATGCACCGGATCACCTGGGCGAGCGGCATTGGCGCCGATGGGCGTCCGATCCTGCTACCGCCTTCGGACTTGGGCTGCCCGGGCCATGCGACGAACTGGAACGGCACCGTCCTGGAGCCCGGTGACGCGCCTCTACTACGTGATGGGCGACCGAGAACTGCACGATCCGGCTGCGGCCGGGCAGTTGGAAGAACGCGAAGCCCCGAGGAGGTGCCTTCGGCGAAGTATTTGCGGGCGCTCGACATCGAGACGGGCAAGGTCGTCTGGGAAGTTCCGCAGGTGGGGCCGGTGGACGGCAAGCGCGTCGCGGGCCTCTTGGGCACGGCGGGCGGGCTGCTGTTTTATGGCGACCCCGAGGGCTACCTGATCGCCGCGGATGAGCGCGACGGAAAAACGTTGTGGAAGATGCCGCTGAACGCGACGATCAAAACTTCGCCGATGACCTTCGCGCTCGACGGCAAGCAGTATGTCACGCTGTCGGTGGGCTCGAGCGTGATGACGTTCGCGCTGGGGCAGTAAGCCTCACCTGATTCGAGTTTGCGAGGTTTTCGGAATGGCCACCGATAAACACCGATGAACACCGATGGGGGTGTGGGGCGGCGTTTGGCGGCCCAGTCAGCCTCACCTGATTCGAGCATACACCCGGCTTCCGGCCGGTTGAGACAAGATTGCCGCGAAGTGGTTGACTTCGCGGCAAATCGAGTTGGAAGATTGGCGATACGCGTTAGCGGCCGGCGCTGCGGGAGACGGTGGCGTCGAGGACGTCGCGCACTTTGCCGAGCAGCGAGCCGAGCGTGAACGGCTTCTGGAGGAACGCGGTGCCGCCGGGAAGGACCCGGATTGGAGCATGGCGTCGTCGGTGTAGCCGGAGACGTAGAGGACCTTCAGATCCGTGCGCATGGGCCGTGAGACGTTCGGCCAGTCGCGGCCGGACATCTGGGGCATCATGACGTCGGTGACGAGCAGATCGAGCTTGCCCTTGTGGTTGGCGCAGATCTGGATGGCGTCGGGGCCGTTGGAGGCTTCGAGCACGGTGTAGCCCTGGCGGCGGAGGATCTTGCGGACGAGGCGCGGGATGCCGGCTTCGTCTTCGACGACGAGGATGGTTTCGAGGGCGGTTTCATCCTGTTCGGCCGCGGCTTGGGCGGCTTTCTGGGTGGTGACCGTCTCGATCATCTTCGGCGCGGGCTGTTCGGCGGCGCGCGGCAGCGTGACGCGGAAGGAGGTGCCCTTGCCGGCTTCGCTGATGATGGCGACGTCGCCGCCGCTCTGCTTGATGATGTTGTAGGCGCTGGCCAGAGCCAGGCGCTCTTCGCGGGTGGTTTCGTCGGACGAGAGCCACGGCTCGAAGAGTTGGGTGCGATGGTCGACGTCGAGGCCGGGGCCGTTGTCGCTGATCGTCAGGATCAGGTAGGCGCCGGGCCGGGCGTAGCCGCGGCCGAAGTCTTCGCGCTGGTCGAGATCGGCGGTGGAGAGCGTGAGCTTGCCGAGGCCGTGCATCTCGAACTTGGCATGGAGGGCGAAGGTGGTGAGGGCCTGTTCGAGCAGGGCCGGATCGACCTTCGTCATGCCGCCATCGCTTTCGGTGTCGAGCTTGAACTCGATGCCGTCGCCGAGGGCCTGCCGCAAACCAGGCTCGAGGTGGCGCACGAGATGGTTGATCTCCACCACCTTGGCCTGGGGTTGCTGCTTGCGGGTGTATTGCTTGAGCTGATTGGTGAGGACCTGACGCGCTCGGTGGCGGCGCATGATCTCCTGCATGTCGCCGTGCAGCGCGTGGCCGGGCGGGAAGGAGTTCTTCATCTCCTCGGTGTAGCCGGAGATGATCATCAGCAGATTGTTGAAGTCGTGGGCGACCTTGCCGGCGAGGCGGCCGAGGGCTTCGACTTTGTGAGTTTGGATCGATTGCTCTTCGGCGAGCCGGCGGCTGGCGACGTCGAGCATGAGGCCCGTCATACGGGTAGCGCGGCCTCCGATGTCCCGCGCTACGCGTACGACCTCCCGCACCCAGATGGCGGAGCCATCGGCGGTGAGAGCCCGGAATTCGATGACGTGGTTGGTGCCCGCGGTGAGCACGCCCTTGTAAAACTCTTCGGACGCGCTCGCGGTCGTCGGGGGTGGACGCGGGCGAAGAAGAAGCCGTCTTCGCGCCAGCGGCCGAGCGGATGGCCCAGGAGCTCTTCGGCCATTTCGCTGGCATAGGTGAAGCGGACGGCGCGTTGGTCGGGACCGTCGGCGGAGCCTTCCCAGACGATGGCGTCGATTTCGTTGAGCAGCGAGGGCGCCGTTTCGGCGGGCGCGGGGCTTTGCTTCGTTCCGGCTTCGACTTCGGCTTCGGTTCCGGCGACGGGCTCGGGAGCCAGTTCCGGTTCGGGAGCGGGCGTGAGCTGCGCGGGCTCCGGTTCCGGCTCGGGGGCCGGGATGGCTTTGGCGTCGACGACCGCAGGCAGTTGGGTGGCGCTGACGCCGGTGCCCGTCAGGTCCTCGACGATGATGAGGGCTTCCGAGCCGGCTTCGGCTTCCCAGCCCTGGTGATACTGAACGCTGATGAAGCACTCGACTTCCTTTGTTGGCGAACTGGAAGCGAGCAGGGAGACGGAGCTGGGGCTTGCCGGTGGCGAGGACGTGGGCGGTCTTCTCGTCGAGGCCGGTGAGCGGCAGCACGTCGACGAGCGGCCGGCTGATGATGTCGTCGGTCTTGAGGCCGCGGAGCTTGCGGAAGGCCTTGTTGGCCCAGATGACCCGCAGCCCCTGGTCGACGATCAGGAACGAGACCGGGACGTTGGCGACAATTTCCTGGTAGTAGCGACGCTCGGTCTCGACCAGCGCGAGCAGGCGAGCGACTTCCTTCGGTTTCCACTGTTCGAGTTCGGCACGGTCCATCCGGGCGACTTTTCTCCCATGCTTAAGATCGCCGGAATGGACGCGGAGGAAAAGAGTACTAATCTCTTAGACCGAGGTAGTACCGGCCTGGAACCCTGAGGCTCTTCTAAGGTGTTCGCCGGAGAAAAACCACGTAGAATGACGAAGCTACTGCATTCGTTGAACCGTTGGTGGCTGGCGGGGGCCGCCGTTTTCATGCAGGTGTGTCTGGGCATATATTAGCGTGGGCCGTGTTCCGGGGCCCGCTCGAGCAGGCGTATGGCTGGAGCAAGACGGATTCGGTGGCGCCGTACCGGTGGTCGATTTTGTTTTTCACGCTGGCGATGATCGTGGCGGGGTTCTGGCAGGACAAGCGGGGGCCGAAAGCAGGTGGCGACGGCGGGGCGGTTTGCTGCTGGGCGCGGGCTGCTTTCTGGCGTCGATGTTCGGCGACACGCGGATGGGCTTGAACCTTTCCTACGGCTTGGGGCGGGGCTGGGCGTGGGGTTTGCCTACGTGACGCCGATTGCGATGTGCGTGAAGTGGTTCCCGGACAAGCGCGGCCTGGTGGTGGGCTTGGCGTGATGGGATTCGGGATTGGGTCGCTGATTTTCGCTCCGCTGCTCGAGTGGCTGCTGGGTCATGACCCGGCGCGGTTTCGTGAAACGCTGCCGGCGACGTTCCGGCTGTTGGGTCTGGTTTTCCTGGTGTGCGTGACCGGGGCGGCGCAGTTGTACCGGGTGCCGCCGCCGGGTTGGCGGCCGGAGGGTTGGACGCCGGCGGGCGGGCGGGGCGACCGGGGCGCGCGACTTTTCGACGGCGCAGATGCTGAAGACGCCGGTGTTCTACGCGGTGTGGGCGTTGTATTTCCTGGGCGCTTCGGCCGGGCTGACGGCGATTGCCGAGGCGGCGCCGCTGGTGCGGGAGCTGGCGGGCAAATCGGCGGTGATGACGGGTGGCCAGGCGCTGGGCGTGATGTCGGTGTTCAACGGCGTGGGCCGGCTGCTGTGGGGCGCGATGTCGGACAAGCAGGGCGGCGCGCGGCGCTGCTGGGCATGTGCGGGCTGGCGGCGGTGACCTATGCCGTAGTGCTGCCGGGCACGGATTCGTTCTGGCGCGTGCTGGGCGGCTTGTGCGGCGCGGGCTTCTGCTACGGAGGCTTCCTGGCCTTGATGCCGTCGTTGACGGCGGACTTCTGGGGCGCGCGGAACATTGGGGCGAATTACGGGCTGTTGTTCACGGCGTGGGGCGCGGCGGGTTTCGCTTTGCCTTTGTGGAGCTCGAGTGTGATCGGCGCGGCGAAGGCGGCCGGGCGGGTGCAGGCCGGGTATGACCAGGTGTTCTATGTGCTGGCCGGACTCGCGGTGGTGGGTGGAGTGCTGGCGCTGGTGGTGCGGCGGCCGGTGGACGCCCCCAAGGGTGAATGGCCACCGATGAACACCGATGAACGCCGATCTTTCGGTGGGACGGTGACATGCGGCCTCCTTCAGCAGGCTGGCGCGATACTTGCGGAGGGCCCACCAGGCGGCGAGGGCGGCGGAGTTGGCCATGTCGTCGGGCTGGCCGGCGGTTGGGACGAAGAGCTCGTGGCCGTCGAGGGTGACGAGGCGCTTCAGGCTGGCGAGCTCCTGCTTGAACTCTTCGACGTGGCCGGCGCCGGGGGCGATCTTGAGGTTGCGGCGGCGGAAGAGGAACTGGAGGGCCTGGAAGAGCACGCTTTTCGGGACGTGATACTTGCCGTTGACCAGCGTTTCGTTGTGGCCGGGGGTGACGATGACGGGGACGATGGTCATTTCGAGGCCGTTGGCGCGGAGGTAGTCGATGAAGACGTTGGCGGCAGTGGCGTCGACGACGAGTTCGGCGCCGTTGCGCTGGATTTCGGGGAAGTCGCCAAGGCGGCGGAGGTAATTGATCAGGTCCGGGTAGTGGATGCCGGTGGGGAGGCGCTCGAGGTAGCGGATGAGGAGTTGGTCGCCGGGGCGCTTTTGGAGGATGGAGAGCGCGGGATGGTCGTTGGTTGGGCGTGGTCGAGGCCGATGATGAAGTGGGCTTTGGGTGCGCCGAGGAACTCGATGTGGTGGGGCGAGAGGTGGGGCGCTTGCGGAGCGTTGCAGGCCGCTTGGATGTCTTCGGCGGTGAAGACGGCGATGGCGGTGTCGCCGAATTCGCCGAGAAATTCCTGCTTGAAGCCGCCATTCGGGGAGCTTGCGTCTTTGCTGCTCGAGGTACTCGGGCGTGATGCGGGGGCATTCGTGCGCGGTGATTTTGATGCGCACAAAGCCGTCGTCGTCGGAGCCGGTCCAGAGGTCGTAGTAGAAGCCGCGCCTTTCGCGCGGCGTGGAGATGATCCAGAGTCCGGCGCGGTGCCAGGTGGTGGCGAGGGTGCCGATGAGGGGCGTGATAGACGTCGTCAGGCACGCGGGCGGCTTCGTCGATGATGATGAAGGTCGCGGTGTAGCCGCGCACGGAGGCTTCGCGGGCGGGGAGAGCGCGGAAGCGGGCTCCGGTGCTCGCTACTTCGTATTCAAAGCGGCGGCCGGGGTGGCGGCGGACTTCTTCGCCCAGTTCGGCCAGGAAGCGGAGGATGCGGTGGATGGTTTCGCCGGCTTGCGCTTCGGTGGCGGAGACGACCATGACGTCGGCTCCTTTGGAGAAGAGCATGTGGTGGACGGCGGCGAGGGCGGCGGCGGTGGTTTTGCCGCTTTGGCGGCAGCAGTTGAGAATTACACGGCGTTGGTTGGCACGGAGGGCCTGGGCTTGCCAGGGGTCGAGGTCGAGACGCAAATGGAGCTTGGCGAAAACTACGGGATCGAGATGGGAGAAGAAGTCGTAGGTTTTCACACTGGACCGAGGGTAGCAGGCCGTCGAGCGCGGCCCGGGTCCTCGATCCTCCTAACCTGTTGGATTCGTTGCGAAAATTGACCATCGATTTGTCGATAATGTCCGGAACGGGTCAGCAGCGGAGAGGAAAGCCGAGTCCGGCGTAGCGGTGGAAGGCGTCGAGGAGGCCTGGAAGGCGTCGGGAACTTTTCGCCGAGCGTCTCGCGGATGATCTGGGATATCTGGCGGTCGATGGGCTTTTGCTCGAACGGGACGGCGGCCGTTTCTTGGCCGCTGGCGCGGGTTCAGGTGGGGGGAAGTGGGGACGGTAGGGGCCGTCGGAGTGGGTCCAGTGGGTCCAGCCGGTGAGGAACATGGCTTATTGGACCTCCAGGTTCCCGGGTTCGTTTTCCGGAAAAGAATCCGCCGGGGGACCCGAGGTGGCGAGGGCGCCGGCAGTGAGCGGAGCGGGGCGGTGGCGGCGGGCCTGGAGCTGGTGATAGCAGGCCAGGGTGCGGTTGAAGAGGCGATTGAGGCGGCTTCCCTGCTGGTGGAGGTTGTCGAGGCGGACCTGGTTGGCGTGGTAGGCCTGGTCGGGTTCGTGGCCGGGTTGTTGATCGAGACCGCGGCCGAAGGTGGCGACTTCGACGGACCAAAGGCGGCGCATTTTCCAGGTGAGGACGGCGAGTTGTTCGACGGTCATGAGTTCCATGGCGGTGACGGGGGCGAACTCGTGAATCGTTTCGGCGAGGAGGGCCTCGAACTTTTCGGGGTCTTCGTGGCCGAGGAACGAGCGGGCGGGTGAGGCCGTGGAGGAGGCTGTTGGCGGAGCTAGCGGCTTTGCCGGCGGCGGTGACGGGGCCCTTTGGAGCGGGCGCCGTTGATGCGCGAGGCGTTGCGTTGGGCTTCGGAGCGAGGCGTTTTGTTTTGCATTTCTACTTTTCTCCTGGTTTTCAGAATGGCATATATTATTGATTAATTCAAGATATTGACGCTGGAATGATGTGGGGTGAGCTTGTGCGCAGAAGGGGGGGCGGGGCCGTCCGGGAACAGCGGACTCGTGATCAAGATAAACTCTTAGGCCTATCGCATGCGCTTGCTCATTTTGCTTACTGCTTTGCCGTGTTTAGCGGCGGAGTATGACATTGCCGTGTATGGCTCGACGCCCGCCGGGATCGCCAGTGCCGTGGTAGCGGCGCGGCAGGGCCGCCGCGTGGCGTTGCTCGAACCGACCGGCCACTTTGGCGGCCTGCTGACGGGAGGGCTGTCGAATACCGATTTCCGAACGCTGGAAGCGGTGACGGGCTTCTACCGGGAGTACATGGAGCGGGTGCACGCGGATTATGTACGGCGTTATGGGCGGATTCCCCGCAGGCCCAAGAGTGCTTTTTCGGGCGCATGCGGAGCCGCATGTCTCCGACCGGGTGCTGCGGGGGATGCTGGCCGAGCAGCCGAAGCTGGAACTGCTGATGCGGCATCGGTTGGAAACGGCCACGCGCCAAGGGGACGCCATTACCGCGGCCCGATTCCGGACGCCTGGGGGGCCGTTAACGATTCAGGCGCGCGTGTGGATCGATGCCACTTATGAAGGAGACCTGGCGGCGGCGGCGAAGGTTCCTTATCGCGTGGGGCGGGAATCGACGCGCGAGTACGGCGAACGCTTCGCGGGCGTCCTGTTTTTCGATCAAGGCCGCATTCTGCGGCTCTACGGGCGAGGCGGATGGAAACGAGCAATGCGCCAATTTCCGGATCATCATGACCAACCGGCCGGAGAATCGCGTGCCGGTGCCCCCGGCCGGCGGGCTATGACCGCGAAGAGTTCGCGCGTTTTCTGCCGATGCTGCGCAGCGGACGGATCAAGGAGGTGTACACCACGGACCACTCCGGCATTATCCGGCTGACGCACATTCCGAACGCCAAGAGCGATATGAATGACAATCAAGCAGGCTCCGATCCGGCTGTCGCTGCCGGGGGAGAACAATGGCTGGTCGGAGGGGGATGAGGCGACGCGGCAGCGGATTTACGACCGGCATGTGGCGCACAACATCGGGCTGCTCTACTTTCTGCAGAACGATGCCGAGGTGCCGTTGCCGCTGCGCGACAAGGCCAACGAGTGGGGCTTGGCGAAGGACGAGTTCGTGGCCAACGGGCATCTGCCGCCGGCGCTGTATGTGCGCGAGGGCCGGCGCATTCTGGGCGACTACGGTGTTCACCGAGCACGACACCATGCAGGCCTCGCGGAGCGTGAGAGCACGCGTGCAGGCGGACGCGATTGCGATGGGCGATTACTCGCTGAACTCGCATGGCCATCAACCGGCCGGGCCCCTGTATCCGACGCTTTTCGAGGGCGACTTTGGTTTCTCGACGACCCCCTTCATGATTCCCTTACGGGGTGTTGCTGCCTCGCGGGTGAAGAACCTATTGGTGCCGGTGGCGATGTCGGCTTCGCATGTCGGGCTACTCCGCGCTGCGGCTGGAGCCCACTTGGGCGGCGCTGGGGCACGCGGCTGGCCTGGCGGCGCATTTGGCGATGGAGAAGGGGAGCAACAGCCGGAGCGTCGAAGTGCCGAGATTGCAGCGGATGCTGCATCAACAGAAGCAGGCGACGATTTACACTTCCGATGTTCCGGGCGACTCGCCTTACTTCGAGGCCGTGCAGTGGGCCGGTTTGCGGGGCGTGCTGAGCGACGTGGTGGGACTACCAGACGGCCGTTCTGACGCCGCTGAAGCACCGCTTTGGGACGCAATACTCCTATGCGCATCCGCTGCATGCGGTGGAGCCCGAGAAGACGCTGGACGCGGGGTTGTTGGCGAAGTGGCGGCGGCTGCCGGCGTGCGCGGCGGCGGTGACGGCTCCGACGCGTGGTGCGTATCTTCAGGCGGCGTGGCGGGCCTGCGCCGGCCAGTAGCGATCGGGTGGCCATGCGGCGTAGGGATTCGAGCCGGATTGGCCGGGTGGCTCGTGGGGCGGCTCGTTGCCCCGATTCCTTTCGCGGCTGACAGGTGAGCGGCCACGGTGAGCGAGGCTTTCTGCCCTGCAGAAGCTGGGCTAGAGACAAAAGGCGGCCGGTTACGGGATAAATTAGAGACTTAGTGGCTACCGAGCGCGACACATGGCAGGCGAACCTCGAGCGCCTGACCGGGGAATTGCAGACGCACGCCCGCGCCCATGGCGCACCCGTGCAGGTGCCGCCTGAGGTTTCGGCATTGAGTGAGAGCCTCTACTTGTCACATGGCTCGACGAGCGCGGCCTTTGCCGCAGTGTGCAAGAGCGGTTGGTTGCGGTCGGCGTGGGAAGCTCGATCAGATGGGGCTCCGGCCCTTGGATCCCGCGTGCGACGAGGCGGTGCTCGGGACGGCCAATTCCGTTTTCTTTTTCGTGTCGCCGTTCGGCTACCCGAAATCCGTGGCCGGCTCCTCTTCCGTGCGGATTTGGAGAGCGAAGCAGAAGAGTCAGGTTCAGCGTCGCCTTTCGATTCGGGTGGATTGATCAAGCACATTCGACGGCCGAATCCCGATGAGCCGGCGGTCGACTTCCTGGGGCGGCATCAGTTGCCGCTGCCGAAACATCGGGAGTATTTGGCGCAGACAATTTCGTCACTGTTCGCCAAGCCTGCGGATTACGTGACTGGAGTGGATCCGATTCTCGCGGGCCCTTTGGGGCTGGAGGCGGGAACTACCGCCGTTGGACACATGAGGTTCGGATGCCGGAGAGTGTTGCGGTGCGGCATAGCCCACATCTCGAAGCCGTTTCTCCACATTGGCCGATGCCGCGAGGCGGGAGACGAGACCGCTGTTCGAGTGGTGCGTGGAGGCCGGCGTGGAAATTGTGACTTTCGACGCTCCGCGGGAGGGCGCGTTCGAGGCTTTGCGGCGTGAGTGCCTCGAGTACATGCGGCGGCGGGGAATATACTGAAGACGATGCCCGTGCGTTTTTGGCCGGTGGAGGATCTGACTGTCGCCGGTTATGCCGACGTGCTGCCGGAGACCAAGCGGCCGGCGATTGTTCCGCCGTTGTTCGCGATCAACGCGCAGCCCGGTCAGTTTTCCGTACCGCCGTATCACATCCATTCCGGGGTGGTGCATGGCGCGGCCCAGATTGACGCTGATGAGTTGCGGCAGTTCGTGCTTCGCCGAGGAAGTGACGCTCTTCCCGGGCGATGCGGTGTTCCCGGCGCGGGCCAACCATGAGCTATGGATTGACGAAAGCGACGGGCATCCGGTATGAGCCCTATGGTGTGGCTCCCGGAACTTAGACCAGATCGCCCAGGCCCGGCTGGAGGAAGCGGAGAAGCGTTTTGCGCGAAGGGGAACTGGAGGCGGCTGAGGCGGCGGCCGCCGTGGCGATCAATGCAAACGACGGCAGGCTGGACCCGTTGGCCGTGATGGCGGCCGTGGCGCGTTTGATGAAGCGGCCCAAGAGCGAGCGGTTGATGGAGAAACTCGCGGCGCGGCACGCGAAGCCTGAGAACTTCCTCACGATGGTGGAGCGATATGTCGAGGGTGTTCGCTCAGCAGCCGTGCGCATGCCCCCTCGTCGGAGCCGGGAGCCCCATGGCCGGCATGGCCTGTGTGCGGTAGGTCCGACGGATGCCCTTTCCTTACGTTTTCACGTTTTACAGTTACAGGGTGGCGTTGGGCGGAGCTGGCTCTGCTCAAGTGGGCGTACGAACTGGTGGCGCGCGGGCGGCATGTGCTGGTGTTGGACATGGACCTGGAGGCGCCCGGCATCAGCGGCTTTCTGGAGCGGAATAACGAACTCGAGCCGCCGGGGGGGCGGCGGCCAGAGGATATTCTCGGACTGCTGAGTATGGCGATGGAACGCACGGCGCGACCAGACCCGGCTGGAAGAGTTGCCGCCGGTGTCCCGCTTCGTTCGTTCGGTGCGGGCCGAGCAGTTGGCTCCGTTACAGCCCGCGCGTGGGAAGCTGGGGCGTTTGGACGTGGTGGGAGCGCATACCGATGGACGCTATCTGGAGCGCCTGGCGGGTTTGGGGCTGAAAGATCTGGATCAAGAGGAGTTGAAGGCGACAAGCAGGCTGCTCCACGACTATCTGCGGCTGCAGCGTTTTCCTTTCCGGGGGGCGGGGTGGCGGACTCCGAACCGGAGGAGCCGACGCCCTACGACTACGTGCTGGTGGATAGCCGGACCGGCATTACGGAAGTGGGCGGGTTGTGTGTTGGTCCTCTGGCGGACCGCCTGATCGTGCTGACGGGATTGAACGATCAGAACGTGGTGGGGACGCGGCAATTCCTGGATGAGGTGGGAATCCACTCGACGGCGCGGACGGCGGGAGCGGAGCCGTGGGATGAGGCGGATCCGGGGGCCGGTGAGAGCCCGAGCTTGGGGCCGAAGCCGACACTGGTGGTGGCGAGCCCGGTTCCGGCCTCCGAGGTGGAATTTCGGAAACGACGCTTGACGAGATCGAGAAGGTGATCGGATTGCGTCCGCTGACGTTGCCGTATCACCCCCTTCTAGCTTGATGGAGACGAACTTTGTCCGGGAGTATCCAGAGGAGCAGTTGACGCTCCAGTACCGGCGGCTGACCGATCGGCTTATGGAGCAGGTGGGCGACGGAGAGAAACAGTTGTTCGAGCGGGGTATTGCGGCAATGGGGAGTGCGCCGGGCGAGTCGCTTCGGCTGGCGTTGCGTCTGGCTTGGAGCCGGCAAGGGTCGGTTTTTGGCCTCTATGGTGGATGGCCTTCTGCCCTTGGAGTTGCCGACGACGGTGGAGGCCCCGCAACTCTTTCGAGTCTACTCCGTGTTTGCCGAGAGCGATCCGGCGATGCTGAACAACTGGGGCAGTGTGCTGGGCGAGCAAGCCAAAGCGAAGAGCGGGTCGGAAGCGGAGCGGCTGTTAGCGGATGCGGTCGAGAAGTTTGCGGAAGCGCGTCGGTTGAAGCCGGGATGATTCGATGGTGCTGTACAACTGGGCAATGCGCTGTTCGAGCAGGCAAAGGCGAAGGGCGGGTCGGAAGCGGAGCGGCTGTTGGCGGATGCGGTCGAGAAGTATGCAGAAGCGCATCGGTTGAAGCCGCATGATTCGAGCGTGCTTGAATCACTGGAGCAATGCGCTGCGCGAGCAGGCGAAGGCGAGGGGCGGGGTGGAAGCAGAGCATCTGTGGGCGGACGCTGTGGAGAAGTATGTGGAAGCGCATCGGTTGAAGCCGGATGATTCGAGGGTGCTAAACAACTGGGGCGATACGCTGTTCGAGCAGGCGAAGGCGAAGGGCGGGCGGAAGCTGAGAGGCTACGGGCGGACGCGGTGGAGAAGTATGCGGAAGCGCATCGGTTGAAGCCGGATGATTCGAGGGTGCTGAACAACTGGGGCGGTGGGCTGATTGAGCAGGCGAAGGGTGAAGGCCAGGGCGGAAGCGGAGCGGCTGTGGGCGGACGCGCGGGCCAAGCTCGAGGAGGCAGAGCGCATCAAACCGGATCGCGGCCTACAATCTGGCTTGTCTGGAAAAGCTTGACAGGACATCCAGAGCAGGCCGTTCGTCAGTTGAGGCGGGAGGCGGATCTCACCCTGCTCACGCGACGTGTCTCACTGAGGAGACTGATTTCGACCCGATCCGCGAACACCCCGCCTTCCAGACCTTCCTTGCCAGCCTGCCTGAGTGATTGCGACCCGCCACCGTGCGGCGGGCTCTTCGTGGTGGCCTCAGCCAGCCTCAACTGGGTAAGGTGCCGGGCATTACGACGCAGCTGACGATCCCGACGGCCTTGGGCGTTGCGTCCGGCCCGCGCTTGTGAAGTCTCGAGGCGGACGGTGATCCCGGTCCGAGCCCAATAGGGTTGCTGTTCGAGGGATGGTGGCCCCGTTGAAACCGCATGGGTTTTGCGTGAGGCAGTGACCCCGGTCAGGTCCGTCGAGGAGGGATGGCGCGTGGCTGACTTCGTGGAGCACGTCTCTCCTCGCTGTTCTTCATGGACCTGCGCAAAAGACGCGCGGGGGGATGGACGATGAAGCTCGACCATCCGACGTCCGTGGCCAGAGATTGCAGGAACGGTTCTCGCCAGAATTGGATCTCGGACGGAGGTGGGCCGGGCTCCATGGTGGCGCGCGGCCAGTTTTCAGGCGTGAAGGAAAGTGGCGGAGCCGGGCCGCGGTTGAGACGCGCCGCCTGACCTTACCGGCCGACAGGCGAGTGCCTGGCGGGGTGTGCGTCAGAGCATTTCGAGCGGCTGCTTCTTCTTGGGGGCGGAAAAGCGCGGTCGAGCGCGGCAAGGTCGTCGGCGGCGAGCTCGAGGCTCGCGGCGGCGTGATTTTGGCGGACGTGGTCGAGGGCGCTGGCCTTGGGAATGACGATGGTCTCCGGCTGGGCGAGGAGCCAGGCGAGGGCGACCTGGGCGGCGGTGGCCTGGTTGCGTTGGGCGATCTCGAGGAGCGTGGGAGGCCGAGGAGGCGGCCCTGTTCGACTGGCGAGTAGGCCATGACCGGCATGCGGCGGGGCGCGGCACCAGGGCAGGAGGCTGAACTCGACGCCGCGGCGGGAGAGATTGTAGAGCACCTGGTCAGTGGCGCAAGCGGCGCTGCGGCACGCGGCCGAGTTCTTCGAGGTCGTCGACGTCGAGGTTGCTGACGCCCCAGTGGCGGATCTTTCCCTGAGCCCTGAGCTTTTCGAAGGACTCGACCGTTTCGCGGAGAGGGGTGGCTGCCGCGGCCAATGGAGGAGGTAGAGATCCAGATGATCGAGTGCCGAGGCGGCGCAGGCTGCGCAAACAGGCGGCGGGCACGCCGGCGCGCGAGGCGTTGTGGGGATAGACCTTGCTGACGAGGAAGACCGTCGCGCCGGCCGGCGATGGCTTCGCCGGACGACCTCCTCCGCGCCGCCTTCGCAGTTACATTTCGGCGGTGTCGATGAGGGTGAGGCCGAGGTCGAGGCGGCGCGGAGAGCGGCGACTTCGCGGGTGCGTTGGGAGGGCTGCTCGCCCATGCGCCAGGTGCCGAGACCGAGGGCGGGGACACTTTCGCCGGAGGGCAGGTGGACGCTGGGGAGGGGCATAATGAACCTCATCATAACCGGCCATCGGGCGCGAGGGGGCCAGTCTGATGCCTGCGCCCGTCGCCTTGTTTGCGTTGAGAGCGCCCGCCCGAGGTGGCCTTTGTCCTTTGGGGCTACGTCGCCTCGGCTGCCACGCGCAGCGCTTGCGCCTCCGGCGTGGCGGGTGGACGACTCGAGCGGGGCGGGAACTGGTTTGCGATGGGGAGGCCACGTTTGAGCAATTCCCGCGCCTAGCCGGGAGTCCCACCCGCGGGGCGGTAGCCGGCGCGGAAAGTGCGATAACCTGAAGCCGCTGGCGCTGTGTCCGCCGCGCCAACGAGATTTTTGCCATGTTGAATCCCAGGGACCTAGACACCAGGTTGGCGACGTATGGAAGTCTGGGGCTGGCCGAGTGAACCATCACCAACTGGCGACGTTACGGGGACAATGGTCCCGGGGAACCGTCCGCGGTGAGCTGCGCAATGCTGGTTGGGGCAGCGCGTTGGGCTTCCCTGGCCTCGTGCTGGATCCCGCTGGCGTTTCGATCGACGTCGACCTATTCGAGTCAGATGACCTGCCTCATCACTGGGCGCGCCTCGATGAGTTCGAAGGGCCGGGTTATCGGCGAGCCGCGGCATGCGTCAGCACCTCATTCGGCGAAACTCCAGGCTTGGATTTACGTGCTAGCCATTTGAGCTGGATTCCAGACTTCATCGGCGGCGGGGATTGGGGGCGGGGATCTGGGGCTTTCGACTTGATTGCTACCATGAGCCGGTTGGCGGTGGTAGCGTAGCGAGATGCGCATGATGTGGCTGTTCTGGAGCGTTGCACTCTTCGCGGAAGTGGCGCCGCCGACCTTTCGTTATCTGCCGGACTCGCGGGTGGCGCTGGAGGCGTCGACGCCGGACGCAGTGATCCCGGTACACGTTCGAGGAGCGGGACCCGGACAAATCGGCAGGGGTCTACTTTGGACCGGTGGACGTTCCGGTGGGCCGTGTGCTGCGGGCGCGCGTGTTCACCGCCTCGCCCGAAGACATGAGCCCGGTGCTTTCAATCGCGGGGCGTCCGCAGCCTTCGACGTTGGTGGAGGTGACGCAGAATCGCGATTGGAAGAGCTATGACTGGGCCACCCGGCATCGGGCGATTCTGGCGCGGAATGAGCAGGTGAAGCCGGACATTCTGTTGGTGGGCGATTCCATCACGCCACTTCTGGGTGGCGAGCCTTCGGACGCGAGGGCACGCGGTCCGGTGAGCTACCAGAAGTACTTCGGGCTTTTCAAGGTGACCAATCTCGGGTACGGTTGGGATCGTACCGAGAATGTCTTGTTGGCGTTGCGGCATGGCGAAGTGGACGGCATTCGGCCGCGAGTGGTGATGGTGATGATCGGGACCAACAACATGGGGATCAACACCAGGCGAGGAGATCGTGGCGGGGGTGACGGCGATTTGCGAGGAACTGCACGTGCGGCTGCCGCAAGCGAAGATTCTGCTGATGGGGATTTTTCCGCGCGGCGCCAAAGCGGATGCGGGGCGCACGAAGATCGAGGCGGTGAACCGGGAGCTGGCGAAGCTGCATGGAACGCCAAACATCACCTATCTGGATATTGGCTCGGTGTTTCTGGAGGCGGATGGGAGCATTACTGCCGCGATCATGAACGACTACCTGCATCCGACCGAGGCCGGGTATGAGCGCTGGGGTGCGGCGATTGCGCCGACGTTGGGGCGGTTGTTTGCGAAGTGAGGGCTTGGCCCGGGCCGGATGGCGGCCGGGCGCTGCTTTGGATCACGCGCCACGCGCGTCCGTTGATGGATTGGCGGCGATCCGCCTCGAGAGTGCTGAACACTACGCGGTTATCGTGAGCTAACGACTTCCCACACCAGTAAACTGATAGTTTCGCGAGGGAGGAATCTGTCGTGAACCGACGTGCGACTTTCGGAGTGATTGGTGCCTATGGTGCAACGGGTAGGGCCGTCGTGACGGAACTGTTGCGGGCCACCCAGGACAACATCCTGTTGGGTGGCCGGGATTCTGACAAGCTCAAGGCGTATGCTGCTGAATTCGGTAGCCGAGTCTCACCGTTGGGCGTGGACGTTCAAGCACCCCAGTCACTGGGACGAGTTTTGCCGTGAATGCTCCGTTGTCGTCAACTGCGGAGGCCAGTTACCGTTTTGCAGGATCGGGTTGCGCAAGCTGCTCTGCTGCGGCGGTGCCATTACGTTGATCCTGCAGGCATACCATTCGTCAGGGAACGCCTGCTTCCGCATCAAGAGGAGATTGCCCGGCACGAACTCTCATTTGTGTCTCCGCGGGTGGCAGCCGGTATCACCGAACTACTGCCCATCCACGCGCCCTCACGGGCGTTGGCTCAAATGGATTCCGTCCACTCGGTTGAGACCTACTTCTCGGATTCCGGTGGAGTGGTCAGACAGCGCCCTGCGGGACGGAGTAGCCTATCTTCGCAGTCTGGGAATGCCCAAGGCTGGATATTTCCGCAAGGGAGAATGGGCTCGCGCTAGTACGTCCGAGGCATCCCTCAAGGTGGATGTGGGAAGCCCGATCGGACTGCGTCGGTTCAGTCTGTTTCTACATACCAGAATCAAGAGAAGTGGGGCGCCGGTTCACCGGATGTGACTTCCGCGGGTATTCCTATCTTGCTGGCTTTCGGAATGCCTTCGACGCGTTGATGATTGCGTTGGTTCCTATTTCGGAGGAAGCTGCCGTCCGGCGGCTGCGGAATATCTTTCGCCGAAACAAGACGGACGTAGGTGGGTTCATGATCGTGCGGGTGAAGGGCCGGACGCAAGAATGCGATACCGTTTTCCGATCTTGCGTCACGTTCGATGCGGGCCGCGACTATTGGATGAATGCTGCCGCTCTGGCGACGGTTGCCCGATTGATTGCACGAGGAGAAGGAGTTCGAACCGGGGTTCACTTCCTTTTCGAGGCCGTGGAACCCGAAGTCATGATCTCAGAAATGCGAAAAGCCGGAGTTCACCATACGGAAAGCAAAGAAGCCTGAGCCCGCGACTACGATAGAGAACGAAGTTCGGGCTTGCTGTGACTTCGCCATCAGGCGTGGGAACACATTCTTCATTTTCGTCCCTTGATCCGTTTTCCAACGTCTCCTTCGACCGCTGTCCACGCGGATGTGATTTGGCGGAGATCGGGATCGAGCCATCGATGCGCGCTGAGATATAGTGGCGAAATGAGCTGGTCAAAGCGGAATTTCCGTGCGTTGTCGTTGGTGACGATCGGGCTCGCCATGCTCCCAGCCTACCTTCGCGCCTACGTGTTGGCCGGCCCCTCTGACATACCAACGGTTCTGCTTGGGGACAAGGTCATCGTCAACCATGCCGCCTTCGGTCTCAAGTTGCCGTATTCCGATGTGAGGGCGTTTCGCACCGGCTCGCCCGCAGGGGAGATTTCTGTTGTTGCGCCTGAGCAACCATCCGCGGCTGAAGTCGCCCTTCTTCAAGCGGATCATCGGGCTCCCCGGCGAGAGTGTCGAGGTCAGAGAAAACCAAGTCATGGTGGATGGCCGGAAGCTGTCGCTCAAATCGGACCAGTTCAACTTCGAGCGCAAGAATACTTTGTACTCGGCGACAATCGAGACAACAGCGAGGACTCACGCGCGGTTGGGCCGATCCATGAAGACGCGCTCCTCGGCAAAGTCGTCGCCATGTTCGCCACTGGTCCAAGAGTCCGATAGAACCCCTTGACGTCGTGTTCGTTCCGGTGAACTGGTACGGCTCTGGGCCTCGTACCGGTGGAGCGTTAGGCCGGAATCGCGCGGTTCCCTTCGCCGTTGAGCGTGGATCTATGAACCTCGCGGTCGCGGCAACGGGTTATCGGCTATGCATTTGGCGAGCATGTCCGTGTTCCTCGACGATAGCGTCAACCGCCTCAAGACGTTCTTGAAACTTCCTCGCCAATCGGAGTGTGAGAGGGATCCCGATCGACGTCAATACCAGGAGAATGGCGACGAATTCCACCCAAACACCAGCCGATCACCTCTCCGGCTCTGTTTCTGCGTAGGGCGTTGTCACGCAGCACGATCGACTCCCTCGGGATCTGGTTGAGGTCAAGCTTGGTGGGAATGCTCACCAAGCCCTTCCAAAGTGGCAGAGCATCATCTGTCAAGCCGTCTTGCATCATCGATTCCCTCCCACGGGCGTCCAAAACTTCTTCGCCAGGATGCATTTGATCCGATGAATCTTGGTCCAGACATTTACCTTGGATATCCCGGTCAGTTCGGAGATCTGCTCCGCGTCCAGTCCTTCGAGGTAGCTGAGAATGACCTGCCGATCAAGCACGTCCAGGTCTCGAACCAGCGCCAGCAAACGGTCGAGAGCTTTCCTGCGGTCGGCCTCCCGCTTCGGCGCTCATGTCGCCGGCAAACTCAGCGGCCTGCTCCAAGGTGAGCAAGACCGGAGCGTTGGATCGCCGGATCATATGCGAAACCGCCACGTTGTGGGCGACCCGGTATGTCCAGGTGCGAGTGAGCATCTGCCATCGAAATACCCTCGAAGCTGCGCCACAGTTGAACAGGGATGCTCCTGCAACAGTATCTTGACGTCTGATCGGGATCGGCTTAGTATCCATAGCACAACCGTTCGAGAGCCCAGCCGTATTCCGCCGCCGCCTGTCCATAGAGGCTATCCCGTCCACTCGGATCGCCGGTGGCCATCGGCGCACACTCGCTTCATACAAGAGATAGTCGTGTGGGGAAGCCATTCCTGACAGGCAGGGCTTCCGATTCCTGCGACTGTTGCGTCCTGCTGGCGGCGGAACGACGCGACTAGTCGTCCTGTGCTGCCTCTAGAAGACCTTCCAATTCAGGCAGAATCAGGAGGTCCTTGGGCCTGCCCGCAGCCCTCTTGGCTCGAATCAGCGCCCGCAAATCCAACGCCCACAGCCGGCGGCCGAACGCGTCAACTTCCACCGAGGCTGCGCGCGCATCCGCATACGTTCCGATGCCTGAGACTTCTGCCAGAAGATCGATGATGCCGAGGTCGGTTGTCAGGGTGAACGTCGTTCCATTGGCCAACGTGGCGGCATCCCAAACGAACGGCAAGCCCTCCGGGAATTCACGTGGGCACGGGTGATAGGGAGCCAGGACCCTCGCCAACTTGCGAAGATTCTCTTTGTCCCGCGAATAGCAGATATCGAGATCGTTGGTGACGTGTGCGCTGCCATGAAATATTGCAGCCCAACCACCGATCACGACGAAGTCAACGCCGGCGTCACAAAGGTGCTGGATGACACGCTCAAAGTTCATGCTTGGTCTTGGTGGCCGCACCTCGCACGGACTCCGCGGCCACGGCGAGGCTGTGCATGCGACGGGCTCGGTCGGCCGGAGAGAGCCTGAGCTGCTCGATCAGCAAAGTGACATCGACACCGAATTGACGGGCTGCTTCCACCTTGCCGCCCGGTTTCGGATTCCGCAAGCGCTCGATGACACGGGCCAATGCTTCAGCGGTTAATGGGCCTAGTGCATCCACATTCTGAGTCTACCGCCAGCGGGTGGCCCGCGACCACACGCCAAAAGAACGAGTAGTCGCGTAGGGTAGAGCCATTCCGCTCGGATTACGCATCACCCGTCAATTGACGGTTGCCCACGATCCGTCCCAAGCGCAGACTGTACGCGGTGGCGTTTCGGGGAGCTATCGCAGCGCCATGGCGGTTGCGTCAGGGAATCTACTGTCTACCCCGCGATGGAGGGGGCCGCCGATTCTAGGTGAACGGTCCGAGCCCTTGATATCACTCTCGACCGCCGCTGGCGAACTGGCCTGTCGCGAGGCCATCTGGCCGGAGCTGCCCGTCGTATGTTCATTCGGACAGGCCGTCGCAGCTTCATATGACTGGGCTGCCCGGCACCGGGCGATTCTGGCGCGGAATGAGCAAGTGAAGCCGGACATTCTGTTGTTGGGCGATTCGATCACGCACTTCTGGGGCGGTGAACCAGCGGGCGCGCGGTCCGGTGAGCTACCAGAAGTACTTCGGGGCCTTCAAGGTGACCAATCTCGGCTATGGTTGGGATCGGACGGAGAATGTGTTGTGGCGTTTGCGGCATGGCGAAGTGGACGGCATTCGGCCGCGGGTGGTGATGGTGATGATCGGCACCAACAACATGGGGATCAATACCACCGAAGAGATCGCGGCGGGGGTGACGGCGATTTGCGAGGAACTGCGGGTGCGGTTGCCGCAAGCGAAGATCCTGCTGCGGGGCGCGAAAGCGGATGCAGGGCGGACCAAGATCGAGGCGGTGAACCGGGAACTGGCGAAGCTGCATGGCACGAGGAACATTACCTATCTGGATATTGGCCCGGTGTTCCTGGAGGCGGATGGGAGCATTGCTCCCGCGATCATGAATGACTACCTGCATCCGACCGAGGCCGGGTATGAGCGCTGGGGGGCAGCCATTGCGCCGACGTTGAAGAGGTTGTTGACGGAGTGAGGGCTTGGCCCGGGCTGGATGGCGGCCGGGCGCTGCTTTGGATCACGCGCCACGCATCAGTTGATGGATTGGCGGCGATCCGCCTTTGGGAGTGCTAAGCACGCTAAACACTACGCCGTTGATCGTGATCTATGTGCACCACACTGGTGCAAGCGGTATGCTGAAGGTATGGCAACCCGGCGCAAAACGGTTTCGACAAGATCGGTTCGGCAAAGCGTGACGATACCGGGCACATTGGTCGCGGCAGTCCGCCGCACCGCGAAGGAACAGCACCTGACGATGAGCCGGGCACTGGTCGCCCTCGCCGAACGCGGGGTGCGTGCCGAAGCCGAAGCCAAGGAACAACTCAAGGCCAGCTACAACCGGTTTCTCACCGAGAACGATCCGGCGCTCAAGAACGAAGCGGGCAAAGACCTAATCCGCGCGATCTTCGGGACGGAAGCCATTGCCGAAGATTCAGTTCGCTAACCTGCCGCGCCCACTCTGGCAGCACCTGCTCCAACGAGTCGACGATCGGCGAATCTCAGTTGCCGACTTGGTGGCCCTTCAGGAATGGGTGAAGACCGGCCCTATCGCGCCGGCTGGCGATTGGTACAAGGACTTCGGTTCATTCTTCCTTTGCGGAACGGATCAGTTTCCGAAGACGGTGCTGGAGAAGGGGATGAAGCCATTCGGGACTCCGATCCATTGATCACGGGTACTTGCGCCGTTGATCGTTCCTAACCCAATATCCAGTCCACGGCGTGCGTGAACGAATCAGCGACGAAACGGGAGTCGTGTACCGCCTTTTCAACAACAAGCGGGTCACTCGCCCAGCCCGTGCGAACCAGGCACCCGCGGGCGCCTACGTTGCGTGCCGCGCGGACGTCATCGGGAGAGTCGCCGACCACAAAGCAGTCTGCAACCGCAAGATGGTGCTCGGCTGCTGCGCGCTCATAAAGCATGGTGTTTGGCTTCTTGCATGGGCAAGGCTCACCATATCGATGGGGACAAACATAGGGCCCAACAACAAGCGCACCGTGTGCCGCTCAACTTGTCGCGAATGCCGCGAACCAAGCTTGAAAGTCCGCCATCGAAAAGAGCCCTTTTGCGATGCGGCTCTGCTCAAGAGTTTCCTGTTTCAGAGGCTCAACCAGGGTGCCGTTCAGATCGAGAAACACACCCCGGCGATTCATCCTGTCATTATCCGACGCAGCGACGGACGTGGAACCCAGTGTTGAACGTGGGTAATGCCCGTGTGCCAATCAAAACAGTGAAGTAGTCGGCTTCTCACCCTCAACCGGCGCAGGCGGAAGCCGAAGTACTGGCTGAAGGAACGGCCCGGCACATCGCGGTTCGCTTGGCTTGATTCGCGATGGTGCTCTACCTGATGGGCCGGCCATCCACCATTTGCTCATTCACGGTCAGTTTCTCGTGCCGACGGCGCTTCCATCCGGTGGGAGCCTTTGTCCAGGGGTCGCGGACGTGAGAACCGCGCCAAACGCTGCGTTTCACGCCCTCGGCGGTCTCCACTCGCGTGTTGCCGACCAAACAGAGGACAACCGCGCTGTCGCCGTCTAGGATTACGTCATAGATCTGGATGCCCGACGTGGTGCCATTTCGCTCGTAGTCTGGCCTCCAGGTAGCCGACCAGCCCGGCGGCGGTTTCATGCTTGCGATGTCCCTACGAATGAACGGCTCAATTTCTTGACGTGTCCTGGGCTTCTGGCCAGTGGTGATGCTAACCCAATCGTCTGTATCAATCTGCATTGCCGCATCGGCGTCACCGCGCTGAAGCGCGTCGAGCGAGCGCTGATAGGCCGCGACAATTTGCTCTCGTACCTTGTCCGCCGCTGCCAGGGGTTGGCCACCTGTGCGCTGCATGCAACGGTCGCGAGAAAGATCAACAGAAGGTTTCGTAGCATCCGAACTCCAGATAAGTTTCGCGGGCCAAGTGAGCCTTGAGGTTGGACACCGGCGAGCCGCAATAAGTTCCCGAAGAGCCCCAAACTCCTGTGAAGTCGCGTAGGGTAGAGCCATTCCGCTCGGATTACGAATCACCCGTCAATTGACGGTTGCCCACGATCCGTCCCAAGCGCAGACTGTACGCGGTGGCGTTTCGGGGAGCTATCGCAGAGCCATGGCGGTTGCGTCAGGGAATCTAATGTCTTCCCCGCGATCGAGGGGGCGCCGATTCTCGGTGAACGGTCCGAGCTCTTGATATCACTCTCGACCGCCGACGGCGAACTGGCCTGTCGCGAGGCCATCTGGCCGGAGCTGCCCGTCGTATGTTCATTCGGACAGGCCGTCGCAGCTTCATACCTCCACCAGCGGCAACACGCTCCCCTCGTCCGCCAGGCGGCCAACGCCCCGTCGCCACGTCCTGCACCTGAGCCTGCTCCAGCACGCTTCCGAGGTGGAGGTCCATATTGATGGCGCCGCCGGACCTGTAGTAAGCTCATCAAGGTTTCGCGGCCCGTTGGGGGCCAACGTCAAAATCATGCATCGCAGAAAATTCCTGAAGCACCTGGCCGGCGGCGCGTCCGCGGCCGCCTTCGTGCCCTACCTGAATCTGATGGCCGGACCCAGAGCGGGCAAGGTGAAGATCACCGACGTGCAGTGCATCCTGACGCGCATTGGATTCCGGGTGAGTCCGCTCGTCAAGATCTCGACCAATGTGGGGCTGGTGGGGATTGGCGAGTGCCATCACGATGAGAAAGGCCACGGCGCGAAGGACATCGTCCTGAACGTCTGCAAGCCCATTCTGATGGATCAGGATCCGATGAACCTCGAGTACCTGGTGTTCAAGATGAGCACGAGGACTTCCTACTACGGGGGCAATCACGGCGTGGCGACCCACGCCATCACGGGCGTCGAGTTCGCCCTGTGGGATCTGATCGGGAAGATCACCGAACAGCCGGTGCACCGCATCCTGGGCGGCGGCGCGCATGTGAAGGAAGTGCGGGCGTACGCCTCCACGGGACCTCGCGACATGCTGAACCGGGATTCCTGCGTGGAGTTCGCCGAACGGATGAAACGCCAGGGCTGGACCGCCTGCAAAACCAACATCGTCCGCGATCAGCAATGGGACCGGCTGGACAACCGGCGCCTGTCGAATGTCGAGGCCGACCGCAATGCGAAGGGCTTCGCCAACATGCGGGAGACGTTGGGACTCGATTTCGATATCGCGGTGCATTGCCACTGGGAGTTCGACTTCGACAGTGCGCTGCGGCTGGCGCAAGCGGTGGCGCCGATGCGGCCGATCTGGATGGAAGATCCGCTGCCGATCGCTTTCAACGAGCAATGGGTGAAGCTGACGGCGAAATCGCCAGTGCCGATTTTGACGGGGGAGAATCTCTACGGCCGCGATGATTTCCGCCCGTTCATCGTGAATCAGGGCGTCAACATGGTGGAGATCGACGTGTCGATGGCCGGGGGGCTGCTGGAGGCGAAGAAGATCGCCGATCTGGCCGAAACCTACTACATGCCGGTGGCGACGCACAACGTGGCTGGACCGATTGCGACGATCGCTTCCGCCAACTTTGCGGCTACCGTGCGCGAGTTCCTGGCGCACGAAGCCTTCGTGATGAATCCCCTGAACCGCGATGGGCGCGGCATCAATGGCGATCCCGACGTGCTGGGCTATGACAAGGAGATGATCGTGAAGGGCCACATCCAGCTCAGCGACCGGCCCGGTTTCGGCATCCAGTTGAATGAGAAGCTGATCCGCGAGAAGTACCTGGTGGAGGGCGAGAAGATGTGGTCGTAGGTGGCCACGCCGCTTGACTATTTCTCAAAGCCCCGGAGGTAGGGCGTGTCCGGGGGCCGCGACCCGGTGCTGAATTGCGCGCCGCGGGTGGGAGCGGTAGCTGATGTTCAGAACGGGCGTCTCGAGGCGACGCCCGACGGCGGAATAGCGGCCGTTCTGCCAGTTGGATTCCATGTAGTGGTTCGTGATCCCGGTGGACAGGAGCAGCCGCTCGGCAGGGAAGGGTTCCTTGTTGGTGACCATCATTTCGGTGATCCAGTGTGGTAGGGCGTTCGAGGCGTGATACTGCGCGTAGGGACCGGGCCAGCCCAGCATGGAGATGATCGCCGGCTCCTTTTTGCCTTCGATTTCGCCGGCGTAAGTCCAGCCGACGTCGCGGGCGCCGATGACCGCCGCTTTCGTTCCATCGTTGTACTCGACGAGGCAGGCGTTCGCTTGGGCGTTCTCCTGAAAGATCCCTTTTTTGAAGTTGAAACTGGCCGCGACTGCATCCAGCAGCTTGGCGGCCCAGGGGTTGCGTTCGGCCCACTTCCAGACTTCCGGCCCGCGGATGGACTGCACGGCCTTGATGCCTGTTTCGCCGCCCTTGCGGCGTTCGACGAAGGACTGAAGCACGTCGATGCAATGAAAGATGCCGCCCTCATCCGAGGCTCCGCCCAGCACGAGGGAGTTCTTGATGGGCGTATCGATCGCGAGCTCGATTTCGGGCTGGCGGAAGTAGACCGGGATGGAGGAGCCGCCGGACAGGGGAAACTTCAACTCACGGGATTTGTCGAACATCCACTTGGCGTCGTCCCAATTGTAGGAGAGGTGCTTGTCGTTGAAGACCGGCACGGAGCGCTGGCTCTGCTCGAAGACGCGGATGACCTGCTGGTACATCCACCAGCGGGGCAAGAGCCAATGGCCCTTGAGGTCGGTGGGATAGTTGCCGTGTTCGCCGACGATCACCACGCCATCCACCGCCAGTTCCCTCCCGCCCAGCGTGACGGCCTCGCCCACAGTTTTGTAGATGGGGATGTTTTTCGCTTGGCAGACTTTCTGGCCGAGCACGCTGGTGTCGAGCTGATGGATGTAGGCGGAGACAATGTCCACCCGGGAAGGGGTATGGGCGCCTTGCCACCAATAGCCGTCCATCAGCTTGCAGAGGATCCAATCGGCATGTGAGCCGGGAGCGCCCCAGAAGGTGACGCAACAGGCGAGCCGCGGCCGTCTCTGCGGGGCCTGGGCCCCTGCGGCGCGGCCAGACAAAGCGGCCATGCTGGGGATGCTGACCAGTTCACGACGGCTGATGAGGGGCGACTGCGGAGGGTGATGGTTCGTCACGCGAGAGATTCCTTGCGGCCCGGCTGGAGCCAAGCATTTGAAAGTTCGATTTTACCGTCCGAGGGCCGAGTACTTGCGCAGGGCGTGAGGTTGTCATACACTGAACCATATGGTTCAGTGTCGGCCACCTCACCTGGATGCCTCATTCGCCGCGCTGGCTGACGCGACGCGGCGCGGCATTCTGGAGCGGCTGGGGCGGGCGGACGCGTCGATCACGGAGCTGGCCGGGATGTTCCACATGACGCTGACCGGCATGAAGAAGCACGTCGGCGTGCTGGAGCAGACGGGGCTCGTCACGACGGAGAAAGCCGGCCGGGTACGGACTTGCAAGCTGGGCCCGCGCCGGCTCGAGGCGGAGGCGACGTGGATTGAACGCTATCGCCAGGTGTGGGCGGCGCGCTTCGATGAGTTGGACGAGGTGGTGGAGGAACTGAAGCGGAAAGAGAGCGCCAGTGCGCGGAGAAAGAGAAAGTGAGCCCAACCAGATGAAGAACCCCACGACAGTAGAGCGGAAGTCCGACCGGGAGATCGCGGTAACGCGAGTGTTCAATGGCCCGGCGCGGATCGTGTTTGCGGCGTGGAGCACGCCGGAGCTGTTCCAGCGCTGGTGGACGCCGAAGTCGTTTGGCATCAGTTTCGTTTCCTGCGAGGCGGATGTCCGGACCGGAGGGACTTACCGGTTCGTTTTCCGTCATGCGGACTTCGAGCAGCCGATGGCGTTCTTCGGGCGGTATCTCGAGGTGACGCCGCACTCGCGGATTGTGTGGACGAACGAGGAGAGCGCCGATGGACCGATTTCGACGGTGACCTTCGAGGAAGCGGGCGGCCAGACGCGGGTGGTGTTGACGGAACTCTATCCTTCGAAGCAGGCGCTGGATGACGCCATTGCCTCTGGCAGCACGGGGACCGGTGCGGCCGCCGAGCAATTCGAGCAGTTGGACGAGGTTCTCGTCACGTTGGTAGGCTCATGATTCAGCTGCGGACCGCCATGACCGGGAAGGCGAGCGAGGCGAAGGCGGCGGAGGGCGATGCGCCCGTGTTCGCCTGGATCGCGAGTTTGCGCAGCCGTAGCGCGCGGCGGCCGAGCGGATGGACGCGTTGGCGGCGTATACATTGCCGGACTTGCGGCGCGCGGTGAAGTGGGGGATGGCGTACTACGGCGTGGGCGGCGGCTGATGCTTTTCGTCTGGCGCCTTCATTGGCCGTGTGAAGCTGATGTTCATCCGGGGAACGGAACTCGTGCCGGAGCCGCCGGTGACGCTGGCCGGGATGGGGCGGTCGACGCGGGGAGTGGAGCTCGAGCTGGTGGAGGAGTTTGACGAGCGCTCAGGAGGTTGCAGGCGGCGGCGACGCCGCTTTTCGGAGGGAAGAATCGGTGACCTTGGCTTGCCCGAAACGTCGTGAGCGGGCCGGCCAACGGCGGAGACTTGGATAATGGTGAGGCGAGGTGCCAAACCGTGGAAGTGCAGTTCACCCCAGAACAACAGACGAAGCTGCGGCGCATGGCCCAGGAACAGGGACGCGCGGCGGAGACGCTCGTCCGTGACGCCGTTGACCGGCTATTTCACTACGACGAATGGTTTCAGGAGGAGGTCGATATCGGGCTGAGTGAAGCTGACGCCGGGGATTTCGTCGAACATGATGCTGTTCGAAAACTGATTGAGGCCCGGTACCCAGCCTGATGACCGTTCGTTAGACCAGACGCGCGACGAGTGACCTGGTCCAAATCTGCGACTTCACGCGAGGGAGATTTGGGGCGATGCAGGCCCATCGTGCGGCGCAGACGATCTACTCCACGGCTGACGCGCTCCGTGAAATGCCGCACCGGGGGCGCCTGGGTCGGAAACATGGAACGCGAGAGGTGATTCTCTCTGGTTTGCCATTCGTGATCATTTACCGGGTTCACCAAGATGCCGTCCATGTGCTGCGTATTCTGCACGGGGCGCAGCAATGGCCGTAGGCTGACAAACCACAACGACGCGCGCTGCGGCGTTTGGTCGGGTGGTGATTGACCGAGCGAGAGGGGTGCGTTCTCAGGCCGGTCCGGGGACTCGGACCGTGCCCGACCTCCGGTGTTGCCGTGTCTGAGGCGGAGCGGTTGGGACGAAGACGGCTACGAGCCGGCCACCGTCATGGTCGAAGGTTTCCGTGACACGGCCGCCGGCGCCGGAGAACTCGGTCATGCGTTTCCGCTGAGCAGCTCGAGTTCATTGACCCGCCGGAGGACTTCGCTGCGGTCGAGCGTGCGGTACTTCTCCGGCAGCAATGCCCGGCTGGTGCACTCGAGCACGGCGACGAGATTCTGGAGCTCGATCTCCGTGGGCGAGGCGGCGGGGATGAAGTCGACGAGCGAGGCGTGGAGGTCGGTGGCGTCGGGGGCGGGCTTGCCGGCGAGGAGGGCGCGCATCTTCGTTCTGACGAGCAGCGACTCGATGTCGGCGCCGGAGAGGGCGGCGGCGTGGCTCAGGAACACCTTCTCGACATCGCTGGCGGGCTCGAGCTTCGTGCCGGTCTTCTTCTGCATGGCGCGGAGCATCGCGAGGCGGTCGGCGTCGGTGTCGGGGTAGAAGAGAGCGAGGTGCTCTTCGGCGCGGCCCTGGCGCTTGAGGTCGACGGGGAGCAGATCGGGACGACAGGTGAGCAGGAACCAGAGCACTTTGCCGCGGTACTCGGTGTTGCCCATGAACTGGGCGATTTGGGCGAAGACGCGGTTGTTGACGCCGGAATCGCCGGAAGAGGAGCGGTTGCCGAGCTGGGCGTCGGCCTCGTCGACGATGACGACGATGGGGCTCATCGCTTTCAGCAACGCCAGGACCTTCTCGAGGTTCGCTTCCGTTTGGCCTTGCCACATGGAGCGGAAGTTCTTGAGCGTGACGGCGGGGATGCCGACTTCGCCGGCGAAGCAGGTGGCGAGAAACGTTTTGCCGGTGCCGACGGGGCCGCAGATGACGTAGCCCATGGGGAGGATCTCGGTCCTGCCCTGGCGGATGGCGCTGACGGCGTCGACCAGCTTTTGCTTGGCGGCGGCGGAGCCGGCCACCATGGAGAGATTCCAGCGGCTTTGGACGAATTCGAGCATGCCGCCCGCTTCCGCTTCGATCAACTCCTTCTTCTTCTCCGCCATGTAGGCGAGGTGAGCGGCTGGCGGTTGCGCGCGGCGTTCAACGCGAGGCCGCGCAATTGGATGCGGCGGAGACCGGCGGTGAGACTGGCGAGCACGGGGACGGTAACATCGGAGCCGGCGGGGAGTGGCGATTCGCCCAACTGGTGCTCGAGGAACTCGCGGCGCTCGGTTTCATCGGGCATGGGGATGCCAATGGCGGAGACGCCCGGGTGTTGGATGAGATCGGGGTTGAGCTCGAGGATGTTCTCGGTGACGAGCACGATGGTGACGTCGGCATTCTTGAAGGCGGGGCTGTGGGCCCAGCGCTGGAGAATGACGGTGGCGTTGCGATCGTCGGCGGGGAGGTTGGCGCCGCCGCCGGCGGGGGCGATGGTGTCGGCGTACTCGATGACGAGGGCGATTTTGCGCTGGTCGTGGAGGCGGAGGCGCAGGTAGTTGTCGAGGAGGGTGAGCACGCCGTCGGGATTGCGGGGCAGGGCCTGGGCGTACTTGGTGCCGTGGAAGGAATCGTAGCCTTGGAGGGCGTTGCGGAAATCGGTCTGCATTTCGGCGGTGGCGAAGGTGAGGCCGCCGCCGCGGTCGTAGCAGAGGACGATGTCGCGCTGGGCGAAGAGCACGGTTTTGAGGAACTGATCGAGCGGGACGAAGCCGGCCTTGCCGCGGGCGGGGAAGGCGGGCACGAGGTCGTGGATGTTGCCGTGGAGGATGAACGTTGAGAAGGCGCCAGAGTAGTAGCGCTCAGAGAGTTGGCGGGCCCAGGCGGGGAGGTGTTCCATGGATGCTGCTTCTTACTGCGGGAGGCGTTGGCTGTTGCCGGCGGAAGGGGACGATTCGTTGAAGCCTTCGATTTCGGGGCTCAGTTGGAAGACGCCTTCGAGTTCGCGGACGGCGTCCTCGGTGCTTTCGACGTCGCGCACCAGCGTGTCGAGCCGGTCGGAGAGTTCCTGGGGGTTGGACATCGTCATCGACTGTTCGCGAATCAACTGGAGGACGTCCTCGATGGAGCGGCTTTGGGCGTCGATGACCTGGCGGTTCTCGGCGATCTTGGCGTATTTCTCGAGGCGCTTCTGGAGAATCTCGAGGCGGCGCTGGTTCACTTCCTGGACGCGAGGCGTTTCTTTCGGCATGCGCGCCAGGAGAGCGCCGATCTCGCGGCGGATGGTGTCGGGGTTGGTGGTCTGGAGATACTGCTGGTGCAGGACGTCGTGATTGGAGAGGCGGATGAAGGCGGCGAGCAGGGAGTCGATGCGGCCTTCGAGCTGATCGGTGAAGATCTTCGACGTGGAGGAGAGGCGTCCAAGATTCTGGCGAATGGCTTGGCGGACGGAGGCGAGATGGTCGAACTTGGAGCGGCGCTCGAGGGGGAGCGCGTAGAGGATCTTCATGAGCGAGGCGTCATGCTCGGTCTTTTCTTTTTCGAACTGGCGGGCGCGGACGAGACGCTGGAAGCGCGGCAGGTTCGGCACGGTGGCCAGGTACATGAGCTCGAGGCCGGCGGCGACGATGAGGGGCGCGGGATTCATGCCGATGAGCGACGCGGCGACGGCACCGCCCAGGGCGATGATGTTGTACTGCCATTCGAAGGCCGCCTTCAAGTAATTCGGTTCGCGATCCGGCATGGGCTCAATGTTTCAGTCTAGCTCGGGGTGTTCGCGGGGCCTGGGGAATTGGAATGGCCACCGATGAACACCGATGAACACCGATTTTGGAGGGGTGGATTCAAAGGGCGGCCTGGTGTTTCTATAGCAGAGCGAAGCGTTCGCGGATCTCGTTCAGGCACGTCTGGAACTCGGGCGAAGCGGCGATGTCGCGGCGCCAGGCGAGGCCGCGTTCAATGAGGTTGTAGGTGGCTTGGATGCGCGCGCCGGGGAGGAACTTGCCGTCGGAGCCGGAGTTGCGGCCCAGCAGGAGCACGGTGTCGGCGACCTCCATGGCGGCGGCGATGTCGTGGGTGACGACGATGACGGTGTTGAGCTCGTGGGTGGTGGCGATTTCGTGGATGAGGTCCTGGACGCGGCGGAGCGCGATGAGGTCGAGGCCGCTGAAGGGCTCGTCCATGAGCAGGAACGACTCGCTGCACATGATCTGCTGCGCGATGGCGACGCGTTGGCGTTGGCCGCCGGAGAGCTGGGCGGGGTAGTGATGCTGGTGGTCGAGGAGGCGGAAGCGGTCGAGCAGCGCGGTGGCTTTGGCGGCCGCGGCGGAGGTGTCCTTGCCGGAGCGCTCGCCGGCGATGAGCAGGTTGCCCATGACGGTGCGATGCATGAACAGGGGATAGTGCTGGGCGACGACGCCGACCATGCCGCGCTGGACGGGCTGGCCGGGGTCGCCAATGAGGACGCGGCCGGAATCGGGTTGTTTCAAGCCGGCGAGCAGATGGAAGAGCTGGGTCTTGCCGATGCCGGAGGGGCCGAGCAGGGCGACGACCTGGCCGGCGATGGCGTCGGGCCGGACGATGTTGCGGATGTGGAAATTGACGCGGTCGAGAATGAGCTTGCCGCCGAGCGAGAGCGAGGCGTCGTCGACCTGGATGATGGATTCTTTGAGTTCGTACGCGTGGTTCATCGCCGCTCCAAGGTAAGCTCGGCCCAGGGGCAGATCGTGCGTTTCAGGACGCCGATGGCGTAATCCTGCAGGACGCCGACCAAGAGGATGAGGATCTGGATGGCGAAGACTTCGGCTAGATGGAAGTGTTTGTTCTGGTTGAGGAGCATGGCGCCGACGCCGCCTTCCGAGCGGGAGATGCCTTCGACCATGGTGAGCATCATCCAGCCGATGGCGGCGTTCTGGCGCAGGACTTCAATGGCTTGATCGAGCGTGCCGAGCACGACGACGTCCCACACGGCCTGCCACTCCGTGAAGCGGAGCGTGCGGGCGTGATCGTAGGCGGCCTTGGGAATGGCGGCGACGACGCTGGCCATGGAGGTGACGAAGAAGACGGTCATGCCGAAGACGAGCAGAGCGAGCTTCAAGGGGTGGCCGCCGCCGACCAGGAGCGTGAAGACGAAGGTGAGGCCGCTGAGGCCGAGGAAGCGGCCTTTGGCGATGGCGTCGACGAGGGGCCGGACGGCGGGCAGCACGGAGAGATAAGCCAGGCCCAGGGAGATGACCGTGGTGATGGCCAGCGCTTCCAGATTCATGATGAAGCTGGTGATGAGTTCGGGGCCCAGACCCTGCTCCGCCCACAGGCGGCCGAGCGCGGCGAGCACCTCGGGCGCCTTGGGCAACACGGCCCAAGGCGAGAGGGACCAGACGATGAGGGCCAGGACGATTTGGAACGCGATGACGATTTGCATCGTCGTGCGCGAGACCGCCTGATTGGGCCGGAGCGTATCGAGCCAGTTCATTTCGTGCCGATGACGATTTCGACGCGGCGATTGCGGGCGCGGCCTTCGGGGGTGGAATTGGGCGCGACCGGATTCGTTTGGCCGTGGGCGAGCACGCGGAGGCGGCCTTCGGGGAAGCTGACCGAGGACTGCTGTTCGAGGTACTTTTTCACGGCGAAGGCGCGGGCTTCGGAGAGCGCCTGATTGGCATCGACGGAGCCTTGGGCGTCGGTGTGGCCGTGGATTTCGACCAGGGTGTTGCCGGCGACCAGGAGGTCGCGGGTGAGCTTTTCGAGATCGGCCTGCGCGGCGGGCGTGAAGGTGGCCTGGCCGGTTTCGAAGTTGATGTTCCAGGAGCGGCGGCTGACGACGGTGTCGACCTTGTCGGAGGAAGAGAACTGCGGCACGGCGGCGGGCGTCATCTGCGGGTTGCGCTTGGCGATGTTCAGGATGTAGGAGGTGTCGGTGACGGCGCTGGGGGGATCGTAGCTCTTGAGCAGGTCGGGATACTGCTGGCTGACGATGTCGCCGAAGGTTTTGTAGGTCGCCGCAAAGATGTTGGCGGCGCCGGGGGCGAGGCCGAACAGAATGATGTTGTCGGCGAGGTTGTTGACGGAGGAGCCGCCGAGTTCCACCTGCAGGCCCTGCTTGTCGGCTTCGACGACGCCCTTGTAGTACTTCTCCCAGTAGCCGGGCTCGTTCTGATACTCGTTATAAACGGCGGCGCTGATGCCGGAAGCGTGCTTGAGCGCGGCGGGGTGGGACTTGACCTGATCGCCGCCCTGGAAGATGGCTTCGAGCATGCCTTCGACGGTGGGGCGATTGGCCTGCATCCATTTATCGATGCCGATGATGGTGTTGGGCATTTGCGAGCTGTATTCGCGGGTGGAGGCGATGGAGACGAGGCCGCCGCGCTTGCGGGCGACATTGACGTCGCCGGGCGTCCAGGTGACGACGCCGTTGACGCAGACCTTGCGCTGCTCGCCGGTCTTTTTGCCGTCTTTGACGACGGGACGGGTCTCGCAGTAGTTGGAGATGTACTTCTCGCCGGCGTCGATGTAATCGGAGGCGGCGACCCAGTTGAGGCAACCGGCGTCGTAGGTCTTTTCGTCGGGGTTGTTGCAGAGGCCGTTGTCGCCGAGCCATTTCTGGGCGATGTTCCAATCGCCGTCGCGCAGGTAACCGGCGACAAGGCCGCCGCGCGACTGTTGAGGATTGGCCTTCCAGGCGGCGGGGCCCATGAACTTGTCTTCGCCACGCGAGTAGCCGGCGGAGCCGACGACCTTGGCGCGGTACTCGGGGCCGATGCGGGCGAGCGTGTCGTTCAAGCCTTTCAGGAAGGTAGCGGCGCCGTCGCCCATGATGGCGACGAAGTGGGCGCCCTTCGAGGGATTGGGATTGTCCTTGAGACTGGTGGCGAAGGCCACGAGGGCTTCCTGCATTTTGCCGCTGTCGTCTTCGCGGATGAGGCGCAGGTTGACGTCCTTGCCGCACATCAAGCTGCCTTTGGTGGCTTGCGGGCCGCCGTTGGCGAACATGAGGCCCATTTGGGCGTTCCAGGCCCAGAGATAGAAGCGGACTTCCGGCTTGTCGTCGCAACCGCGGCCACTGCCCGGCAGATTGACGGCGGCGACATTCGAGGCGGCTGATTGCTGCAGGGTGGGCAGTTCGACTTTGCCGACTTCGGCCGATTCACGGACTTTGGCCGAGGGCATGAGCGCCTCGAGCAGGCCGTACTTGCTGAGGCCGTAGCCGACGAGGCCGAGGCCCACCAAGAAGATGACGATCCAACCGCCTTTTTCGATTCTTACAGCCATGGGATGTTACGCTCCTGTCTTTTCGCCTTCGCGGCCGCCGATGGTTTTTTCCGGAGTGGCGCTCGGCGCGGGCGCCATCATGCCCATTTCGATTTTGAACTGCTTGACGAGCTCAGCGGCGCGGATCTGTTCGGCGTCCTCTTCGATTTTGGCGCGCTGGTGGTCGACGTTCGAGAGGGCCATGTCCATGCGGGCTTCGTTCATGGCGGTCTGCTCTTCGATCTTCCGCACCATCTCGTCGTGGGTCTGGCTGATGCCGGCGACTTCGAACTGGTCGAGGGTGTCGGCGACCTTTTTCTGCCACTGGGACCGGCGATGGTCGCGGATGGCGGCCATGGCTTCCTGAGTTTTGCGCTCCTTCTCCCGCATGAACGCTTTTTTGACGTTGAGCGCCTTGTCGTAGGCGGCCTGGGCGGTTTGAAGCTGACCCGCGGTGCGGGCGGAGGCGGAGCGCTGCGCTTCGAGCTGGGTGGCGAAGGCGGCGGCGAGATCGTCGCGGCCGGCCTGGATGGCGGCCTTCACCTTCGCCATGAGGTCGAGGACGTCCTTCTTGTACTTGGCGTCTTCCTTTTCGAGCAGGGTGACGTTGGCCTTCACCATGGCGATGGACTCGTTCATGCGCGGGACCTGGTCGTTCAAGTCGCGGATGTTCTGTTCGAGGATCACTTCGGGGTTTTCGGCCACGGAGATGAACATTCCGGTAAACGAGCGGACAATGCGAACCAGCCGGTTCCACATAGGGGCAGACACTCCTTTTCCTGATTGGACCTAGTGTAGCTTGAGGGAAAGATTGGGGGGAGGCCCGAGCGGGCTCTTTATTTCGGAGGGCGGGGGGCGGCAGTCGTGATCGGGTTCTCGGTCACGAAACAGGATACGGTGTCGGAAATTTTTTGTTCCAACTTTTGTTTGTCGGCGCGCCAGCGGTGGAAGCCGTCTTTGCTTTTGGCGACGGAGTCGTTGTTGGCCTGGATTTTGGCTTTGTACTCGGCGGTGAGCTTGTCGATCTCGGCCTGAAGCTTGCGGTTTTCCTCCAGTTTCTGGGCTTCGAGGTCCTCGAGCTGCTTTTGCTGGACGCGCTCGAAGGCGTCGAGGGCTTTGTCGCGGCGGATGGCGTCCTCGACGACTTCCTGGACTTTGACGCCGGCGGCGTCGAGGGCGACCATCACCGAGCTCTTCTTCACCTCGGCCGGGAGAGCCTGGATGTGGGGGCTCTCGAGCATGTTGGCGACTTTGAGGATGGAGTAGCCGTGGGTGGGGGCGGAGATGCCGGCGGCTTCGTAGATTTCGTCGAAGGAGAGGGTTTTGCCGGTGGGGGCGCTGGGGGCGGGGGCCGGTGCAGGTGCCTGGGTGGGGGGCGTGGCCGGTTTTTGATTCAGCGGCGCCGGCAAGGGCGGCTGCCGGGTTTCGAGGGAGGCGGCGATGTCGGCGATGGCGCGGGCGGCGTCACCGCTGTCGGATGGGCCGGTGCCGGGGTTATCGCTCTCCACCGTGATGAAGTAGCTGTACCATTTCTTGTTGCCGCTCTCGTTCGCCATGGGAATCCATGCATGATTATAAACGGTGCCCGTCTTCCTCCAAGCAGCTTTGAACGGCGACCGGATTCATCCGGCGGCGCCGCGGACGCCGGACGCGATTGCGGCGGCTGCGTTCGGGGCGGTGCGGGCGGGCGCGGTGTCGGTGCACGTGCATGGGTTCGACGAGGCGGGCCGGGAGACGCTGGAGGGCGCGGCGTGCGCGCGGGTGTTGCGGGCGGTGCGGGTGCGGTGCCCGGGGATTCCGATTTCGCTGACGACGTCGGCGGCGATTGTCGCTGATCCTTGGGAACGATTGCGCTTGGTTGAAGCCTGGGAGGTGATGCCGGAGTTGGTGACGGCGAATCAGGGCGAGGCGGGGGTCGGGGAGTTGTGCGAGCTGTTGTTGGCGCGCGGGGTGGAGGTGGAGGCGGGGTTGTTGACGCGGGAAGATGCGCACGCCTTCGTCCGGTCTGGGCTGGCGGCGCGGTGCCGGCGGGTGTTGATGGAGCCGCTGGATGAAGACCCGCGGGTGGCGGTGGCGCATGCGGCCGAGATGGAGGAGATCGTGCTGGCGGCGGGCATCGTGCTGCCGCAGGTTCACCATGGCTACGGCGCGGCGTGCTGGGCCGTGAACCGGCGTGGGTTGGAGCGAGGTCATGGGATCCGGACGGGATTGGAAGACGTGACGGTGCTGCCGGATGGCACGGCGGCGCGCGATAACGCGGAGTTGGTGGCGGCGGCGTTGTGCTTGATCCGTGGGAGCGAGTTCCAAGCTAGAGAGAGCCGCGGAGCTCAACCGGGCGGTTGATTCTGGTGGCGTATTGCGGCAATGACGCTTAGAGGAGAATCTCTTTGACGACGCGGCCGAAGACGTCGGTGAGGCGGTAATCGCGGCCAGTGTAGCGCCAGGTGAGGCGCTCGTGATCGAGGCCGAGGAGGTGGAGCATGGTGGCGTGGAGGTCGTGGATGTGGACCTTGTCCTGGACGGCGTCCCAGCCGAAGTCGTCGGTGACGCCGTGGGCGATGCCGGGTTTGACGCCGCCGCCGGCGAGGAACATGGTGAAGCCGCGGGGATTGTGTTCGCGGCCTCGCTCGCTGGTGGGAGCTTTGCCTTGTGACAGATCCTGATCGAAAGGCGTGCGGCCGAACTCGCCGCCCCAGAGGACGAGCGTGTCGTCGAGGAGTCCGCGGGCTTTCAGGTCGGTGATGAGAGCGGCGATGGGCTGGTCGACGGCCTTGCAACGCACGGGGAGACTGTCGCGGAGCTTGGCGTGGTGATCCCAGCCGCCGTCGGTGATTTGGACGAAGCGGACGCCGGCCTCGACCAGGCGGCGGGCGAGCAGGCATTGGCGGCCGAAGTTGTCGGTCTCCTTGACGCCGATGCCGTACAGGTTGCGGGTGGCTTCGGATTCGCGGGCGAGGTCGAGCACGGTGGGCGCTTCCATCTGCATGCGGAAGGCGAGCTCGAAGGACGCCACGCGGGCGTCGAGCTCGGCTTCCGCGCCAGCGCGTTCGGCATCGTGGCGGTTGAGCGCGGCGAGGAGGTCGAGCTGGCGGCGCTGGCCGCTGGTCGCGGTGGCCTGGGCCGGGTCGCCCAGGTAGCCGAAGCGCGCGTTCTTCGCATCGCCAGAACGGCCCAGCGGCGTGCCTTGGTATGAGGCCGGAAGGAAGCCGCTGCCATAGAGTTGGGGTGTGCCGCCGTCGCCCCCGAGCTCGGGGCAGATGGTGATGAAGCCGGGCAGATTCTGATTCTCGGTGCCGAGCCCGTAGAGAACCCAGGAGCCCATGGAGGGCCGGACCTGCACGCTGTGGCCGGTGTGAAGCTGGCGGATGGCGGGCGCGTGCGCTTCACTATCGGCGTGCATGGCGTGGAGGAAGCAGAGGTCGTCGACGACGCCGCCCAGATGGGGCAGCATTTCCGTCAGCAGCATGCCGCGCTGGCCGCGGCGCACGAACTTGCCGATGGGGCCGAAGAAGCGGGTGCCGCGAATGCCGGGCGCTTCGTAGTTCTTCGGCAGGGCGAGGGAGAACGATTGGCCATGGCGCTGTTCGAGCTCTGGCTTGTAATCGAACAAGTCCATTTGCGACGGGCCGCCCTGCATGAACAGGAAGATGACGCGTTTGGCGCGGGCGGCATGGTGGAGGGTGGGCTTTTGGCCGGCCAGGAGGGACTGGAGGGCCGCGAGACCAAAACCGGCGGCCGAGCGCCGGAGAAATTCCTGCCGGGTGAATGCGGGCACGTTACCTCCGATAGAGAAACTCATTCGAGATGAGGAGCGTGTGGCACAGACGCTCCCAGGCTTCAGGGCGTGAGCCTGCGTCGAGCGCGGCGAGGCTGCCGAGCAAGCGGTCGACTTCGGCGGGCTCGGGGGCGCGCGCGTAGACGCGGCGGACTAACTGACGAACGCGGTCGCCGTCGGGCTGGCTGCCCTCGAGCGTGAGCTTGGCGAGCGAGGCGGCCTGCTCCTTCACGAAGGGCGAATTCATGAGGTAGAGAGCCTGGGTGGGAATGGTGGTGGCGGGCCGCGCGCCGGTGAGCTGGTTGGGATCGGGGAAGTCGAAGAGGTTGAGGAGGTCGAGTTCCTCGAGTTGCCCTTTGCGGACGGTGGGTTGGTAGATGGTCCGGCGGCGCGCGGTGGCGGGGTCGAGCTTGGCGAAATCAGAGAGGAACTCGGGCTTGGCGACGTTCATGTTGCCGGGGACCCAGAAGGGGAGCGAAGGGCCGCCCCGGGCGGGGTCGAGTTGGCCGCTGACGGCGAGCATGGCGTCGCGAAGCGTTTCGGCCTCCCAGCGGCGGGGTTTCATGCGCCAGAGCAAGCGATTCTCGGGATCGGCTTCGAGGGCTTCGGCGCGCGGGCTCGAGGCCTGCGCATAGGTGTTGCTCAGGACGATGCGGCGGATGAGTTTCTTCGTGGACCAGCCGTCGGCCATGAAGTTGGTGGCGAGATGGTCGAGCAATTCCGGATGGCTGGGACGAGCGCCGCGCAGGCCGAAGTTGTCGATGGAGGCCACGAGTCCGACGCCGAACAAGTGGTGCCAGACGCGGTTCACGGCGACGCGGGCCGTCAGCGGGTTGTCTTTGCGGACGATCCATTCGGCGAGCTTCAAACGGCCGCTGGTGAAATCGGGAATGTCGAGACGGTGGGCCCCGGCGAGAGCAAGGGCGGAGCGCGGCGTTTCCGGGCCGAGCTGATGCGCGTTGCCGCGGAGGTTGATACGGCAATCGGCGGGCGTGTCCTGGTCCTGCACGGCGTGAGCGGTGGGTGGAACGACGGGCAAGTATTCGTGGAGCTTGACGAGCTGATCGGCCTCGCGAATTTCTTTGTCGAGGCGTTTGGCCTCGGCGCTGTCCTTCTCGAGCGGTTTGCGTTCGGCTTTCAACTTGGCCAGCTTTTCGCGGGCCGCCGTGAGTTTCGCCCAATACTGGCGGGTCTCCCCGGCCCGCGCGACCAACTCCTCGGGCGCTTCGGGCAGTACCACGGAGTTGACATTGCTGAACACGCCGTCGAGGCGGCCGGAGAGCGTGCGGGTGCTGGCGAAGATGCCGGCCATGCCGTAGTAGTCGCTCAGTTTGATGGGGTCGAACTTGTGGTCGTGACAGCGGGCGCAGCCGAGGGTGAGGCCGAGAATGGTGCGGCCGACCATGTCGAGCTGGAGGTCGACGACATCCATGCGGAGCTGTTCCTTGTCGGCATTGACGAGCGGCCAGGGGCCGAGGGCGAGGAAACCGGTGGCGGTGAGGTTGCGGCGGCGTTCTTGGGGTTCGGTCCATTCGAGATGGTCGCCAGCGAGTTGCTCGGTGAGGAAGCGGTGGTAGGGCACGTCGCGGTTGAGCGCGTCGATGACGTAATCGCGATAGCGCCAGGCGTGGCGGGCGGGCACGCGGCGGCCGATTTCGATGTTGTCGGCGTAGTAGGTTTGATCGAGCCAGTGGCGGCCCCAGCGCTCGCCGAAGGCGGGGGAGGCGAGGAGGCGATCGACGGTTTGCTCGCGCGAGGGGTGGCGGGCGAACTCGTCCTGCTCGGCCAAGGTGGGCGGGAGGCCGGTGAGATCGAGGGTGACGCGGCGGAGCCAGGTGGCGTTGGGCGCGGCCGGGCTCGGCGCGAGGCGCTGGGCTTCGAGGGCGGCGAGGATGAAACGGTCGATGTCGTTGGCGGGCCAGGCGGTTTGGCGAACGGAGGGCACGGGCGGAGCGGAGAGGGGCTGCCAGGCCCAGTGTTTTTGGGCGCTGGCGGCGGTGGCGGCGGGGGTGGCTTGGGAGGGGGCGGGCTCGTCGGGCCAGGGCGCGCCGTCGGCGATCCATTGGCGGAAGTCGGCGAGGATGGGGTCGGGGAGTTTGCCGGCGGGGGGCATTTTGGCGGCGCCGGTGTAGAGAAGGGCCTGGTAGAGCCGGCTCGTGGCGGGGTCGCCGGGCGTGATGACGGGGCCGGTATCGGCGCCTTTGCTGGTGTTGGCCTTGGTGTCGAGCCGGAGGCCGGCGAAGGCGATTTTCGCGTTGGCGGAGTGGCAACTCCAGCACTTATCCGCGAGGACGGGGCGGATCTTCTTTTCGAAGAAGCCGGGGTCCGTGGCCCAGGCCGACAGCGCTGCCAGGAGCATCCAGTGCATGAAAGTTGACTTCGACATCATATCGCCGGGAGGGCGGGGACCGGCAGGCCTTTGATAGGATCACCCGCATGCGGTTTTTCCTGACGGCTTTTCTTGCGCTTTTCGCCATCCACGCCCAAACCAATACGGGGGCCATTACGGGCTTGGTGAGCGACGGCGCGGGGGCATTGGTGCCGGGTGTGAAGGTAGCGATTCGTGAATTGAGCACGAACGCGACGGTGAACACGGTGACGACCGAGGCGGGCAGTTACACGGCGCCTTCCCTGCCGGTGGGCCGCTATGAAGTGACGGTGTCGGCGGCGGGCTTCAAGCGCGGGAGCGCGACCGGGATCGAGGTGAGAGCCACGCAGACCTCGACGCAGAACTTCACGCTGCAGGTGGGCGAGGTGACGGAATCGGTGACGGTTTCCGCGGATGCGTCGCTGGTGAATCCGAACTCGTCGGCGGTGACGACAAGCATTGGCGAGAAGATGCTGGACGATCTTCCATTCATGGATCGCTCGACGCTTTCGGTGGTGCTGCTGGCGCCGGGCGCGCAGGGAGATCCGCAGTACAACGGCGGCGTGCAAAGCGACTTGCCGGGTGTGTTTACGCAGGCGGTGGCGCCGGGCGCGACGATCTCAGTGGGGGGCGGCATTCCGGGCGGCGGGTCGACGCTGGTGGATGGATCGGACGTGACGGCGGCGGGCAATGGCCGGATGATTACGACGTTTTCGCGCGATCAAGTGGCGGAGGTGTCGGTGCAGGCGAACGGGATTCCGGCGCAGTATGGGCGGACGACGAGCGCGATCATCAATCAAGCGACGCGGTCGGGCGGCAACCGGCTGCGGGGCAATGCCTCGTGGTCGCACCTGGATCCTTATCTACAGACGCAGGCGTTGGGCGCGGCTTTTCCGCCGACGCAGCATTACGACCAGGCGGCGGTGGCGGTGGGCGGGCCGGTGGTGATTCCGAAGATCTACAACGGCCGCAATAAGACGTTCTTCTGGTCGACCTTCGAGCCGCAGCGGTTGAAGATGTTTTTCGGCGCGACGCGTTCGCGGCTGCCCACGGCCGATGAGCTGCAGGGCAAGTTCAACAACTCTTACGACCTGCTGGATCCGGTGTTGCGGCAGCAGAATATCGACGCGGCCATTGCCTCGCCGATCCGGAGCAACAGCCTGCGGTATCACTATCCGCTGAACGAGCAGGGCTTTCCGAATGGCGAACTGCTGCCGACCGCGGCGCGGCCGGTGATTCCCAACAACGACCTGAGCGCGACGCTGGCGCGCAATCCGATGGCGCAGAAGATCTTGAAGACGCTGTTTCCCTTTACGCCGGGCCAGCCGACGGCGTTCATCCGCTGGCTGCGGCCCGATGGCAAGCCCGATATCGACGGGAACAACGCCATTTGGGCGCGCGGGGTGAACACGATCGACAACCGCTATAGCTTCAAGGTCGACCAGCTTTTCGGCGCGAAGAGCCGGCTGGCGTTCCGGTATGCGTATTCGCCCATCACGGGCACGCGCTTCGATTGGGCGGGCTACGACGACCCGGGCGATTCAATTGCGCAGGACCAATTCCGGTCGCGCAACATGTCGTTGATCCACACGCATTCGTTTTCGCCGACGGTGTTCAACGAATTCCGGGTGAGCTATTCGCGGGGCAACAGCCTGCGGGACGCGAACGAGGCGGCGCTCTCGAAGGACTGGGGCAAGGAGCTTGGGCTGGTACCGGCGATCTCGGGCCGGGGCTTTCCGTCGATCATCACCCGGGGGTTCAATGCGCAGGGCAGTTTCAATGGGACGTCGCTGGATGTCAATTTCGGCATGGGCAATGACCTTTCCTGGGTGCGGGGCCGGCATACGTTCAAGTTCGGCGGCGAGCACCGGCGGGTGCAACTGAATCGCTACGACTACGGCGGGCAGAACGGCGGCACGTATTCTTTCGCGGGGCAGATTTCGCCGAACACGGGCAGCGTGAATACGCTGATCGATCAGATTGGCGGGCTGATCACGGGGTCGGTGAACACCTTCGTTTATCGCACGGTGCCGACGGTGGCGTACTATCGCTGGCGCTACGCGGCGGCGTACGCGCAGGACGACTTCAAACTGACGTCGCGGCTGACGCTGAACTTGGGCGTGCGCTGGGATGTGGAGACACCGCGCACGGAGAAATACGACCGGCAGGGAACGTTCGTGCCGGATTTGAAGGGCACGATCGACGGCCAGGCGGTGACGGGCGGGTTCGCTTTCTCGGGCACCAATGGCCTGCCGCGCAGCCTGTGGCCGGTGAACTACCGGGGCTGGCAGCCGCGCATCGGGTTGGCCTGGGCGGCGCGGCCGTGGATGACGTGGCGGGCGTCGTACAACCTGATCAAGACGCCGCTGACGGGAGTGGGCGCGGATGTCGACCCGGATTTCAATGTCAGCTCGGATTCGGTGTCGTCGGCGGCACGGACGGGCGGCTTGGCGCCGGGGCCGGTGAACCTGATTACCAATCCGATTGGTCCGTTGACGGGCCCGCGCGTGGTGGGACGTGATCCGGTGTTCTTCATGAACAACGTGAACCAGTTCACGTTCTATGCGATTCCGCAATCGGACTTGGTGCCCAATGTGCAGAAGTGGCACCTGGGGACGCAGATGGTGGTGAAGCGGGACCTGGTGATCTCGATCGGCTATGACGGCACGAAGGGCACGCACTTGTTTACGCGAGGATACCGGCTGAATTCAGTGGATCCTTCGCGGGTGATTCCGCTGGTGGCGGCGGGAGCGGACTTCCAATCGACCAGCGATGTGAACAACCTAATCGGGATCAAGAACTCTGACGGGAGCCTGATTCGCGGGACGATTCTGGATGCGATGCGGCCATTCCCGCAATGGTTCAACCGCAACATCACGACGCGCTACGACCGCTCGGGCAATTCGATTTATCACGGCCTGGGCGTGGGCTTTCAGAAGCGCTACACGAAGGGCGTGACGGTGCAGGGGGCGTATACGTGGTCGAAGTCGATTGACGATGAGGTGTCGAACTATCAGGGGTCGGGCGCCAGCGATATCTTCGGGGCGATTCCTTATCAATCGGTGAACCGGCGGGGCGAGCGGAGCTTGTCGGTGTTCGATGTGCCGCACAAGTTCAACACGGCGGCGAGCTGGCAGATTCCTTTCGCACGCAAGCGCATTTGGGGAGATTGGAATCTGTCGGGGCTGTTCATGCGGTCGGCGGGGTATCCGGCGAGCGCGATTGCGGGGAACAATGGCTGGTTCCAATCGATTGGCGGCGGCAATGCGCTGGACGGCTTCACGCTGCGGCCGGACCGGGTGCTCGGCGTGCCGGTGATCAATCCGAACTGGCGGGATTCGCCGTTCACGCAGCCTTACCTGAATCCGGCGGCGTTTGCGATTCCGGGGTCGGATGGGCAGCCGGCGCTGGGCAATTCGCCGCGCACGCTGCCGGATGCGCGGAGCCCCTCGACGACGTCGTTCGACGCGTCGGTGTTCAAGAACTTCCGCTTGGGCCATGATGCAAGCCGGCGGCTGCAATTGCGGGTGGATGTGATCAACGTGGCGAACCACCCGAATTTCTTCATCAACCCGAACTCGAGCCGGACGCTGGGGGCCTTCAACTTCACGGCGACGACGCGGACGTTTACGCCGAGCAACCGTTTTCAAGCGCTGGACCCGAACAACACGGGCCAATTCGGGAACTATGCGGGCAGGTCGTTCCGGCTGTCGGCGCGGATTTACTTTTAGCCTGACGAATTGGCTGTTCTTGGAGACGTGGAAGGTATATACTGCCCCGAACCGGAAACGCAAGGTTGGAGTTCCGGGTGAAAGGGAGCTTCCATGACTCACGCGAAGCGAAACACAACGGCCCAGGCTTGGTGCGCCTTGGCCCTGATGGCAGGAAGCCTGTTGGCGCAGGTTTCGACGGCATCGATCAACGGTACGGTGAGCGATGCCACGGGAGCGGTGGTTCCCGAAGCCTCCTTGCTGCTGCGAAATACGCAGACCGGCGTGGAGACACGGACGACGAGTAACGCGCAAGGCGTCTACGTGATTCTGAACATTCTGCCGGGCCAGTACACGCTGGAAGCCTCGAAGGAGGGATTCTCGAGCGGCAAGCTGGAGCCGTTTGCGCTGGTGGTGAATCAGCGGTCGGTGTTCGATGTGCAACTCGCGGTGGGCCGGGTGCAAGATGCGGTGACGGTGGAAGCCGTGGGCGCACAGTTGCAGAGCGCCACAGCCGAACTAGGGAGTGTCCTTACCCGGCAGCAGGCGCAAGATCTTCCGGTGGGCCGGAACATTCAGAACATGATGCGGTTGACGCCGGGCGTGACGGCGATCGGCACGGGGCAATCGAGCATTCCTTCGGTGAACGGGCAGATCAACCGCAGCAGCATGTACATGCTGGACGGGGTGAACAACCAGTCGACGTTCTTCAGCAACCTGGCGCTGAACCCGATCATGGAAACGATCGAGGAGTTCAAGGTGCAATCGCACAACGACACGGCCGAGGTGGGCGGAGTGATGGGCGGCGTGATCAACACGACGACGAAGTCGGGAACAAATGAACTGCATGGCAACGGCTACGCGATCGAGCAGAACGACGCTTTCAATGCGCGCAACACGTTTCTTGCGTCGGTAGCGCCGTTCAAGGGGCATACGTTGGGCGGGACGGTGGGCGGCCCGGTGCGGATTCCGAAGCTCTACGACGGCCGGAACAAGACGTTTTTCTTTGGCGGCTATCAGCGGTTCTATAGCGTGGGCCCGTCGAACAGTACGCTGCGGGTGCCGACGCCGGCCAATTTGCAAGGGGACTTGAGCGATTGGGCACTGCCGATTTATGACCCGACGACGACGCGCGCCAATGCGGACGGCACCTTCGTGCGTGATCCGTTCGTGGGGAATCGCATTCCGGCGAGCCGTTTGAATCCGGGCATGCTCTACTTTGCGCAGACCGTGCTGCCGCCGATCGAGCCGACGGGCATCGCCAATCAGAATGCGTGGAACCGGACGCGCGTGCAGACGTGGCAGCACAGCATCAATGCGCGCGTGGATCACCGGTTCAATGACAAGGACGCGATCTGGGTGCGGTATTCGCGCTTCTATAATCCGGGCCGGGGCGCGGCGAGTTTGCCCTCGCAAGGGCGGGTGTCGGATGGGCGGGCGCTGAACCTGGCGGCCAATTGGGTGCACACCTTCGGACCGACGGCGGTGTTCCAGTATCAATTTGGGCGGGTGTTCCAGTGGTCGGGGTCGACGGATCGCTACAAGTCGGTGCCGTCGGACTTCGCGTCGAAGGTGGGATACTCCGCCAATGTCATCACGGCGTATCAGGATGGCAATGTGTATTTCCCGGGCTTCAACCCGGCCGGGTTTTTCAGCAGCCAGGAGCAATGGAACATCAGCCGGGCGGGCGATAGCTGGCATCATCGGGCCAGCTATTCGAAGCTGGTGGGCTCGCACATGTTGAAGTTCGGAGCCGAGTACAACCGCGTCCAGTGGTACTACGAGAATGGCGTCACGAGCATCGGGTTTGCGAATCAGGGCACGGCCGATCCGTTGCGGATCGGCAGCACGGGGAGCCCGCTGGCGTCGTTCCTGCTGAATGTTCCGGATAGCGCCACGCGGCGGGACATTATCGAGACGATGCCCTGGTGGGGCGGGACGATCGGTTTCTACGCGCAGGATTCGTGGAAGGCAACGAACCGGCTGACGGTGAACATGGGCTTGCGGTATGACCGCACGTTCATTCCGACGGCGGGCACGCCGGACCGGAACAATAACTTCGCTGGCGATATGGATTACTTGAGCGGCCGCTACATTCTGCAGACGCCGGCGCCGCCTTGCGGGGCAGGGAATCAGAAAGGCGGCTGCATTCCCACGCCCGCCGGCGCGCCCGCGGGTTGGCTGCCGGAGCATGTGGTGGTGGCCGAGGGGGGCAAGGTTTGGAAGGATACGAAGTTGAACTTCCAGCCGCGCTTTGGCCTGGCTTATCGACTGGGAGCGAAGACCGTGCTGCGGGCGTCATCTGGCATCTTTTTCGACAACTTCTCTGGCGTGACGCAATTGGCGCGCAACTTCATTGGGACGTATCCGGCGCTGGGCTGGCAATCGGCGGCGAACTTGAATTACGCGGTGGCGGGCCAGTTGACGCCGAGTGTCTCCGCTTTCAATCCGTTGCCCTCGGCGACGCTGCCGGTGGCGAATCCGTTCTCGCAGAGCACCTATGCTGGCGATCCGAATTGGAAGAACGCTTATTCGATCCAGTGGAATGGCGGATTCCAGCATCAAGTGGCGCGGAACGCGCTGGTGTCGGTGAACTACGTGGGATCGGGCACGCGGCGCACGACGATTGGCGGGCGCTACGGAGGCGCGGTGACGCCGGGGCCGGGGCGGTGGCAGGATCGCGCGCCGTTTCCGTACATGATTTCGCCGCCGAGCTCGTTTGACCGGAGCTGGGGAACGGCGAGCTACCACGGGTTGCAGACGTCGTTCGAGCGGCGCTGGTCGAGCGGAGTGGCGCTGACGGCGGCGTACACGTGGTCGAAGGCGATCGATGCCGGGTCGTCGGGCTTTTTTGGTGTAGAGGGCAACTCGATTCAGAATCCGTACAACATGCGGCCGGACCGCAGCGTGTCGAGCTACGACGTGCCGCACAACCTGGTGATGAGCTGGGTGTACGATTTGCCGTTCGGCAAGAACAAGCTGCTGCGGACGAACAACCGGGTGGTGGACTACGTGATCGGCAACTGGCAGATCAACGGGCTGGCGGACATCCGGAGCGGGCAGCCGGTGAACCTGACGATCGCGGGCGATATCTCCAACACGGGCGGGAACGCGATGCGTCCGAACGTGGTGGGCGATTGGCGGGTGGCGGAATCGACGCCGGCCCGCTGGTTCGCGAAGGAAGCGTTCGCGGCGCCGCCGGCGTTTACCTTTGGCACGGCGGGGCGCAACGTTCTTCGTGGCGATGCGGTGAAGCGGATGGATCTTTCCGTCTTCCGCAATTTCCCATTCAAGGAACGCTACATGGCGCAGTTGCGCGTGGAGGGTTACAACGTGCTGAACGTGGTGACCTATGGCAATCCGGTGGCCGAGTTCACGAACGCGAATTTCGGCCGGGTGACGAGCGCGCAGGCGTCGCGCACGCTGCAGATCGGCGCGCGGATCTACTTTTGACGAGGATTCTTTTGACCGTGGTGGTGGCACTGGCGCAACCCGCTCCGTTTCCGGCGGAGTGGTGGGCGCCAGTGCCGGAGGCCAACAAACCGGCGTGGGAGATTCTGCCGCAGGCGGCCGGACCAGGTGAGGTGATTCTTTCGAAACGCAATGAGCTGGGGATTCTTTCGAACTTTGCGGCGACGCCGTTCACCTACCGGGCGAAGCGCTATGCGAGTGTCGAGGGCTTCTGGCAGATGATGCTGTATCCGGAAGGGCCAGGCGATCCAAGGGCGCGGGCGAAGTGGGCGCATACGCGCGAGGAAGTGGCGCAGATGGTGGCGTTCGCGGCGAAGGAGGCCGGCACGCTGGGCGAGAAGAACATGCGGGAACTGGGCATCGACTGGGTGACGTTCGAGGGCCGGCGGATGACGTACCGGTCGAAGAGGCGCGGGGAGCATTACCGCTTGATCGTGGAAGCGATGCGCGCCAAGCTCGAGCAGCATCCGGAGGTGAAGCGGATTCTGCTGGCGACCGGTGGACTGAAGCTGCGTCCGGATCATGTTTCTGAAGCCGGCGCGCCCGAGGAGTGGGCCTATTGCGAGATCTGGATGCGGCTGCGGCAGGAACTGCGGTCCAGGAGCGAAGGTTCTAGGTAACTTTTGCGGGGCAGCGGGCGATCAATCCGGCGCGTGATCTCCGTTTCCATGAGCAGAAGCAGACGAGCTTCTTTCAGGAAAGGAAATCAATCATGAAACACAACTCTCTCTTGCTGGCCGTGGTGATGATGTGGGGCGCGAGCCTTCCGGCGCAATCCACGGACGTGCCGCGGCCTTTGGTGCTGCCACCGGTGGCGGTGGTGATCGACGGACTACCTTGCACCGCGGGGACACTGGGAATGGGCGCGTTTGCGGGCGTGACGTGGAAAGTGGCGGTGGCTTCGGAGCCTGCGCTGGTGGGCGGCGGGGCCGGGGTGGGGAAGATCACGCTGGGCGACCTGGTGTTGACCAAGGCGATTGACGCCTGCACGACGACGCTGTTGAACTATGTGCTGACGGGGAAGCACCTGAAGTCGCTGACGCTGACGCAGAGCGTGATGGTGGGTGACCGGAGCGTGCCGCAGTTGGTGGTGAAGCTGGCGGACGTGGTGGTGGGCAGTTCGTCGCCCGCGGGCACGGCGACGACGGGCGGGTCGGAAACCGTGACCTTCCGCTACATGAAGATCGGGGTGACCGTGGCGGCGACGGGCGTCTGCGAGGGCAATGGTTGCTGATCAGGGCCGAGGCGCGGCGAGTTGCCGCAAATGGGCGGCGGCCGGCGACTTCGTGCGCCGGGCCGCCGCTTCGGCGGCTTCGCGGGCGGCTTGTCGCTGCTGTTCGCTGACGGTGGGATCGGCGGCGGCCAGGCGGAGATGGGCCACGGCGAGCGTAGCCTGATTGTCGGCGAGTTCGGGATGGCGATGCACGATGTCCGAGATGGTCTGGATGCCGCGCAGTGCTTTTTCGCGGGCGCCGGGATGGTGGAGAGTTATGCCGAGGGCGCCTTCAGCGCTGAGGGCGGCGCCGAGGCCGAGGGGATAATCGAGCGGGCCCTTGCCGTCGCGCACGAGCGCTGCGTAGAGAGTGCGGGCGCGCGTGGCGAGGGTGAGGGCTTCCTTCGGCTGGGCATGGCGGAGAAGGTCGGAGCGCATGAGCAGGGTCTCGGCCAGATCATGCGAGGAGCGGGCGTCGTGGGGGTCGTAGAGCGCTTCGGCGGCGGCCAGCGCGCGGGCGTTTTCCTCGAGGGCCTGCGCGGGTTGGCCGAGGCTGGGCGCCCACGGGCTCGAGTGAATTTCACTGGCGATGGCGTGACTGATGAGGGAGTTGCGCCGGGCACGGATGCTGGGGGCGGTGCGGAGGGTGTCTTCCCAAAGGGCCATTTCCTGCCGGATGTGGGCGAGGGCGGCGGCGAGGTTGCCGGCGTCGCGATAGGCGCGGGCGAGGCGAACGTGGATGGCTCCGGGCCCGGGTTGGCCGGCCTTATCGCGATAGGTGAGCGCGGCTTCGAGGTGCCGGATGACAGCGGGCGGGTCGCCGATGCGCGTGGTGATGTCGGCCTGGGCGACGGCTACTTCGCTCAACTGGCGGTAGACGGCGTTGGTCTTGGGAAGCTGCTCGAGCAGGGTGCGGGCTTGGTGGAGCAAGGCGAGACCGCGGGCGACGTCGCCGGTGCGATTGTGGGCGGAGGCGAGCTTGACGAGTACGCCGGCGAATTCGGCTTTTTGCGCGTCCTGCCGGGGCTCGAGGGCGAGCGACTGTTCCGCGAGGCGCACGGCGGCTTCGTAGCTGGCGGCGGCGGCTTTGGTTTGGCCGAGGTTGGGATTGGCGCTGCCGTTTTCGAGGTCGCCGAGGCGAACGTAAGCGCCGGAGAGTTCGTTGAGCAGACCGACGTCGCGGCCGGCGCTGGCGGTGAGGCTGTCGAGGTAAGCGCGGGCCGACTGCAGGATGACCTGGCGCGCGGCGGTGGAGCCGGCCAAGGGGGCGACAGCGTCGTGCACTTCGTACATGAGCGTGTGCGAGAGATTGCGCAATTGGCGGAAGCGATGGTCGGCGCGACGGGCTTCGAGGAGCGTGGCGGCGACTCCGCCGGCGAGCGTGAGCGCGATGAGAGCGCTGGCCGTGGCGACGGCGGCGTGCCGGCGGAGGAAGCGCGCGACGCGGTAGCTCCAGGAGCCGCGATAGGCCTCGACGGGGCGGTGCGTGAGGTAGCGCTCGAGGTCGGCGGCGAGGGCGGCGATGGAGGGATAGCGCTCGGCGGCGTCGCGCCGGAGAGCTTTGAGGATGATCTGGTCGAGTTCGCGGGGGATGGCGCGCGTGGTGCGCTGCGACGGCGGTGGCGGGTCTTCGGTGCGAGCTTGCTCGAGAATTCGAGTGACGGAGAGGCCGTCGAAGCGATGGGGCGGCTGCCCGGTGAGCAGCTTGTAGAGGAGCGCGGCGGCGGAGTAGACATCGTCGGAGACGGTGGCGGGCTGGCCGTCGAGCTGTTCGGGGCTGGCGTAATCCGGCGTGAGGAGGAGCGTCGCGGTGGCTTCGGACTGGCCGCCGGCGGGATCGAGCAGGCGGGCGACGCCGAAATCGAGCAGCTTGGGGTGGCCTTCGGCGGTGACGAGCACGTTGGCGGGCTTGATGTCGCGGTGGACGATGAAGCGGGCGTGGGCGTGGTCGAGGGCGGCGCAGACTTCGAGGAAAAGCTTCACCCGGTCGCGCGGCGAGAGATTGCGCTGGTCGCACCATTGGTCGATGGCGAGGCCGTCGACGAGCTCCATGACGAGGTAGGGCGTGGCGGCGGGAGTTTGGCCGCCGTCGAGCACGCGGGCGATGGCGGGGTGCTCGAGACGGGCGAGCAGGCGGCGCTCTTCGAGGAAGCGCTCGCGGAGGGTGGGGCTCGCCGTCCATTGGGGCAGGACCTTGATGGCGACTTCCTTCTGGAAGACGTCGTCGTCGCGGATGGCGCGGTAGACCATGCCCATGCCGCCCTGGCCGAGGATCGAGACGATGGTGTAGGGCCCGAGCCGATCGGCGGGGAGCGCGGCGCGGTCGAAGTAATCGCGGGCGGAGGCGGTGACGAGTTGGCGGGCCTGTTCGACCGGGTCGTGATCGCTGGCCGCGAGGAGGGAACGGACGCATTGGCGCTGCTCTTCCGTGAGCGCGGCGAGGGCGGTGTCACGCTGGGCGGCGGGGAGCGCGCTGGCCTGTTCGAAAGCCGCCTGAATGATGGGCCAATCGTCCGGATGCATGTTCTTCCTCATGGTGACGCAAGACGCGTTAAACGGATAACGCGAAGCACCGCCGGGATTGATCACGGGAGGACGATTTTCATTGACCCTCGGAGTTTTCCTGGCGAGAATAAGGGCAATGCCGGGCGAGATCACGGGGATGCTGGAGCGATGGCGGGCCGGGGATCGGGACGCGCCGTCGGAGTTCTTGTCGCTGGTGTATGCCGAGCTGCATCGCATGGCGGTGGGGTTTTCGAGCCGGCAGAACGCGGGTCACACGCTGCAGCCGACGGCGTTGATTCATGAAGCCTACATCCGGTTGGCGACGCGAGAGCAGCCCGAGTGGACCGGGCGCAGCCACTTTTTCGCGGTGGCGGCGAGCATTATGCGGCAGGTGCTGGTGGACCATGCGCGCAAGAAGAGTGCGAAGAAGCGCGAGGCTGGGGTGGTGGAGCCGTTGAGCGCGGGGTCGGCGGCGAAGGTGGGCAGCGACCTGGTGGGGCTGCTGGCGGTGAGTTTCGCGATTGAGGAGCTCGCGAAGCTGGACGCGCGCAAGGCGCAGATTCTCGACCTGCGGGTGTTTGGCGGGTTGGATTTGAAGGAGACGGCGGAGGCGCTGGGGGTGTCGGTGCCGACGATCGTGCGGGAGTCGCGACTGGCGAACGCGTGGCTGGCGCGGGCGCTGGCGGAACCGGAGGCGGCGGTTGCGGAATGATTACCTTCTACACGAAGCTGACGGTGCTGGGCACGATGACGACGCTGGCGTTGATGGTGGTGGCGCTGGTGGTAGACGTTGCCATGATCTCGCGATTTCCGGTGTTGTCGCATGGGTTGCCCATGTTGGCATGGCAGGGATTCATGATGCGGGGCTTTTGGAAGTCGCTGGGGTTGTTCTTTTCGCGAGACGAGTAGCCCTGGCGGTTTGGGTCTTTCTGGCTAAGACGATTTTGACGCTCGCCGGGTGATTTGCCTTGGACGCGGCTTGCGTTGAGAGAGACAGAAAGGGTTAATCAACCATGAAACACATTCTTCTCTCCGGCTTCTTTTTCTTTCTCGCGAATGCGGCGGCGGCCGACGTGGCGCGGCTCGCCACGCAGCGCTGGTTCGACAACTATCAGGGCGTGGCGTTCGCGAGTGGCGGCAACGCTCCCGCGGCGATGGTGTTCGACGGCCGCGCGGTGTGGGTGGCGAATCGGAATTCCTCAAACCTGGCGCGGCTGCGGCCGAGCGATGGCGCGGTGGAAGCGGTGTACGCGGTGGGCGGCGGGGTGATGCAGGCGCTGGCGTATGACGGCGCGCATGTGTGGGCCGCGGCGACGCCGAACCTGGCTTTGAAGGTGCGCGCGTCCGATGGCGTGGTGATGGGCAAGTTCCCGGTGGGCAACAATCCGACGGCGATCGCGTTCGACGGGGCGAGCGTGTGGATCACCAACGGGAACGACAATACCGTGACGAAACTGCGTGCTTCCGATGGTTCGTTGCAGGGCACGTTCGCGGTGCCGGGGCGGATGCCGTTGTCAATCGCGTTCGATGGCCGTGGCGTGTGGGTGTCGGCCGCGGACGGCACGCTCAGCCGGTTGAATGTCGCCGGCGCGGTGGAACTGACGACGCGGACGAACGTGGTGGCGCGGGCGATGGTGTTCGATGGCCAGGCGATGTGGCTGGCGAATGTGGCCGGCAATTCCGCGGCGCGGGTGGTGGCGGATGTTCAGAACCAGACGCTGATGGTGGCGGGGACTTATGCGGCTGGGGTGCGGCCTTATGGCGTCGCGTTCGATGGCACGTTCGTGTGGGTGGTGAATGAGGGCGACAACACGGTGACGAAGCTGCGGGCGTCGGATGGGGCGCGGGTGGGGGTGGTTGGGGTGCAGAGCTCGCCGGCGCTGGCGTTGTTCGATGGGGTGAATGTGTGGGTGTCGAACACGGGGAGCAACAGCGTGTCGAAGTTGTAGCCGGGGGTCGTCCCGGGGGACGGGGCGGGAGCCGCGCGGCGTCGTGGCCCCGCCTTGTTCCTATCCTGGGTGTGGCTATTCCTTTGGCAGGAGATCCGCGAGAGGAATCGTCCGGCCCGGAGCAGCGTGGGGCTCGGCCGCGCCGCTGCGATCGATTTCGAGGCGTGTCTGGTAAGTGTCGTTGCTCGGTTCGCGGTGGACGTGCAGGCGGCCGTGGTTGACGTCGAGCACCCAGTATTCGGGGATGCCGGCGCGGGCGTAGAGCTTGGCTTTGGTGGAGAGGTCGTGGCTGAGGCTAGAGCTAGCGACTTCGACGAGCAGCACGATGTCGGCGGGGCCTGGGTTGCCGGAGAATGTCGGAATCGGCCGGCGGAGGACTGTGATGTCGGGCTCGGGTTCGTTGCGTTCGTTGTCAGCGGTGGCGACGTCGATGGGCGCTTCTTGAACCACGTAGCTTCGCCCGAAGATCTCCTTCAGTGCTTCGACCATGGCGAAGGTTCCGAGGACGTGCGGATGCTTCTTGCCCATCTTGTCGATCAGCTCCCCTTCGATCAACTCATAGTGCGTTCCTTCAAGGACACCGGTGGATTCGACCAGCGCCAACTCCTCGCGCGTCCACGTCTTGTGCGGGAGGGGCTCGGCGAGCAGCGCGCCGGGAGGGGGTTCGCTGTACAAAACGGCCATGTCTTTTATTCTACTGAGGCCCGGCGGGATCACCACACCAGCTTCAACGCGAACTGCATGCGGCGGGCCGTGTTGGCCTGCGTGCGGACCAGACCCAGGTTGGCGGCGTCGCTGAGGTTCGTGTTCGGTGTGCCGAACTGAGTGCGGTTGAGGAGATTGAAACCCTCGAAGCGGAGCTCGGCGGAGGTGCGGCGTTCCTTGGTGAGGAAGAACTGCTTGGCGAGCGAAACGTTCTCGTTGTAGATGGGGAAATTGCGCGCCTTAGGGTTGTAGCGGGTCATGTTGCCGACGCGGTCGCGGGGTTGGAAGGGGAAGAAGCCTTCCTGGGTGACCGTCGGCGTGTCGCCGCTCCAGGTGGCGAGGCTGGGCGACTTGAAGTAGCGGTCGACGGCGGGGTCGAACTTGTCGCCAGCGAGGGGCGCGCGCCAGCCGTCGTAGGTGGTGATCCAGGGGCGGTTGCCGATGATGGGGAAGCCGAACGCGCCGCCGAAGGCGAGGGGCGCGCCGCTGGCATAGCGATGCGTGGCGCCGATGCGCCAGCCGCCGATGGTCTGCGCGAGGAAGCCTTTCTTCAACCAGGGCTTGCCGCGGCCGATGGGGAGCTCGTAGACGTAGTTGAGCTTGGCGTCGTGCGTGCGGTCCTGGCCGGAGAGCGACTTCTCGAGACGGCGGTTGTAGTGGTCGAGCGATTGGTCGGTACCCCACATGGAGTCGGAGTCGGTGATCATCTTCGAGAACACATACGACGAATCGATGACCAGACCTTTCGAGTAGCGGCGGGTGACCTTGAGTAGCAGCGAGTGGTAGCTCGAGTGGCCGCTGTGATCGCCGCCGTTGCGCGTGTTGACGAGGTTGTACTGCGGGAAGGGCTTGAGCGCGCGGGCCAGCGTGAGGTTATCGGGAAACTCGGCGTAGGGCTTGGTGAAGCCAGCGTTGGTGACGAGGCGGTTGCTGTTGCCGAAGGTGGTGTTGAGCAGCGCGCGGCCGGAAGCGGTGAAGATGCTGGCGCTCGAGGGGAGGGCGTTGATGTCGACCTGGTTGACCTCGAGGAGGTCGGCGACGAGGTGAGAGCCGATGATGGCGCTGTAGCCGGCTTCGACGAGGAGATTGAAGAACGTCTCGCGCTGGAGGGTGAGCGTCCAGGAGAGGTTCTGCGGCAGTCGATTGGCTTCCTGACCCTGCCACCAATCGACGTCGGCGTTGTTGCTGAAAGTGGGATCGATGAACGGAGGCTTGGGCCAGGCGGGGATGCCTTGATCGAGCTTCATGACGGGCTCGATGCCGCCGGTTTGGTCGGGGAAGGTCTGGATGAGCGCGAAGCCTTGGAAGTGGCCGGAGCCAGTGATGGTTTTCACGGGGGCATAGCTGATGCCGCCCGAGAGTCGAACGACAGTCTTGGGGCGGGCGAGCCAGGAGAGGCCGAAGCGGGGGCCGAAGCCGCCATACCAGCCAGCAGGGATGCTGCGGCGGCCGATGCGGCCTTCGCCGGTGCCGCAGAAGACGAGCGCACCCCGGCGGCCGCTGGCGCCGGGGTTGGGGACGGTGGGATCGAAATCGGCGCAACGGTCGCCATCGTTGAGCGCGGGTTGATTGAACTCATAGCGCAGGCCGAGGTTGAGCGTGAGCTTCGGTGTGACGCGCCAATCGTCCTGGAAGTACATGGCGTGGTATTTCCACTGCATGCCGACGCGGCGGGGCGTATGGATTGTGGTGGAGCCGCCGAGGCCGAGCAGGAAGGAGGCGAAGCCCATGCCGCCGCCGACGTTGCGGTTGCTTTGCGCGGGCAGATTGGTCATGGCGGTGGTGAAGTTGACGAGGCCCGCGCCGTTCTGCTGGCCGAGACCGACGTAGGGCGTGTGCTCATACATGTAGCCCGCTTTGAACATGTGTTTGCCGCGGGAGAAGCTGATGTCGTCGTTGAAGGAGTAGACGGGGTTTTCGCTGCCGTTGAAGCCGTTGCCGCCCCATTGGGTGAAGTCGGCGATGTTGAAGATGGGCAGGTTGCGGTCGCAATCGGGGGCGTTGGGGATGCAGAGCTTGTCTTTCCAACGACCGCCTTCGGAGAGGTGGAGGTTGGAGTCCTTGAAGATGTTGATGCCGAAGAAGAAGCGATTGTGGACGCGGGGGAGACGGTGGCGTCCCAACTGCCGCGGTAGACCGGCGAAGTATTGCGCGGGCTTGAATAGGGATTCAGGATGCTCGGAATGCCGGGCGGGCCGGTGGGGCCGGGCGTGCCAGTGCGCTCGGAGTAGGCGTAGTAGCCGGAGAGGCGGTGTCGATCGGTGAGGGTGTGGTCGAGCTTGATGCTGTATTTGTCGTTGGGGTTGACGGAGGTGCCGCGCTGCCAGTAGTTCTCGAGCCAATACTGCGGCGTGCCGGGCACGACGTCGGTGCGGAGATTGGCCGTCATGGGCTGGCGGACGAGATCGATGACCTTGCGCGTGATGCCGTCGAAGCGAGCCTGGGGGACGCGATTGTCAGGGAAGGGGTCGCGGGTGTACTGGCGGCGCTCGTCGTCGAAGCGGGTGGTGGCGGGGTCGAAGACCTGGTACAGGATGTAGCTGCCATCGGGGTTGCGCGTGCGGCTGACGGCGTTGCGGAAGTCACCGTCGTAGAACTCTTTCGGGGGCAGGGCGGTGAAGGTGGTGACGCCGCCGACGCGATTGCGGAAGCCTTCGTAGGACGCGAAGAAGAAGGTGCGGTTGCGGCCATTGTAGAGCTTCGGGATGGAGACGGGGCCGCCGATGGTGGCGCCGAAATCGTGCTGGCGGTAGATGGGCGTGACGGAGTTGAAGAAGCCGCGGGCATCGAAGGCGTCGTTGCGGATGAAGTCGAAGGCGGTGCCGTGGATCTGGTTGGTGCCGGATTTGGAGACGAAGCTGACGAGCCCGCCGCCCGCGCGACCGAACTCCGCCTTGAAGCCGTTGGTTTCGACGGTGAACTGCGTGATGGCGTCGAGCGAGGGGGCGTTGACCGCAGCCCAGGTGGTGGAGCCGGCGCGATTGGTGTTGGCCGAAGCGCCGTCGAGCGTGACGCCGAAGGCGCCCTGCTGGCCGCCGCCGATGCGGAAATCCTGATCGCCGCCGTTGACGCCGGCGGTGATGCCGGCGAGGTCGAAGGGCGAGCGCATTTGTCCGGCGACGACGGTGGGCA